>RAHM01000412.1:0-73955 GCA_003713295.1 Parotia lawesii
CTGTTTCTGGAGAGCCCAGCTGCATCCCCTTCCCCCTTCAAACCTAGTTTAAAGCCTTCTCAGTGAGTTCTGCCAGTTCATGGGCTAAAATGCTTTTGCCCTTAACAGACAGATAGAGCCTGTCTGGCTCCAGCAGGCGAGGTGCCATGAAAACTGTCCCATGATCAAAGAACCCAAAATTCTGCTGATGACGCCAACCCTTGAGCCACTTGTTGATAATGTGGGCTCTCCTATTCCTTTCATCATTTGTCTCTGCCACCAAAGGGACTGAGCAAAATACTGTCTGTGCTCCTGCCCTATCAACCACTTGGCTCAGTGCCCTGAAGTCCCTTTTAATTGCCCTGGTGCTCTTCTTTTCAGTTCTATCACTGCCAGCCTGGAGCATAAACAGTGGGTAATAATCAGAGGGCTGAATCAGCCCAGGGAATCTCTCAGTAATATCCCGCACCCGGGCCCCAGGGAGGCAGCAGACCTCTCTGTGGGATGGGTCCGGTTGACACACAGGGCCCTCTATTCCCCTCAGAAAGGAGTCACCTACCATGACTACCCTTCTTTTCTTCATAATGCTAGAGGTGGTGATCTGTCTGACAGATGAAGTATAATTGGGAGGCTCACTGGGCACATTATTTTCTTCAATGTCACCTGGCTGACCCTCCTCATCCAGGGCCTCATACCCATTCTGAAGTGGCACCTGAGTAGGAGACGGGGGTCAGGAGGAATTTTTATTACCTCCCCGAGTAGGAACCCATTTCCACTCCCCTTCATCTACCAGGTGTCCTCCTATTGCCTGATGGTAGGAGGCATGGGAGTCCTCTGACTCCTGGGGGGCTTCTCTCAAGGATGGAAGGGTGAAACTCCACCAGTCTATTTCCCTTTCACTTTCTCTAATGCTCCTTAGTTTTTCTACTTCCTCCTTAAGCTCAGCCACCAGAGAAAGGAGATCATTCACCTGTTCACACCTCAGGCAGACGTCTTTTAAAACGTCCACTGGACAGGCTCAAACACTCCTCACAGAAAGGGGTCTGGACAGACGCGTCCTTCTTGGAGGTTTCTGTTTGGCTAGGTACACTTTTACTAGCTGTAGCTTTTGATCGTACAAAGACCATTGCTGGAAAAAACCCCAACCAACCAAATCTCAACACAAAACAAACTAAAAACCCCACTGGCAGGAGGATACCTGCAACCCTGCCTGCCTGCCCTGCCTGTGCGAACTGCCCTGCGAACTGCTGTGCCACGCCCTCAGAGATGTGCCACACCTCTGTTTGCCCGCTTCCAGGTCGCTGCACTCCCAAGAGCCCTTTTTTAGTCACACCGCCGCTGGCCGGAGGAAACCCCGCCCTACGCCTACGCCCCAGTGGCTAGCGAGAGCGAGGAACCCACCTGCCAGTCAAAATAAAAGTGTTTTTTACATATATGTAAATTTATATCTCTGTGCGTGTGTGTGTGTGTGTGTGTGTGTGTGTGTGTGTGTGTGTTAAACAGTGAGGAATCAGTAAAGCTTTCTTGGTGGGCTTCTTTGGACCGCTTCAAGACAGGGTTAAGACATTAAGGAATGCTCAGTGTCCGAAAGCCTTTAGAAAAGCTGGGAAAAAAAGTTTGGTCAGGAAGTTAGAGGAAACATTTGTGAAGGGTAAATTAAATAAGCTTGAGAAGGAAGGAGAATAGGACAAATAGGTCTCAGCTATTCTGCTGTGAAAGCTCATTGAGGTTACAAACATACTTTTGGTTTTTTGCTCATAGCCTTTGTTCAATAGATGTGGTAGCTGAATTGCTAAATTATTTTTCCACTGAAAGGGAATCAGAAGTAAAAGTTTCATTTTTCTATATGTAAGAACAAATGCTTTTTGTTTTGGCTGACACAGAGAGCAAGATACTAAACTAAGCTCCTGCCAACTTAATCAGACATGGAAAGAATATTTTTTGCCTGCTGTAAAACAAAAGATGTTAAATAACACTATAGATTCTGAATGGGGATGTCCTCTTGCTAAAGCCCTCTGCTATTTGCTTTGGTTTCCCATTATCCTGTTTCTCAGAGGAATGCTTTGCTGCAATGGTGGTGTGCAACCTTCCTGTGCTAGTCATAGAATGGTCCCCATTTCCAACCACAATTATCAGGCATTTATAATAGAACTTCAAAAACTCTGTTATTGTTGAACTGCAGGAAAGTAGGTAACTGAGGAAACCAAAAGTATTTCCATTTTGAACAGAAAAGCCTCTTCTTGTGGTTTAGTCAGTTCTGCCTAGATGTTAAAAATATTCTCTTCCCCAAAAGTGAAAGGATTTTTAAAAAATATACCTCACGTAATTTCTCCTCAAGTCACCATCTTAGGCCATTTTAGTAGCTCTGTGTGTATAATGTCTTCTGTAACATTCAAAGAAGGCTGCAAAATATGGGCTGTATCTGTAAATTGCATTTAACTCCTAATTTGTGAATTATCTAATTTGTGAATTGTGTTTATGTGAATAGTCATACTTTTGTGTCTCATGTGAAAGGCCACATTCTCCTGTAAGGAGAATGCTATGGGATTTGTCCAAGTAAAAACCCTCAACGTGACTTTGTCATCAGTATGCTACATCCTTCGTAGTGCATTTGAACAAAATCACCATTGAAAAATTCAGACAAGCAGGTTTTTACAAGTAGTAGGGTAGGAGTATTGGTTTAGTATTGTCATGGTTATCTTAGTTGTCTTCTTCTTAAACATTTACTCCTATAAATTGATCTGAATGTAAGAGTGCAAATAATGCTATTCAAAAGAAGGCTCTGTGTCTTTTGTATCAAAAAAAACCCCAAACCCTGATTCCCCAACTAGTAAGTAAATTACAAAACACTAATAGATAAAAAGAATCCTTGTGAATAGTAGGTGAATGAGGCAGAGTCACCTTGATACAGTTCTTTGAAGTAAATGGCATATCTTTGACGTAAGATGATGGCATCTCTAAAAACTACAATGACTTGATGTTTATGATAGTATAGTACTTATGTTTTATTAGACCTTTTTTTCCCCAGTAGTAAAAAAGCCTTTCACAGAAGGTTTTTTTTTACCTGTCTACAAATACGCAGTTCTGAAGGTTTGGGCCTTTGAACACAACTGTGTGCTGAGCTGGAAAAAAGTAAAGCTTTGAATTTCATCTGTTTGTTATTTTTTGCCCCCTCTCCAGTGGCCAGTCATTTTTGCCTGGAAATCTCTTTGCTATTCCAGGTTCCTAGGAAATATTTTGGACCTTTCTGAAATCACTCTGCTGGCAATTCTTTTGGATTGGCTCATTGGTCTCATGTTGGTGCGTCAGCTGATTATGCTAACAATCCCCATCTTTCTTACAACCAATGTGACAAACTAGATGAAAATACTGCCATGGCTCAGACATTTCTGTGTTTGTGGCTGCAACAGGTTGTTGTTCCCAGAGCTGGTGCACTGCCGAGGCCTCTGCAGGTGTTGGGCGGGCTGTCAGGAGGAGAAGAGGCACACACACCGCCCCCTTCTTCATTCCACGACACGATGCTCACCGGGACATCTCTGATCTCTGCAGGCTGTGGGCTCACCCATCCTTCTAAATGCAGCTAAGACTCTTCTAGGCTGTCTGAAGGCACATGTGTGCATACAAACACATGGCAGTGAGCACACACATATGAGCAGGGTAAAAACCAAATGACCTGGCTAACAACCAGGACTATGGAAAAGCAAATTAAAAATAGAATGACATAAAAGATGCCTGCGCATAGCTGTCTATAAAATAATATATACAGCTACAGGTTGTTCTCCATCCTTTTGGGGTAGGAGTGCTGAGCACAATTAACATCTCTGTACAACAAGACATCTGCTAAATGTGTGTTAAGACTTAGCACAGGTTTCAGTCTGCCTGTTTTATTTATAATGAAATGCTAACTAAATTCAAAGGGAACTGTTGCTTCTCTTGTGAGGCTTTATAGCACCTTAACATCTTAGACTGTATTAAAATATGCATCAGTCAGCCCAGAAGAGAAGGATGACAGAATGGATTTAAGAAAATTCAATCAAATGGTAATCCAACTAGTTGGTGGTTATTCCTCTAATTTCTTATGTGGCAGGCTTGACTGCTCTACTCAATATCAGATTTTCTTGTCCTGCTTGATAGGGTAGTGGCATGAGCTAGACTCAACCATACCCTCACATACTGAATGCACATGTGCAGTGAAATGAGGGGGAGTAAGGGATGCTAGCAGTTAATGTCTCATCTGCATCACATGGTAATACCTCTAGAATGAGACTATCTGCAGAAAATCAGTATTCTCTAAGTAATTAAGCTACTACACTTAGAAGGAAAGACCCTTCACATTTGTGATTTTCAGTTACTTTGTCTCTGAAACATTTATGTGATTATATGTGATTATATTGTGACTATATTATTGACATACCTTGTCAACACATTCAGTTAGAAAGTGCACAGCAATTGTACTACTGCCTTAACTCTGTAGTGGAGGATTCAGCAAAATCCCACTGTGATTCAGGGCAGTTGTGCCAATATCTATACCATGATTTTATCCCAATCCCCAGCCATTATGAGTTTTCTGAATCATCTAAGATCAGTCTTTAAGGAGATGTCTTATATTCATTTGCCTGAAAAGACTAATATGTATATGTGTGTACATATGTATAAAAATACATGAATATAAATAAATATGTAAACACATGTGTGTATAGGTATGTGTTTATGTCTATGTCTGTGTCTTTGTATGTGTGTCTACTTGTGAGACAGAGGACGATTTTCTAAAATGACATATTTATGACTAAATATACAATGCCTGTGCTGACCCTTGAAGTTCTCTTCATAAAGATGTACCACCCATAACAAATGAAGAAACAGAGCTTGCCTTTGTGCATTATACTTTGTTTGGAGAAACATTTCTCTGTCTATTGGTTTTTATTCTCAGCTGCTCAGACTCTCTATATGCCATAAAATGGAGACTTCTGATTTTTGCCACACAACTTGTGAAAGTTTTGTTTACTAAATTAGTTATTTTGGAGGAGGATAATTAAATATTCTTGCAAGTTTGCTGCCTAGTTTAATTACCATGCTTTGCTTAAACGAGTCCAGGTGATTTGTTTCTTGCCATCCAGGTCTCATTAAGAAAGGACAACTACTTGGAACCTCCTGTTTTTTTTCTTTCAGTTCTTGTTTTCAGAACTTGTGTAAAGGGATGAAGGGGAGGGAAGTAACCTAGGGCTGAGAGAGATTCAAGTACACCACCTGTAATAAGTCACAGAATGACAAACTGGGGAATGAAGGGTCCCTCCAGGCAGGCTCAGCCATGGGCTCAGACTGGGCTGCCCAGGGCTTCTCCCAGACAGGGTGTGAACCCCCTTTATTGACAGCTTGTGCCTCTCACCCTCCCTCCCGCCATGCACCACTGTGAAGGGCCCGGCTGCATCTTCTCCCTGCACTCCTCCCAGTGCCAGGAATGCTGCTGGGTGCCTCCTGTCCCAGCTGAACCAGCCCTGGGCCTGCAACCTCTCCTTCCAGGTCGAAGGTTCCAGCCCCACTGTGTCAGTAGTCCCCCTACACCTTCAGCCAATTCGTGGGGTCCTTCCTGTACTGTGCAGCCAAAACTAGACACAGACCAGTACTGAAACCATGACCTTGCCTTCACTCAATTTTATTCCTCCTACATGTTTTAAACAAAAGATTTGGCACGTGAAAGTGTATTTTGTTGTTTCCCTTTCTCTGTTATCTGTTTTATAAGTGTATATGTTAGTGTTTCTTCCAATCTTGTCTGTCTATAAATATCAAAGAATTCATGTGAAGCAGTTAGGCAGAAGCCTTGCAGGACTTACTGCACAAACTTTGGTTCTATAGTTTCATAAATCTGGAAACTTTAGGCAGATTCAGAGGTCTATGAAGAAATACACTTCCCCCCCCTCTTTTGATTCTGTCTGCCATTTCCTAAATAGTTTCCTCCTTTATCTTTTTGTTTAAATCATGTTTCTTTGAACTTTTCCCCCCAAGTACTCATTTTCTCTGTGTTTGTTCTAGGATCAATTTTCCTGTACTGTAAGTCTCATGCTCCAAGCAAGGTCTTGAGTATGATCAAAGAGGATGAATTGAAAAAAGAAAGAAATATGAATCAGCTACTAACCAAAGGCAATCAGAGGGTTTTTTCATAATGTCTTTGCATACATGTGTGCACAAATATTACATGTTCATTTTTTGGGGAAAAAAAGCACCATACTCTCAAAACAATGATAGGTAGTTTAGATTCTAGTATGACCGAGACCTGTTTGATCATATAATTATAGTTACAACTGAATGATGTTTTATGCCAGAGGAGTGGGAAACAAGAGGTCATGCATTAACATTCTGCAAGTAGAAGGAACAGAACAGATTGTGTTTTAGGAATAATGTTAATTGCAATAGGAAGAGAAAATAAGGTTTACACTGATCCTTCAAGAGAAAAAGCAAAAAACCCAATACAGTCTTTCCTACTCTGGGTAAAAATGTCATGTTATTGACATAGCTCCCTTACATTGTACTTCCCCTGTCTAGCAGTTGAGTTAATGGGAACTGTAAAGATGCTTCTCTGGTAACCTATGTGGGAGCTGAGAAGGGTGAAAGGAAAACAAACTAAACCCTCTCTGTGAAGTGGCCTAGATGCTCCATGCTTTTGTGGTCTTCACTTAGAGTGCTGCATAACTGCGATATCAGTGAAAATTTATAGAAACAGGTAAACTGATGGAGGAAAACTGTAATAAATGTTAGAAAGTGTCATCTAGGAACAATACCCTTCAGAACTTTCCAACAGGTAAAATGAAGTAATTTAAAGAGGCATTGCGAAATTCAGTAATCCTAGAATTAAAGATTTGCAAGGACAAACAAAACTAGCACTTTGCGGTTGCTGAGCGTAAAGTTTTTGGCAGAAGAAACTAAGATTTTAAACTAAACTCTATGTGAACATTAATAGAATTTTCTGAATCACATAGTTTTCAAGCAAGGAGAAAGCATTTGGTCCTGTGGATATTAAAGTTATTTCCCTGAATGTTGGTCATTGCTTGAGAAGCTATGGATATAATCTCTATTAATGAGGCAGGCTACAAAGAGTATTTCTTAAGGTGAAAGACTTTGTGAAAAAACCACTGAAAATAGAAGGATACTTCCGTTTATAAAGCAAATGTTTGCTTTATACGCATCATAATGTCAATGTAAACACAATTTCTTTAATTTATTTGAACGCACAATATTACTTTGTGGATACAGTCCATAGGAACCTCAGAGAAACACTTGACCTAGCATGAAGGGAAGGGAGTTGTCTATCTGCAAAGAAAATAAAAATGGAAATCGTGGTTTCCTGTCTAACAGAGGAGATAATGGAATGAAATGAGATTCCTCAAGGAGTGCATGTGGAACCAAGTTTTTTGTTCTTACCACAGAACAAAGGAATGGCCCAATCCTGTGAAAGGCTGACTGTGAGGCATTCAGCATTCCTTATCAAGCCACAAAATAATCAGTAAAAGGAGTAACACTAGCAAGGGCAAGTTCCTATATAGTCTGATGACAAGGTTAAAATGGTGCTCATGACAGTTACAGGGTAAGAACATTCCCATGGATGGTGCAAACATTGCCAAATCTTTGCCGGCCAAACAAGGAAAAGCAGATGGAACAAAACAAGTAAATAATTAAAAACTAATGTCACAAACATGTCTGATTTTGCTTCTCCTGTACTTTAACATTCTGTTACAACTACATGTCTGCCAGCACTTGAAGAAGTGTGTGTCCCCAGAGGAACTGCAGTGCTTTATTTATAATGTTCATTAGAGAACTGCCCCAGGTAAACACCCCAAAATAATGCATGATAAATATTTTGTTTGTGTCAAATTTTAGCATTTTTTTATGAATCTCCTCATTAAAATACCTGTCACGCACACATGTGCATGCATGCATTAGGGAGATGGCGCTTCCTTTTCCCAGTGGATGAATACCAGCTTTGTTTAAACAGATCTGCACTGACAGATAATTTTCAGCAATTACTAATTTCTAGTATAATTTTCTGGTCTTAATGGCACTATCTTCTCCATTTTAGTACCTGGAAGTATAAAAGAACACTCGCCACAGCATGATACACTAACCTGTTGGCAAGTCCTAGCTACACTTCACTGGTTTTCCAAACACCTCTCTGCATTTGGGGTTACAGACAATAGATAAGACACGTATGTTCTACAAATCTTTTTTCTTTATGACAAGGAAGTCTAGATTTCCTGGGATTGGAAAATACAGCAATCCTGCTGTCTTTTAGGTCCTTGTTTTTACAGGCAACATCCAGTGCCACTAATACAGAAGTGTTTAATATCACGTAGCATACACATGCCAGCTGAGCACAGTCTCCCCTGTGCATGGTGCTGTATTTGAGCAGCAGTTTCTGCATTCCAAAGATTGTAAGCAATGTAGGCAAAGGATTGTGGACAACAGAAACTGCAGGAACTGTACTGTGTTTTTCTGGATTTTTTACTCATTTATCTATGAGAAAGCAAAGGGTTCAGGTCTCTGTGCCTGCATTAGCTCTCTGCTAGCATGCTATACAATGAGGGAACGACTTAGAAGAAAAAAATTTAAGCCTCCCAGTTTTTATGAAGTGTCATGAGGGCCTTTCTATTCATGATTGTGGAAAAGGATTGTGAGACTTGCAAGTCTTTATCTTTTTTCATAACTTATGTGCATATATATATATAAAATCATATTTCAGTTAGATAATTATGATAATTATGTGTGATTGTTCTTTTCAATTTTTTTCCAGTTGGATTGGCTTATTATTCAATTTAATTCCACTTTCAAGTCCTTTGGCTGTATTTTACTCTCCAACCAAACAATTTCAACTTAAAAGTCTTTTTACTTTAGTCAGTATTTGGAAGAAACTTTGCATTTATCTTCATGAGAAAACAGTATGTTCTTTTCCTGAAGTCAGTTAATCTACTTTAAATCCTAGAAGAAATAAGACACCTTTTTTGTTTGTTTGTTTGTTTGTAGTCCAAACTAACAAGTCAGATTAAAAGCCATGACTATCTGGCAGCCAGCTGATTAAGGGTGAAAACTATGTATTGACTTTTCTTGCTTATACCTGACTTCCATTTAGAAAATCCAAATTAAGAACCTGCCTTTTTAAAGAAAAATCAGTTGTTTGAACTTGAAATCAAAGAGCATTTCCTTGCCATATATTGCACTATAGTAGCAATTCCTCAATTATTTCTGAACTGTGAAGACAAGTTACTTCATCAGTATGGCATTGCACCTGGCTGACGTGGCTACCCTGCTTCTGGAACAATAGATACTATTTCCACATGATCTTGGAGTTGTTATTACACATCTATTGTCTATAATTGTACTCCGAAAAAGGTTTCATCTGCTTACAGCTTGCCTGTGTCAAAATTCCTTAGTTTCATTTGCAGGGATACCATGTAGGAAAATCTTAACTTTTACAAAGCTGTGTCTGAAGCTTCAGCAGGGAGTAGGGTTTAAGCACCTCCAAATATAGTCATATTTGATTTTAAAACAGCACGAAAACTCTGGGTAAAATTTTCCCCTGTCATTGGTGATGCAGGCATTTCCTGTTCATATTGTCCTTTGTTCATGTCAGTTCTGTGCTTAGAACAAATGAAATCTATGCTTTCATTTGCTAGAGGCATATTTGGCATATATTAATTTAGCAGAATGAAAGTTTCCTCTGTGTAAACAAAGAAGAAAAATGGTGGGGTTTATTGCTGTTAATATTTTTATTAAAAAAATCAATTTTGTGGATTTTTTGCTCTGTAAGTTACCATCTACTTACATCACCTCACAATATAAACAGATGAATTTGATTTGCTGCAGTAAAATCTTCTGCATGTGTTATCAGCATTACTGATGGCAAGTGCAGAGATATTTTCCCAAAAGTTTTCATTTTAACATAAACAATAGGTTTAACGTGGGTATAAATCTGGTTTGCAAATATAAGTCCCTCACGTGGTGGCTCATGAGAATGGCAGGAAAATATGAAACATTGCATTGCAGTTCAGAAAGCAGTACAGGCTTTTGCAAGGAACAAGATGTTTTGTGTGTGAGGACTGGCCAGAAAACCAGATAGTTTAGAATCCTAGCTGTTAGCTATGGAAATTATTTTATATTTATTTTAAATACTGTCATAGTTAGACTTTTACTGTTTTAGAATTTTACTGTGTGAAGTTATTAATTCCTTCTTCAGAGAAATAGATAACTTTATTCTGGTCTCAGTAAGGGTCTGCTTTTATTTCATTACTAGTAGCACATTATGATCTAATGTTTTAAGTGGGTGTACCTATGTTTGTCTTCACAATTAAGGTGTGTTTCGGAATAAATTGAAAAGTGCACACATGCTCTTATTCCTTTAAAACAAACAAACTTGTGTGCATTTTCACATGAAGTTTGAATTTACAACAAGTAAATTTTATCAGACTTTATGCCATTTCTCTCAGCAAGTCACCAACAAAAAATGTTTTTTAAAATTAACCTGCACACACACAAGATGTCCTGTTCTATGTTTACAGTTGCCTGATATCTCTTAAAGTTTGTACACTGTGTTATATTCCTACATGAAAGCAGGTGGATCTTGGCAGGAAACTAGACCAAGGGGTGATACATTTTTATTTGGTTGTGCTTTCAATTTGTCGGTGTTGGCTTAGTACCACCATGTGCCATTACCTTCCTTAGAGCTGAAAGTGCTGCCCTGTCTGTGAGCTCCTGAGCAAGTGAGGGTCTGTGTAAGTGAACAAAAGAGTTCCTGGTGACGCTGAAATGATGCCTTTCTGTCTCATGCCTTTCTACACCAGAGAAGGTTTCAGATTAAGTTCAGGGTATTTAAGGACTTGTGCAATTACCGTCTGGTAGATTTCTTCACCACAGCTGCTATTCATCCCCTCAAGTCTGTTCTTTTCCTCCTCCTTATTTTAGCATTAATGTCTCCCATGACCCCTCAAATAATTAGTACAAAAAATTAGACTGTGAAGAAATACTAGTTGCTCTTCAAAGAGAATCGGAAACACGGATTTCTCCTGTACGCTTACAAATGCCTTTCCTTCGCATGTTATGTAAGCTTCTGTGAATGAATCCAGCTGGATCAATATTGATACAACCATGTTGTTCATGTTGCTTTCAGTCACTAAAAAATTTTGTTTCTCGTCCTTGGAAGAAAAACTTCCAAATCTGACTGATACAGTTTTGCCACTTGAGAAGAAATTACTCACAATGTCTCCATGGTCCACTTCAAAATTTTGGGCATGCTAGGCAGAGTACTCCTTAGTGTTTCAATCTACCTGTACAAGAGATCAAAACAGAAAAAAGAGCTCTTCAGGCTGAAGATGCTCAAAATTCCCCAAGATCTTTGTAGAGATTAGCTTCAGGAATAAAAGCTCCCCAGTTTCTCGCTGTTTGCTGTGTGGCTTGCCTCTCTCCTGGCTAAAGAATTGGCTTTGCCAAATTGGCACATGCCAAAGGCCACATTTCTCTCTGGGGTGTGTGTCTGTGTGTTACTTGCACTGAATACAAACTGAGAACACGACCTGGCTTTGTGATCTGACTTGTACGGAGCCTAATTGCAGCCAGGCCCCTGCTGAGATCTCAGTGAGACTTAGCTGACAGCTCATGATCCACCTTAAATATAAGCTTTGGAAATGATAAAAAGTAAGCTGAAGCAAACCAGCACAACTGAGCCAAGACAAAACCAGAACTGTGTGTTCACAGGGAGAAATGCAATGGGAGTTCTTCAGGTGGGTTTTACTAATCTGTGCTGTACTACAGTGCAGGTGGTTCTTGAAGTCCCTTTCATAATGGTTGCATTTAGACAATGACAATAACCTTTCAGCTTTCTAATGTTTTTAATAGGAAAGTCTGCTTTGCAGAGCTTTTTGGAAATTAATGTTATTTTTAAACTGCTTTTTCCATTTCTGAGGTAGTTAATAACATAGATCCCAAAATCAGAAATGAGGCTCCCAAGCTATTAGCAAACCTGTATACTTTAATGTAATATTTAGCAAATGTAAAGAAAATTTTAAGCAATTTTTTCCATGTCAACAAGCTTTTATAGGAAGGTCTCTATATTCATGAAGAGAGGAGATCTCTTAAATTTGCAAAGCTGAAAATCTTCGGATAAAACCAATCTAATGCATGACCCTGGTTCTTCCTTGGGAGAAAGGAAAACTGTGTCCAACCCTTCATACTGTAGAAGTGGCTGATGTTCCTGTTAGAACTGCACTGCATCTTTTTACTTCTGCAGTCATATTTGCCAGGTGTTTATTGTGGTGACACAGAGGAGGCAGTTCTGCCTTTTGGATAGTATTTGCCTTTAAAGGGGGAAAGCACATGGACTGTGGTGACAGCCCATGTTTCAGTTTTACTGAGCCAAGAGTAGGAATGCATTTATGCAATAATAGCAGTGCAGAGAGATGACCACTGTCTGCTGGGGCCCTTGGTAACACATGGCTTAAATAGACAATGCAACTTCATTGTCTAACCATATCTTCCTTACAAATGTAGACAGAAACTCTTGATCATATTATAACAAAACTTTAACTTTTGTCTCAGCCACACAATGGTATTTAAACACAACATCTTGGCAGCAATTTTCTTATACGGTCATGAACATTTAAAAGCTGCTGGGTTCTACATAAAAGGACCATCCTAGAAAAATACACTTTCAGTTTCAGTTTGTATTGCTTTGTTTGTTTGTTTGTTTGTTTGCTCTTTTTGTTCCGTAAACAAAAAATGTGGAAGGATGTCCATTTTTTCCTACTGATGCTGCAGGAGATTACTCTGCCATATTTTTCCCAGCACCATGTTGAGACTACAGAGAGTGGAATAGCTTGAGAACAAAAGGAAGCCTCTCTTTTAAACTTTATATTTGGTGGAGGGTGTTATCTATTGTCATAAATTTTGTCATGAACAACTTTTTAAAGAAATATTTGTCAGATAATAAGACTTGAACAATTCAGGGCAAGAAAATGTCTAGAGTTCTTAATAAATGTTAGAGGACTTGACGTTACTGCTGTTAACTTAAAATTTTAATCACTGGGCTAGAATTGTTTCAAGGCGTATTTTTTTTTGTTTCTTTCAGTTTCAGAAGGAGATTTTACAAATGAGCATAGTGCCATAAAGTATGGACGGGGGAGATTTAATCAATGTACACGGGAATGTACTGTACCACCAGACTGCAATTATTAGACCATTTCCACTTTCTTAAGAAGATCTTACTCTCAATTATTTGCTAGCAAATAAATGAGTAAACTAATAATAATGCTGGAGTCTTAGTCTTGCTTTCGTAATAGATGGCTCAGAAGAGATCCTTTGTAATTCAGTCTCAATACCATATGTCTCTGTTGACATTAAAGTGCTTAGTTCCAAATGAGTTGGCTTCATTCAAGCATCTTAATTCAAGAGTGGATGATTAGATCTTAAGCTAAAAACCTATTAGGATGTAAGCACTTATGTTGCTGAAAGGTATTAAAGGAACAGCATAGTGTGGTTGCAGATAAATCCTCTGTATCTACTACTGATGGGTTAAACCTTGTTTGATCTTCAAACAACATTAAAAGGTAGCTGAAATGTGCAAAGCTGAATGTTGCATAACTAAACCTTGGGGTATGTTATGTGAAAATAAATTTTGATGGCTTTTTGGGAGATAGAGAAGTTCAGATATGGGAATATGGCAGTTTGAGCAGAAATAACATAAGATATTTAAAAGAGCACACAGACACTTTATCTTTTAGAACTGAAAATTGTGGGTTTTGCTTTAGTGAGTAAAGCATGGCAAATAATAAAAAATTTCAAAGAATTTTGTTGAGTCATTCTTTGGCATGTTAACTAACACTTTTGATAATCCTGCAAGCTATGTACTGTATTTTACTTTATTTTTCATCTGCAGAGTAGTGAGAAAAAAACCCAGACAAAAAACCAATCTTTGTGTTAAGTGAAAATAACTATTATCTGATTCCTTACTGAATAAAACTAAAATTCTGAAAGTAAAAGTTACTATTTCAAGGAACAGATTTGTGGCATAATTTAATTCTCTATGTGACCCAGTCCACTGTAAATCTGTTTTCCAATTGATACATTTTTTCTTCAGCCCTATAAAGGATATAATAAAATAAAATAAATACGTATGGGTAACTTTGAAATCTTAGTTAAATTTTATTTTAAAACATATTTAACAAAATTATCACAAACTGCATTTCAGAGCCAGTCCCATGACTTGTGGGATATAATTTGATGACTTTTTTGATTGCCTGGCTTTGATGTTTCCAAAAAGGCCTGCTGGGTAAGATTTTCAAGAAGTAACTCTTCTGTAATGGTCTGAATAACATGTGAATGCTCATACTCTGTTAGTAGTTATGCATACAGTAATGCAGAATACATTTAAAAAACTGATGAATGTAAGCTGCAGCCATCTAAAAAGAAATTAAGCTCCTTATTATGACCTTTGCAGACATACAGGATTTTTTAGGTTAGTATAACTTAGAGTGGAATATAGATATAAAATAGGTATGAAAAATCTGATTAAAAGTGCAACGACTTTCTTTGTCTTGATTGTCCTCACTTACTGATGGTTCTTTAGTAGTTTCCATGATGCTGACCTGTCCTCATTCCTTGCTGCAAAAATGGCATTCAGAATGCTGGAGAAGATGATGAATTCACTGTTATTATACACACCACTATCAGGGAAAATAGGAAATAGTTTTGCAGGCTATAATAAAAACAAAGGAATTTAGTACATGCCCATTGTGAAATGATACTTCTGCTTAGAAAACACTTTTAGAAATCGGCTCTGTCAGAGAGGTACAGTCTTCCCCGTGAATGAAAAGTGCTTTCTTCTCTTTGAAGTTCTCATTTGTTAAGAAGGAATCAGTAAGGGACTTTGGCTATAGCTGAAAACCACACATTTCATATATAAGTAAGTCAAAAAGTCATAGAATAGTTTAGGTTGGAAAAGACCTCCAAGATCTCCAAGACCATTTGCTCCAACCATTAACTTGACACTGCCATTGTCACCCTGTCCCTAAGTGCCACATCTACATGTCTTTTAAACACCCTCAGGGATGGTAACTCCACCACTTCCCTGAGCAGCCTGTGCCAATGCTTGACAATCCTTTCAGTGATGCATTTTTCCCTAATATGTAATCTAAACCTCTCCTGGTGCAACTTGAGGCCATTTCCTCTTGTCCTGTTTCCTTGTTATGTGGGATAAGAGACCAACACCCACCCAGCTACAATCTCCTTTCAGGTAGTTGTAGAGAGCGATAACATCTCCTTCCAGCCTCTTTTTCTTCAGGCTAAATAACCCCAGCTCCCTCACAGAACTTGTGCTCCAGACCTTCCACCAGCTTCATTGCCTTTCTCTGAACACGCTCTAGAACCTCAGTGTCTTTTTTTGTAGTGAAGGGCAAAGAGATCTGTGATTCTACACGTCTTGGGAACCTGTTTTCTAGTCTTTTAAACCCATTTTATTAGGAAGCTGATGTGCTGCAAACGAGGGTAACCAGAAAATGTTGCCTTTGCTCCTGTCCATTGCAATGCCATGGGATCCTAACCGCAGTACCACTGCTGACTTGTGGTTCTGGAGGTATTCTGGACCAGTGTGCCAATGGATCACTGGCCAATGAAATCCTGGTTAGGATCCAGCCTGGAAGTCAAATCTGAGTTTCCCCAGTTAGTCACAGCATGCAGTGCAAGGTTGCGGCCTCAGCTTCTTTGTGTTGGCTGTAGGAGCAGACAGCTACTGACACACCATTTTAAAGTCAGGTATCTCTGCTTTGGGACTGGTTTGAACAGTTTGAGTGCATTCACAGCACACTTTTCAGACTATGGCCATGGTGTTCATCCAGTCATAAGGATTACACGGCTGCATATCATAGACAGATGCTGTGAGATTCAGACAAATTGGTCATAGCCAGACCAAGAAACATTTCATCCATCTATCCTAGAAATTCACATCAGTATTGACAGGTTTTGGGAAAAAAGAAGGAAGGAAGGAAGGAAGGAAGGAAGGAAGGAAGGAAGGAAGGAAGGAAGGAAGGAAGGAAGGAAGGAAGGAAGGAAGGAAGGAAGGAAGGAAGGAAGGAAGGAAGGAAGGAAGGAAGGAAGGAAGGAAGGAAGGAAGGAAGGAAGGAAGGAAGGAAGGAAGGAAGGAAGGAAGGAAGGAAGGAAGGAAGGAGCTCTGTCTATTCTATTTTCAGCACCCTTTTCTTCATGTATTTGCTAGGGCCTGGTACAGGACTGCAGCTAATATCGTGCTCCTCAGCCGTGTCACAACAAATCCCTGCATAAATCCTACATCCCTCTGTCCCATTTGGATACATATACACAAGTAAATGAACTCCTAACAAAATCTGCTGCAATGATAAGTGAGGTAAATTGATACAGTAATGTGAACATGTTTCAGTACAGACTCCCTCATTTTGAGTACTCCTCTGAATAGGTACTGGTTTACAGGATGAAATAAGTTCATGAAATAATTAGACTAATGGGGAAAGAGAGAGTAATGGGGAGAGGGAAGCCTATAAAGTGAGTAGTAGTGCGTGAATTCACATTCCTTGAGACCTGGAAAAGAGAGGAACCTGTCTAGGGTCAACTATTCCATACTTCTTGACAGCAAGAGAAGCTGATTTACATCAACTAAACTGATTCTTAGGAATCAGCTTGTTTCATAACTTCAGAAAATGTGTATTTTCTGTAAGTTTAAGATGATTGCACTTAACTTGCAGAAATGATAGAGAAGTTGCAATCTAAAGGATAGATATTATCTAACCAAATGAAAAGATCTGAAAACTGGGGACATCCTCTCCCTGTTACAGCTGAAAAAGCATCCCACTACATTCCAGCTTCTTGGCTGGAAATTCTGCTTGACTTAGGCTTTCGTTTCTAACAACTTATTTACTTACTTGAATTTAGCCTTGAGGACTCTACTGTCTCTCTTTAGCCAGCCTTTAGTTTTGATGCTGTCTCTCTTTTGCTGTAACATTATCACTTTCACAGTGACTAAGAGCAGAACCATAAGCTACTATTTTCTGGTGATGTGACTGGAGCTCCCAGCTCTGCTTCATCTTGCAGGCAGCACCTGTTCTCACACAGACAACGTTACTTTTAGTCCAGGGTAACTAGGTTGTGAGGCACTGCAAGCTAAAATCCAACTGATCTGGTAAATTTAGGCTACAAATACTCCCTCACAGGGTAACTTACTTTAGTGCTTTCCTGTGGTCCTCTGTATCCTACCCCTACGTAGAAGGTGCAAACAAATTTCCTCATGACTCATGACGAAAGAAATATAAAGCAGTTCTGCTTATAATAAGAAAAAAGATTAATGAGATGGATATATACCCTCAAGTCTTGGGGGAGCCATGTGCTGCTCATCAGCACTGACAGTGCCCTGAAAATCTGACAAGCTAAGGTTTTCAACTGCTTATAGCTGAAGATGCATAACCCTGTGGCTCTGCCCCTTGCAGTTGAGGAAACATGGGGCAATTTACTCTGCCAGAAAGGTGTATGGAAGATAATGCTCACCCTCATTTTAGGAGGAGGCTGGAGAGAAGAGTCATTAATGATCAACATATCTCAGAGCCTGTGAAGCTTGTCCCAGCAATATCTCCTGGGATATAAAAGCCAAAGTCATGATGTTCCAGACTGACAGGAGGGTATGGGCTGTGTCAGTACTTATCTTACAAAAAGGCTAATGTTTTATCTCCTTCATACTTTTTTGAGTGTTTCTAGAAAGAGCTCACAATAAACACAAAGTGATCAAATACCTGTTTTTTTTCTGAATGTTTAGTTGAAAACCCTTATCAAGACATGTTCAGTCTAAGAACCACTATCATGTATAGATCATATAACTTATGAGGCCTTAGCTCGGTTTTCTTGGTTTGACTGCCTTGCTTATTACTGTCTCCTTGTAAGGAATTTCACTTGTCCTTCCATGTCTGCAAGTGTCTGAGCTGACTGTGGACGTGATTTATGTCTTAGCTTTTCTCTGGGTGCTTTCTCCAGACTTATCTATCATGCAAGAGTATGTGTGCAGAAAGGGCTGCTATGTAGAAAGCTGAAACCACTGAGAACAAGTTAAAATGCGGCATAGTGAAAAGGACTGGCAAATCTTGGCTTAAAAAGGCATATCCTCTTTTTCTTCATCAGAAGAGAAAGCATGGTGCTGAACAAACTATAAAATTGCCTAACAGTCATCCTCCCTGTTGTGTGGTTTGCAACTGTTGGGATACACATGATAGTCTCCTGGCTGTAGATGAAAGTGCTTTGTTGTGTTACAATAAAAAAAAAATTAAAATATTGGGAACATTATATATACAAAAACCTTCCCTTGGATATACCTCAACTAATTTGCAAACAACAGATGTTCAATGGGAAGTTGTGCTTATGTTAGAGTTTAAAAGAACATGTGTCTGACAATAACAGAACATCCTGAGACCTTTCCTATTCTCAGTCTATGTTTGGAGGTACAGGGAAATTTTGCTCCCCTCCCAGGACATTAGCTCTTCACCCTTGGTTACAGATTCAGTATCAAAATTAGGGAGCGATCACTACTAGTTCATGCTGCACCTCAGGCAAGCCCCTGTGAACATTCTGATAACCCAATTTGATTTACATGTTTTCCTTGAATAGTATGAAAAAAATTTAAAGAGCAAGCATCACTTAGGAAAAAAATTCCCACCCATAAGGATCTTCAGCTGTAGGAATACAATCTACATGAATACACAGTTAGATGGAGAATATTGCAAGAGGATAAAAGATACAAAATGAAGGAACAACAGATGACACCTTCACTTGTACCAGAAACAGCCAGAATGAAATGCCAGTGCAGGTTTGGACTGCATACCAGGAGCACTGGGCAACAGGGTAGGAAATTCCACTTGCTATATAGACTTCGGAAGTTTGCCGTTCATGAACATAAGTGCATCTACTTTTTAGAATGCTGATCTGAGCACTCTGCTGGCTGTAGCTTGTGCAAAGTGGGATGATTGGCAGCTGACAATCTTCTCATCGACACAGGAGTTGTGCTGTAAGGCTTATTACACAACTGTGGTTGGAACTAAGTAAGGCTGATGGTATGGGATTATGTTGTTTTGAAGATGTTAGCCATGTCTGTCACTTGCTCCCTTTGTGCCATACATGTCTGTATTTAAATATACATAGTTGTAGGAGTAGCCAGACTGGCTTTGGGAATATTCTTTCTGTAAGCAGATAGCGTTCTGGTGGAAGAATGCTTGAATCATTTTACTCACGCTAGGCCTCTGGCTACCAAAAAGAAACTTGAAAGCTACAGGAAGAGAAAAGAACAACAGAAAAGAAAAACTAAATCATTAGATGAGGGAGCAATTCATTCTCAAACAAAGTTACATGATGGTGGCTAAGGGAAAATAATAGACATTTCCATAGTATTTTTTGACTTTTTTTGACATATTATGGGAGTGCACAGAGCAAAAGAAAAGCATCATACTAGGAATGTATTGGAATTCTAAGAAAAACAGGAATCCCAAGGTGACTCTTCTGTACTAGGACTCTTAGTGTAGGAGATCACACAGAAAAAAAGAGTGGCTGCCCTACTAATAGAAATAATATTAATAGAAGAAAAGAAAATACTAACTGCTCAAGGCAGAGCTGTCTAATGAATTGCCAAAGAGTCTTTTCAGCCCAGGCTTTACTTCTAATTGGCATTAATTGTATTTTCCTTCTATACACAGACTAAAGTGAAGTTCTGTGCAGAATCTGCCTAAGAAATGTACTGTAGCCAAATGACAAACACATACACAACACAGGAAACTCTTCTGTATTTCTATATAATCCTGTTATAGTAAGTCTAAGCTGCCTGCATTTACTCAGTCTCTCTGTCCTAGGCTCAGCAAAATGACAGCCCTTTAAGCAGAAAGAGGAGTAGATTCACCCTCTCCTGGAGATATGGATGGCATTCTCTCACCCTCCCTGTACACCCTTTATTGGCTTTAATGCCCATGCTTTATTGTCGGGTGAAAGTGGCCCCTGCAAGGCAGGAAATGCACTCTTGTTGTGGGGGTTTTTTGTAGTTGTTGTTTCTCTGACACCCAGATTTTAAAAAATCACATGACATTTTTTGAGGGGAACCTAGCAAACCTATTTCACTGCTCCAAAAATAAAAGCACCCCTATGACTGCGATGGGAGGTGACATTATAGTGGATCAATACACTCTTCAATTCCAGAGTTTGCAAGAAGCCTGTCTCATCACAGCCACAAGTATTTAAACTACATTTAAAATCTCCATCATCTCCTGATTATCATGCTATAAAGCACCTCAAGGTGTTCTGCAGTAATTTTAACTTAATGCCCTTGCTTTGAAGGGGGGTGCCATGGAAAAAAATCTATAATGTTTACTTGACTTCTGTCTTTAGGAGAAATCTGTATGTTCTGAGGAGCTGACCCAAAACCTAAGTTGTTTATTACTTCAAGACAGGTAACCAGTAATAACAAGATCTGAAATTAGAAAATCTAAAGTTATTTAAAGCCATACATATTGAAATGCAGTAAATATTCTGAGAGCTCTGCTTTCACAGGTCTATAATAACAAGAAACTTCAAAGAAGATACTACTGAGCAATTTTTTTTCTAGGTTTGTTCACCTCCATGGTGTTGAGCAATGCCGTTTTCCTGTCCTGTGGAAGGGTATGCTGACCCCTGAGTTAAAATCCAATCCGGTCACACTAAGCCATCGGGGAAGGCTGTAGGGTGAAGTACAGCAGTCCAAACTACCATTAGGTCACCCTTTTGCTCCAAGTGCCCCCACCAACCACTGGAATTTCTCCTTCCCTCCTGCAGCTGTAGTGGCAGGGTGGGCCTCCATGTGAGTGCAAGAGGTACCAGTGCTTGGTGGAGGCAGTGGGAGCCTCTGCAGAGGCAGAGCAGAGCAGAGCAGAGCAGAGCAGAGTCTGTTTAGCAAGTTTGCATTTTAAAGTCCCAGCCTGATGTTTCTTTTGCACAGTCTACTCATGAATTATCCCACTGTGCAGGCCTTCATCCAGAGTAAATCCACATCTCAGCATGCTGAAGACATGTCAATGGTCTCGTATATTATAGTCTAGTAAGTTTTTTGTATGTCTTTCTCCTTCTTCAGAGATTCAGTGGGACATGTACCACTGCAGTGGTGGTGCTGCTGTGCTCTCCAAGGCTATTAAGCAGACAACATTTTGTATTAAAATAATGAATATAACTGGAGAAGGTGAGCACAAAAAACCAGGCTGCATTTTCTGAACAGGATTTGAGTGCCCTGGAGTTTGCCCATTAGTCTTTTTTCTCATTATAATCTTTCTTTATATAGCCTGATTTCTGCTGCAGCTTTCATTTGAAAGAACTAGTAATTTTTTTTGCTGTTCTGCCTATTTGAATGTTGTTTGCAGTCTTCTCTGAATATCTGTAAAAGGGCAAGTGCTACTCAGAACTTCAGCTTCAGTGTTACATTAAGTGATGGTCTTCATTCACAGAAGCAAAGGGTTTACTCCCTTCAGACTTCACCTGTAGTGTTTGACCATATTCTTTCACAGAGGTAATGTAAATTCTGGAAAAGATGTGATTTATGTTCTGTGCTTATGGCAGAGGTAAGGAAGATGATGTCCATCAATAAAAACATTTACACCAGAATCAATCATACCTGGTTCAGCTAATCAAATGTAATTTTCAGTTCAATAGATTTTGATCATTTGCTTAAATCTGTAAGCTACTCTGTCAGACTTTTCTATTATGACTTTGCCTTCCCCACTACTGATAAAATATGAAAAAAAAATCTCTGAAAAGATTTTTAAGGGACAGGGGAAAGTACATTATAACAATCCCGAGCCTTTGTTTAGGCAGTTCTGATAAGCATGGATTATTAGGAGTAAGGAAAAATAAGTCTGGGAGCAATTTCGAGACAACAGTAAATAATTGTAAGAAGGTTTAGAGCAAGCTGCTGCTAACACTCAGTGTAAACTGCAGGTGGCACCATTTATACAACATTTTAAAGAGCACCAGGGGAAAAAATTCTCCCTTTTAATTTGAGTTTTCTGATGGCTTGCCGTGATCGTATAGTGGTTAGTACTCTGCGTTGTGGCCGCAGCAACCTCGGTTCAAATCCGAGTCACGGCAGGGGGTAGTTTATCTTTTGAAGAGATGTAATTACAGATTGCACACCAAAAGCAATCTATTAGCGGTGTCTAAGACTAAGATGAGAAAGATTAGAAGCTCTGTAACTTTTATAAGAATGTTTTTCTAAAAGAGTATGTAGCGTAAGTATTAATTCAGAAATCCTGTTGCCAAGTGGGATTTTTCTAATTCAAATTTTTATGGATTTTTTGATAAATGCAGTCTCAGAGTGGCCATGGAATTTTTACTCATTACAGCTACTTAATGTCTGGACTGAGCCATGAAGCCTCTGTAGTTTTGATCTTCCCTAGTTTCCCATGCTAATAAAACAATCAGCTGAACTGCTTGGAAATATGACAGTGGTAGATGTGGAAATCCTGCTTACCTAGGCCTGAACTGCTGCCAGCAGAGGGTCCTTGCTGGTGACAGACAAGAGGAACCATCACTTGTCTATTGATTCTCTTTGTTTTTGTAGTAGGAACAGTGTGTAATTTTACCATTCTGTTTCACTGAGTAATATGAGCTCAGATTCTCAGCATGAAGACTTCTAAAATTACCATTTTGATTTAGTAAATTGGTAATGGTAACTAACAGCCATTTGTGCAATAAACAAACAAAAAAATTACATAACTGGTAATAACTATATCAATAAAACATCATTATTATGAGTTAATCAAGTAATTTGTAAGCTACTGAATAGAGTTTCTGATAGTTGGTCCTTTAATTTGATATGGAGCCAATTCAAGAGCAAGCACTGCTTTTCTCTCACTGCTGCATCTGATGGGACATCAGCACCTTTATAATGGATAACATCTCCAAGAAGCCCAGACGGATTCAAGCTTCACACAACACGCCAGCTGCTTCAGAGTGTGAATGACAGGTGCCTTTCTCTCTCTCCAAGGGAGCACGAAAATTCTTTACCATCCCACTTACTGAGGAAGTGAAACAAATCTTTTTTAGCACCACTGTCAGGAAAAACCAAAGCCCTGCATGCCTGGGAGGGCACATCACCTTTGGAGGCTGTGGGCTTAGGTGTCTCAGTTTTGGTGTAGTAGGCTAGTGACCCCTGGCATGTTATGACCTTCCTTAGGTTCACAAGAGCTCTTTGTGTTGTGTTTTTCAAAATATCTGTGATTATTCTTCTGATTGGCCTTCGATTTCCTGTCTGAATATCATTCAGCCTTTTAGGAGCATGTCAGAGCAATTAGCTTGTGAATTCTTGGTCTAATTGATGAGACAGATGTGACTGATTTCCCAAAAGAAAGCAATTTAGAAATATGCACTAGCATGAAAGAGACCAGGATGATCTTTCATACTCTATCCCTGCTGTAGTCTTTCAGAAATGTCATCTGCTGTGTTAGATTTTATGAAATCCAGAAATACCAAATTAACTCATCACAGGTGCACATACTCTTTAAAGAATCCTAGTGAATTAAGTCCTAAAAAAGAAATTAAAAAACTGCCACATCAAATATTTTGCTCTACTCATGCATCATCCTGAGGCTGCTAGAGCACTCAAAGTTCACCCCTGCTTGACCTCAACCTCCCTGGAACTGACTTCTCTCTACCTAGTGTTCATCTGTAGCTAAATATTACCTTATTGCTAGTTATAGTAATATTGATGATTTTGAAGAGTTTCAATAGGACACTAGACAAATTCCAAGTGCACTTTTCAAAAAATTTAGTCTTGTTTTATGATGATTTACTGGAAAACAGTGGTTATTCAGTTTGATTTATTTTACTTGGGATACCAATATTTGTTTTGCTATCTCAATGTTCATGCTATAAACTGAGATCAAGAATGGTGTAGGCAGATAATCAGACCTTTCTTACCACTTCCCCCTGCAGTTATTTATTCTTCTCACAAGAAAATGACAATTAAAAGCCAGCTTCATTTTGGAATATAAGCATGCAAGTGCAGATGGCTCCCAACATTCCACTTCCTGAGGAACTGTTTATCAATTTTCCCTTCTCTTTAGAAAAAAGAAAACAAAAACTTCAGTGCAAAAGAGTTTCCAAGGATAACAGGATTGCAGACTAGGAAACACAAAGAGGTAATCCTGGAATTGATTTTGAACCTTGAATTACGCAAAGAATTGCCGGGATGTTGCTGGAATATGCGGGTCGCCATGTCTGGTACACACGTCCACAAAACACTTTTCCAGCTGGAAACCGTGGTCTAAATAATAACAACATATTAAAAATATTAACAGGTTTACGTAAATCTGTTTCTGAAGTTCTGAATTTTTTAATGTCTAAGGATGATTTGGAGGCCAGAGAGAAGGGTTCACTTCAGCAACCTTCTCTACCTTTAGGCAGCAAGCTGAAAGCAAGCATGAAATTAATAGTAGTTTAAAAACAAGGCAGGAGAAGAGAGTACATGCCTTTCTTTGCAGTTCTCCCATGTCAGTTCGTGCTTTCTATTGTTCTCATTCATGGCTCATTCTGCATAAAATGTAAAATCTTTAGGACATGGAGATGTCTGTCTCCATATCCCCAGCACAAGTACTTTGCTTCTTGGCACTCAAACTAAAAACTATGATGTACTCACCAAGTTCTTGGGGAGAGATTTCTTTCTTGTTATTGTACTTTAACATTAGCTGTTGATTAGGGCTAAAACTGCTAGACTTTTTAAGTTATGGGGAAAGACACCTAATTTTTAAAAAGGCAGAATGGAACAGAAAGCCTTGAAAAACTTCTGAAACATTAATAGAGGCTATAGTAGGTTACTGTTGTTCTTTCTTCGTTTTTCAGGAGTGCAGCAAAGTTGTATCCTGTCTGATGTCCACGTTGAGGGTTGAGTAGGATAGAAGGCAGTGGCTGTTTTGAATCTGCAGTCATCAAATCAAATTAATTCTGTTTTTTTCATTCTCTTTACAGGAGTGCAGCTCATATTAAAACTTTTATAGGTCCCCTCTGAAATCCTTTCAAAAGGCTGTGGTCAAGTAGACTCTTTGAAAGGAAATACGTGGTAAAAAGAACTTCTGAAAGCTTAAATACC
This sequence comes from Parotia lawesii, assembly GCA_003713295.1. NCBI lineage: Eukaryota > Metazoa > Chordata > Aves > Passeriformes > Paradisaeidae > Parotia > Parotia lawesii. The sequence goes on from RAHM01000412.1 coordinate 25,115, forward strand.
TGGTTGTGCTTTAGCAAAGAATGCCAGGAATTCACTTCACAGGTGGGATGATTTTACCTCTGGAAATTCAGCTCTGAGTTTACAGGCTATTATTGCAGAATGGGTAGTAATTGGGAAAAATTTGGCAGACAGAGAGATTCCTGAGCCTGATGTGTAAACAGAACTACATAAACAATGTCTGATGTTGCAGTTCTGTTCTCATAATCTGTCTTTGGTGTTTCTTGAAAGAAAGCATGTCCTCATCTCTAAATGAGACTGCTTCTTATTCATAATGCTTCAGCAGCTGCAGCACCGGAGAGAGCTGCACCAGAACACATGTGAAGACTATTGTTCAATTTTTTAAGCTTTTGACTTGTACTGCTTTGGGTTAAGCTTTGACTCAGGTTTGAATCCTATATCTTTTGCACTACAATTTAAGCTACTGAGTAGGGCCTGGTTTTACTTCTTCATCAAATCTCACACAAACCCAAACACACCAAAAGTCTCCAAAACTATCTAACTAATGGTTTATGTTTCACTTTTTGTTGTTGTTGTTTTTATTTCTCTATGTGTTTTCATCTTAAAATTCCAAGTTCTCCTTTCACAGAAACAAAATCAGCTCTTTCATTCAGATTCAAACACATCTGATAAATATCTCCTTCACAAAGCTTCATGAAATTAAGTTTTGTGCTTAATGTTGTACAGCTTTTTCCTCCACTGTTTTATACAGAAGTACTGTGTGTGTTTTCTCTGCACCAAATGCAACTCAGGAGATGACACTTCGTGATACTGCTTCCAAAAGAATTCCTTCTTTACCACAATAAAGCCTCCATCCAAAGGGATCTCAAAACATAGTGCTTTAAAAATCTTTGAGGAGAGAGTATAGTTTTGATATTTTGTGCTAATTAGCAAAAATCATCTTTCATAACACAGTGTGTAATGTTAACATAATCAGTGTCTCTGTGCTGCAAGACCAGCACCTATGTGCCTCTTGCACCTGAAAACCGTGCATGGAGCCAGCAACAGAGTTCCCTCAATTTTTCTGGTAACTTCTTTCTTGTGGATTCCTGAATGCCAAGTTTAGATCTCATGCTTCCAGGCTCCTCAAATAATGTTTTGGTTTTTTTTTTTTCTGTTGTTGTTCTCTAATATGAGCAGCAAAACTCTTATTTTACTCTCCATAATTGTGTCTAAACTCTTTAGGAAAATCTGGCATACTAGGATGTGCTTGTCCTGGGACCTGCACTATTGCTATTATTTACCATGCAGCTGAAGGTGAGAAGGTGTACTGACCTTTGTATTGGCACAGAGAAGTAAACTTCCTTATGATATAGCCATGAAGACATCTGTATTAAAACCACATGGGATAAACTGGTATTTTACTGTTACATTTGAGAAAGCAAAGTCTGAATAATTTCGGTGAAGCAACAGGAAGAAAGCTAGCATGTCATAGGAAATTCTCTTTGGAAATATGTTTTGAAGGCTGCGTTGTTGGGGTTTGCATAAGAACTGAGCTTGACTTAAAAATAAACTGCAAAAGGCCTCTAGAAGGCCTAATACAAGAAACATAACGCCTTCTGGAAAGACAAAAATGTAATTTCTAGAAAGAGATTTCTGGTTGATTCACCAGCTTTGTTTCACCATAAGGTCATTCTTATTTTTGTTTGCTGATAGATGGGTTTAATGGAATTAAATATTCCCTGCTGGTCTTCACAGTTATGTGAACCCTGCTTTAAAACCCTTTTCATCTTAATAGTTTCAAGACAGTCTCACTTCCTTGCTTAGCTCTGGACAGACACCTGGAGGAAGTTTGCCAAGAGTTGTGAAGACTCTGTCTTGTTGCCTAAATAGTGTTTGACCTCAGAAGGACATACACTATCTTCAGTAAGGAAAACTTTTGAGAATCTGGCCTCAACTGTTAGAAACTGTGAAATAAATCCATTTGCCATAAATTAGTATTTGTTTCTCCCTCCTTTTTCAACCTGTTTCTTCTTTTTACCTGTAGTCAGGCCATGTGCTTCAGTATGAAAAAAACATTTGGTCAAAAAGAGCAGTTTTTACTTCAGTCATCAGCATGTGTAGCTATCTACAGATAAAATTACAATTGGTTACATAATCTAAGTTGGTTAATAAATTTTTGAGCATATTCTATTAATAACAAATTAGAACTGTGTTACCACGTGGTTCAGTCAGTATACAAAGTGCCAACAGTAGGCACTTGTCAGTGTTTCTTCAAAATTTCTTCCCTTGTGCCTTTCAGCCAGCTTCCCTACCTCACCATTTCCACACTGGAAAATCACTGGTCCCTAGCACCCCCGCCTTAACAGGCAGAAATGCCCACCTGGCAGTATAGGCAGGAGGAATGAAAGTTGCCTTGAAAAACAGAGAATCTTATTAGACCATTCTTCTGCCTTGTGGCAGAATCCTCTCAGTTGCATCATCCTCTCCCCCCCCCAAAAAAGGACATAGCAGTGTCTTGCTTCTCTTTTATCAGATTTATACCTGAACATACATGATGTCTTCCATTTGCTGCTATTGGTTACTCGTCTCATAAGTGCATAATTATTGAGGTAAAGATACTATAAGGCCTCACAGTAAAGAAATAATTTGCACGTAATTTCATGCCTCTTTTCCCTCTCTTTCTGGAAAAATTCTTCTGGAATTTTCCTTTGTGGTGAGTAATCCCTGGGCACAGATCATAGAAAGAAATCAATGTTTGCTGAGAGAGTGCAAGGACACTTGTTAAAAAACTGGCAGTGTGGAGTCGGAGAAAATGTCGTCCCAGCCAACATTAGTACGGCAACCTCTGTGCGATCTTCTTGAAATCACACAAAAGGAGACAAAAAACTTACGGTGCAAAGAGTGCCAACCACCTTATCGGGTAGCAGTGGGCTGTATGGACCTTTCTTTTGCGCAGGTACCGCTTTCTCTCGCCTGTTTTTTCCGTGCACCGGGCACCGAGGTGGTTTCTGCAGCTACTGCCGAGCGTGGGTGCCGCCTCCCCGGCGCTGTCCCCGGCGCCGTCCGCAGCGCCCGGGCCCCAATGCGAGGACTAAAGCAGCTCCGTTTCCAGCGTGCCGTGACTCGGATTTGAGCCGAGGTCGCTGCGGCCACAAGGCAGAGCACTCCCCGCTGTCCGATCACGGCAGGCTGCGAGGGGCATGCCCGGCGCAGTGCTCCCCGTCCCCTCTGCAGAGCCGCGCAAGCATTGCCACCTAGTGTGGGCCGGCTATAACACGCCACCCGCGGCCGCCCTCCCCGGGCTGGCCGCCGCTATTGCGGCACCCCCGGGCACCCACAGCCTTCAGAATACGTGCCAGACACGGGCACAAAAGTTACGGTGGCAGGAAAATATTCCTGCTCCTTTTGGCAACTGCGGTCTGTTGATGAAATCTTCCATTGCTTTCTGTTTGGCCAATATCTGTCTTCAAACGTGCAGTAATTTTGGTCTGTGGATTTTCTTTCTGCAGTAGTTTTGGTCTGTGAATTTTCTTTCTGTTTTTAGAAAGCGATGGAGGAAAACCTGGTGAAAGTACATTCGAAGTTACATAATTATTTTAAAAGCTGTTGAAAAGGAAGCATGAAAACACATGTTCCCCTCCTCCTGTAAGCCAGATTTGAACCAAACTTGCCGTAGACATTGCACATAGAACCAGCCACTGGACTGTGACAGCAAGCTGGCACATTGTGACAGGTTTTGAACAGACATGGCAGAAAAATATCAAATCTAGTAAAATAACAAATGTTGACAGCAGTGTGTCATTAAAGGAAGATTTCTGTTCAGGCTTGAGTTAATGTTTCAAAACACAAGTGTTCTTAGTAGCTATTCTAATAATTGTCTTATTAAAGATCTCTTATCTGCCATTTTGTTGCACTTTTTAATTCTGTGTCTGACAGTGATAACAAGCAAAGATTGATAATACCAAGTGTCTTCACAATTTTGTTATTTAGTTAAAAAAGTGGAAGGAATTGGTGGATACATCAGATGGTTGTCTGCCATCGCAAGGGACCTCGTCAGGATGGAGAAATGGGCTGACAGGGACTCCATGAAACTCAATAAGTGAGAGTGCCAAACCTGGCACCCAGAGAGGAAGAACCCCGTGCACCTGCACATGCTGGAGGCTAACCAACAGCAGAGCAGCCTGACAGAAAATGGCCTAGGAGCCCTGATGGACACCAAGCTGACCATGAGCCAGCAGTATGCCCTAGTAGCAAAGAAGACCAAAAACCACCCTGGCTGCCTCAGGCAGAACATTACAACAGGTCAACAGAGGTGACCCTCTCTCTGTCCTCAGCACCAGTGGGACACGTCTGGGGGGTGTGGCCAGTGCTGGCCTCTTGGGTACAAGAGGGACAAGAACACACTGGGGCAAGTCCACTGAAGAACCACTAAGATGATGAAGGGCTTGCAGCTTGAACAGTGAAGCTGGGGCTTTTTGCACCCAAGAAGAGCAGGCTTGGGGCGGGGGAATTTATCAATGTGCATGAATATCTGATGGGAGGGTAAAGATATTGGGAACCAGGCTCCTATCTTTTGTATGCAGTGATAGGACAGAAGGTCATGGGCAGAAATTGAAATAAAGGAAAATCTTTTTAAATATAAGAAAACTTATTTACTGTGAGGATAGTTAAACACCAATTGCCCAGAGAGGCTGTGGAGTTTCCCTCCTTGAGGTATTCAAACCTGACTCAATATGGTCTTGAGCAGCTAGCTGTGTCTGGCCCTGATCAAGTCACCATGGTACTCGAGATTTCCAGAGGGACCAGCCAGCCTCATGATCTGGATCCTCAGGAAAGGGAAAAAAATCCAACAATAAGAGCAACCCAAACCTGTTAACCAAAAATAAAATGGCAGTGCTTGAACATATAGTTTTTAACATTTCTGTCATGTATATATGTACTTAACAGCACAGGCAGTTGAGCAGAGGGAGTCCATGAATGCCCAGAAATGGGATACTGAAAACTTGACAATCTTCCCTTGTCAAAACCCACAAAGTCTGTGTGAGCCAGAGAAGTAAGCAAAAGTTAGAGATTGAGCATCTCAGTTGGTACAAAAACTTCTATGTTTTCAGAATTGTCAAAGGCTTTATAACATGCATCTTGCCCAGCACTTGTGTGTGCTATATTTTTCCTGGGAGTTGGAGGCACCCAGTCAAGGATACGAATGTTTAAATGTATAGATTAGCAAGATTTCCTGGAATTTTCCAGCTTCTCATTTTGCCAAGGTGAATGAATATAGATTACATTGTTTCAGGCAAATTCCACATGATTACAAAAAAAGGAATTGGCTATCTAGCAGCCAGAAATAAATTTAAATATGTCAGTTTACCACTGTATTCAAACCGCACTAATTTTTTCCTTTTTCCTTTTTTTTTTTTCTTTTTAATATCTTCGTCCAATGTACCTGGTTGTATGTGCTGGAATAATGATAGGAATATTCACAATTGTGCTGCAAATTAATTCCATTTATTGGTTTTTATTCTGTCCCAGTATTTGCAGTTCTGGATCTGATCCAAAGGTCTAAATAATTTTATCAGTGCACAGGGCCACATTTCTGCACCTAAACACGTGTGCATAGCTTTAATTGCAATTCTTTGCAAGACTTTGTTTTAAATGAAAGACTTTTACATCTGTAATATCTATGCATGGTCTAATGTAGATAAAATCCCTATCCACTTCGTATTTAAGGCCTACCTGCAGCCCAGTAATCTCTTTCTGTTGCTTCCATCCTCCATAATTCTCTTGTGTTGAAAATAAAATATTCTTGTCATAAAATTCTTGTCAGAAAACCCAGTGCATAGCTACTAATTGCATGGTACTGTGTGTAATTCAAGAAAAGGAGTGATTTTTATAAAGTTTTAAACTGAAAAGCATGTTTGTGACATTACTAGGTATGAATCAAAGCTTCTGCCTTTGACTCATCTTGTGCGTTTGTAACTGTTAAACGTGACTAGTTGCTGTTGGCATCAGGGGAAAACCTGTCACATTAGACTTGTCAGCATGTCTGAATACAAAGCACGTGCCTCTGGGGATTCTTTGGTTTGATAGCATGTTAGTTTCTTTAATTGACTGCGCTTGCTGAAATTTAGGTAAGACCCTGATCCATTTGGAAATTCAGAATCTTGACCTAATGGTACTGAGCACCGGCAGGTCTCCTTGAAATAATCTTGGCACACTGTTTTTCCAGTGCTTCCATCCAAAAATGATCCAAGAACCAGTGGTTGGGCCTAACTTGGTAGCAGAAGCAGAAGAAGCTTAGCTGTGCTCATAGGGTTGTAGGGTTGCTTTACGTTAGAACAGGCAACGGCAACATCAAGGAAAAGAGGGTTCCAGAATAAGGCAAAACTCAGAGGCAAGTAGATTTGACATAAAGTCATCTTTTTCATGTTCAATGTGTGGCTATTAGGGCATAGCCAGACCATTTGGGTGTATGAGCACTCTAACTCACAGTGGTGGAGCAGACCTCTGCCCCAAGGCATCTGTGGAGTCATCTGTGGTACAGTTCTCAACTTTACAGGAAACGTTACTGCCACAGTTCAGATTCTGCTGTTGCTGCTAGTAAAATCCCCTCACCCTGCCGCCCACCTTCACCTTATGTTACTGCCTTTCTTTCCTCGTGTATCATGACTTAAATTTTCACTGGATTGAACTTCTGTTCCCGTGTAATTATAGCCATGTAAAGGAACCCATGGAAACATGCTATGGGTTATTGCACACTTAAATAGGAACACAACTTCCAGCAAAACGGCCCCAGAGTAAGAGGCTTCTTCCTGGGCTATGCTATGGATGCAGAAGAGCTAACTCAGCTGCTAAGGCCTGTGCACTTTTCTGAGAAAAATAAGTGGACCTCTCTAAGGGGTGTGCATTCCAAAGCAAACTCTTTGATAAACTAAGTTTCATTGCAATCATCCTAATGACAAGGAATCACTAAGTTAGTCTTGTGGTTAAACTAAAAGCTTGCAATACAGTATTATCTCTGCAACTATGCAAAATGTAGAAATTATTATACTTATTTTACTTACTATACTTATTTTTTAGTTGTCTGAGTTGTTGTGGTAGGTTTTATGAGAATTCAATGCAGACTGCAGAATGCTTAGGGTATGTATGCAATGTAATATTAGACAGAAAAAAGATTTGGTTTTGAAGGGTATTAGTGTCTTTTCCAATAAAGTTTTCTTTAAAATCCTTTATCAAAACCTGAGTTTGATGATGAACATCTCACAATTTAAAATCACTTTTTAAATTAATTTCTCATCTCATGTTAGTACCAGCTTAATGTAAAAGCTAGTGAATGTTTTTTTACTTAGATATGAATTTTATAGTGTCTAAACAACACACTGGATAATAAACCTACCTTTAAGTAAACCTGTCTGGCAAATTAGACATATGTGATCCTGAGGAAATCTGTAAAACATCCTATGACTGTTGAGTTGGTGCAGAAACATGACACACATAATGCTGAAAAGAAACCAGAGGAGAAAAAGGGTAGACACTAAAAGCCAGCACCAATCACATCCAGCTGTTTCAGTCTGTCTGGCACACATATGCCCAAATCTGTCTTAATTCATGACTGATATTAGGTTTTTTTTTTGTTGTTTTTTTTTTTTTTTTGTTTGTTTTTTTTTTTGAAGGTTGTTCTAGCTCTAAAGCAGTCTAGAGGTGATATATCCCTCTGTCATGAGCATGTCAGACTGGAACAGACTGTTGTTAGGACACTTCTGGTTTGAAATCCTATCTTTTGTACTCATAGTTGATGTAGACACATAGATAGCTACAGTCAAGGCCACCATTTTAAACAAACAAAAAAGACCCACTTGCAAAATTCTGACTTTTGGGTGCTGGAGTGCAGAGCAACCAAGCAAATGCAGATTGCTTGGCTGTTCAGACAGTACTGTACTGCATCTATTCAGAAGGAACTTTTCCACCAGAGCACCTCTCCTATGAGGAAAGGCTGGGAGAATTGGTTTTGTTCAGCCAGGAAAGAGAAGGCTTCATAGTCACCTAATTGTGGCCATCCAGTACCTGAAGGGAGCCTACAAAAGAGATGGAGAGAGGCTATTTACAAAAGTGTGTAGGTGTGGTGAGGCACTGGAACAGGTTTCCCAGAGAAGTTATGGATGCCCCATTCAAATGTTCAAGGCCAGGTCAATAGCATTTGGAGCAACCTGGTCTAGTGGAAGGTGATCCTGCCCATGGAAGCAGCATTGGAACTAGATGATTCTAAGGTCCTTTCCAACCCAAACTATTCTATGATTCTATGATAACTATGGCAGTAGTGAGAGAAATTTTCCAGAAGCCATATTTAACTTGATTTACAGCTTATTCTTGGAAAGGATAACCATGAGGCAAAAAGACAAAAGATATGTTTACCCACCACTCTTATGCAGAGGACTGGCAAGAATTTCAGAGCAGCTGTTACAAGGGAATACTCATCTGATAATTTCAATCCTATAACCAAATTGAATCTGATCATGGATGGTGCCTGAGCATCTTTCAAAATAGGAAAAGGATTTCAAAACCATTTTTTTAATTAAGAGATTGCTTATAAAAAGAAAAATTATTTGAAAATGCACTAGACTCTTGAAAACGCAGCTTTTGTAAAACAAGGTGCATATGAAACCTAGAACATTTCTTAATAAGATTGAGGTTTTCTTCTTGGAAATAACCAGGTTTTTCTCAAATATTCCAATATGAAGATTTCCATCAACAGACTTACGTAACAAAGCATGAAATGACCTTTCTATTGCAATTCTACAGCCAAACACCTTGTAATTTCACCTGGGTCTAGGCAGCATTGTTCTCCTTAGCATCAACCAGCAAACATGAATGCCTTGGTTTTTTATTTTGTGCATCTCAAGTCCTGTGCTTCTTCAGTCCAAAACACTTTGTTGGCTTCCTGAAATCTTCATCATAATGGCTAGTTGCTTAATTCCTCTAATACATGAATAGTCATTAGCAGCATAGTATGAACCTTCCAGCAATATATTGCCATTCCTAGCAAACGTCAGAAGTGTGTGGATCAGAAGTAATATCAATCTCTGCCAGGGGGTCTTGCCTTGCTGTCCTGAAGGTATAGATATATGATGACAGCCACATTTGCCTGCTGTCATCAGCTCATAGCACCTGTGGCCAGAGCAACTTTACAAATTTTGCTGCTACAGCTAAGCATTTACCTTCAGCTATCAGACTGCACTCATTGCTGGTGCCGGAAACAAAAAACATCTATCAGTTCCTAAAGGAACTCACACAGATTCCTTTTGTCTTTCAGCTGCTGTCTGTAGGTCATGATTTCCAGTGTAAAATCATGTCACAACACAAGTAATAAGAGATTAATAAAAGACAAGATGGTCCATAAGCAGATCAATTATGTGAACTGTTGTGCAAATTGATCAAATCTTTGTATAATTTTGCTTGAAATGGTGCTTCACCTTCTGTACAGATGCTTTTAGGTTTCTTCTCTGATATATCTTCTGATATATCTCTAATATCCTTTTTAGGGATATTGCCACTCTTGTTACAAATTTTTTTTTCCAAGGAAAGGTAACCTTGGTATCACCAGAACATTGCTCAGAACATCCCACATTCTAATCATTGTACATAATCTATGCAGGACTATTCTTGCTGCTGTTTGGCTATCAAAAAGTCTTTCCTCATCTGTTTTCAATGTTTTATTCAGACTTAAAGATTTTTTAAACAACCTCACAAGCATAGTGGATGGTATATAATAAGTATATCACATGTTCATTCTGTATAATGCTGACAACACAATTTAGAGCATCAGGCTAGTAAAACACTATTAGTCAATGAGATAACAGCAGTGTACCAGGGTGCCCATGAGAACTCAGATTCATTTCCCTGTTGATATTGTCCCATTGGCAACTGTCAGATGTTGACCACAAACATGCTAGCACTTTTCCTGCTTCTGTGAGACTTTTTGGATTGCAATGAAAAGATACTGTAACTTTTGTTTTCTTTTATTTAAAGTACCACTTTATCTTTCCAGGGATAGCTTTTGCTAATTCAGTTGTGACCCTTATATTGGGTGTGGTGAAAGCTACCTAAAGGACCAGCTCAACAACCTGCACTATAAGTCCTACATAAATTCATTTTCTATTCCTGGTAACAAAACAGAAAACTTTAAAAATGATTCTGTTAGTTAGCATTAAAACAAGGGTGTTCAGATTATTATAGTCAGATTTTGTTGTGCTAATTACTTCTTGAATATGCTATTTGGAATAAGAAAAATGCTGCTCAAGGGACGAAAGAATGAGAGCCACTTCTAATAGAGGCCTTTGGAACTCTGGAGGTGGCAGAACTTTGTAGTGTTTTCATCCTAAAGTTACAAAGATGTTACACTCCATGATATGGTTTTTTACTGTATCTGCTGAATGCAAACAAGTGAATAAACAAAAAAAATTCTACCAAACCTTACACATATATTGTTAAAAAAAAATCCTCAATTGTCTTGTTTAAGACTCTACATTCAGCTAAAATTTGTTAAGATCTCATAATCATGAAGTTTTGTTATGTTCCAAAGCTGCAGAGCATAAGAATTATTTGGCTTATATTTGTCTGGTAATTACGATTTATCTAGCAGGAGCTCATAAGGAACAGGCATAATAATGTCAAACTTCTGACTTCCTTCAGAAATCTAATTCATGATGCCTTTCTCTGCATTTGAATGGTCTGAGAGAGTTGTTTGAACATTTTTAGAGAATATCTACTTTTATAAAATCTCAAACAATTGGTCAAATTATATCTGTGAAATAACATAATGTTAAATTATTACCAGGTTGAAAATCAGTCTAGGAACTGGATAATGTTATAAACTGAATCTCAGAACTGAATTAAAAACTATTAAAATTTGTTCAATGGCTATTAAATTGAACCTCTAAACAGAGAATTGTTATTTCATAGTGATTTAACCAGTTATGTCTACATTTTGAATATTTGAAGAATTCAGATTTTCATTGATATGATCTGATTTGTTTCATTGAAAATCTGCCTTTAACAGATAGTTTTTTGGGGAAAAAAATAGTTGTATGTGGTGCCAAAAGGAAAGTGACACCAGGTTTTCTCTGTAAGCAGTAGTGCTGTTTGCCACATAATTCTCACCATGTTCCTATCTTTCCCTTTTTGATGTACATCAGAATCATCTTAAACATGTGATGAGGAAAGAGCTTTCATAAGGCTTGGGGCTGTAAAGTGATTGCAGCTTCACATCCTGTTCTGTTTGTAATTGAGCTGGGTTTACTGCTGCCTCCTCTGTTAGTCACCGCTACCTTCACCAGAGAATATAACCAGTTCACAACCACTGGCATCACCAGCCTTGTGTTCATCCTCTACTCTGGCCCTCAGGATGACACTTGTTCCCTAAACATCTTTCATGGTGGGAAAGACTAGTTATGAGTGAGACATAAATATAAATACTTCTGCTTTTGGAGAATGTTGGCAGGGAAAAATAATGCTAACCTAGCCCAGCTGTGCTAGGATGGTTGATACCTCACCTGTCAGCAATACGAAAGGGACCAGGAGGGCTGGCCATAGGCTTCCATCAGCTGACCACAGTAGGCATATCATTCAATCTACAGATTGGCTTTTCACTTTGTCGTGGTTTAGGGCTGGTACTTCCCAATTCAGTGCCCCCACTGAGACTCTCCCAAATCAGATGCTGCTGGTTCACCCCCCCATTACCCTTCCCCTTGCCACTCCAGCAGGATAGAGTTGAGATCTGGAGGTACAAAAGGTGAAGATCACGGGTTGAGATAAGAACAATTTACTGTAAACAACAATAAGATAAGAAAACAAACAGTAACAGCAACAATATTAACAACAAAAGTATGGAAAAGAGGGTGATCCAAATGCAAAAATGCTTACCATGGACCTAGAGACAATGAACAACAGCAGACAATGCCACTGGTTTTTCACCCTTCTTCTCAGAAGACAGTGAGCACCTTGTCCCCTCCCCTGGCAATGGTGTAAGGTGGTATGGAATAAACCTCCAGGTCCTGGCCAAAACTAGAACACACCGGTACATTGACTCTCAAAGGCACGGTGAGAATGTATTTTCTTAATGTTAGCAAATCTCTGTTTCTCAGAAGAGATTGTACATTGCCTATGATATTGAGATATTAATAATATAAATGATATGTCAGTGTCATTTAAAAATCAGATATATTCCTAAGCATAATTAAAGAACTCTGTTTAGGATGCATTAGTAGCAATTACTGCTATAGGATCCTAATACTTATGCAATCAAGTAATTACCAAAAAATAATTATATGAGCTGTCTTAAATGGATATAACCTGAAAAGGTTAATGTAAGCCAGAGGCAATTAATCACTTCTTCTGCAATAACCAATACTAAGAAATGTTTATCAAACATGACCTTATCTTCCCTCATTTTGCAGCACACTATCAGTGTCCTCAGTCTACAGTGCATTCATTGCTGTGATATTTTATGGGGAGAGCAAACCAACTAGAAACCAGATACTTGAATTCTCTTCTCTGTTCTTACCCAGTCCTCAGCAAGACATCTTACTATAAATCCTTATTTTTCATGTCTGTAAAATCTGACAACATTATTTTTGATATCTGTAAAATCAAGATAACAAAGTAAATGATCATGACTGATGGAAAGAAGCTTTTCAAATCTTAGATGAAAAAAATGAAAGAAGGTCAACCAAAACAGGTGTATAATTTTAACAGCAGCATGCATAACGATCTCCTAAATGTGGCTCAAACGCCTAACCACAGTCTGAACAATGATAATAGGTTGGAAGTATTTAAAGCCTTCCTCTGTATTAACCAATACGGTTTCTTAGTTTTACTTAGATGCTATTGCCCTATACTAATAATACGTTTAAGCAGAAAGAGGTAACTGCCATGCCTGTCATGACATACATTTTCATGGTGACTGAAATGACAGAATTGATCCTGATTTTAGACTTCATTTTGACTAAAAATGTAGCATGATGAAAATATTATTACAGTCAAACACAGATCATGGGGTTTGCTGGTTGGTTTTTTGTTTTGGTTTGGTTTGGGGTTTTTTGTGTTGTGTTACTAGATTACACAATTGTTCATGAAAACCATTCCAAATGATTTGTCTAGTAAGACGTAGTAACTTGTTTCATATAATTTCGACTTTTTTCATGTGGTTAGGCAATGTGTTCTTTCCCCAAAATTTAAACAACTTGCTATTTCAATTGAGCACTTTTTTCTGGGTAAAACAAGCTCCCTCTGCTGGATCTGCAGAAAAGAATATGAATCCGCCTAGGTCCTGTGGATGAGGGCTGGACAGTGATTGGGGCTCTGCCATTCATTTCAGGAAAGTGGATTTTCTTATTCATCTAGCTTGTTAAAAGCACCACTTACAGGAAAAGATGTGAAAGTATTATCTGCAAGGAGTGTTGGAGCACTGATGAATACTACTGGGTCCAAAGGGACAAAGATGCCTATCTCAAGACCAGTGTTTTTTCACTAGTCATTAGAAAGTCAGTCCTTACTGTGAAAAGAAACTAAGATTTGTAATGGTAAAGGAAATTTCGTCATGCCTCTTCCAGCACTGAAGAGTTTAATTTGCTGCTTGGTATACCTCACATCTCTTTTCTGTTACAGCAGAAAAATTGCTCAGCCCTCTGTTTCACAATACTGTTCAGAAATCATGAGATTTTATATGAAACCATTAAGACACTAAGAGAGCACATTTTTTGAGGGGCTGCTCAAAAGGGGAGAAAAACCATGCAACTACATTTTAGGGTGCTCTTTTCTTAATGGAAGATGACATTATTGATTTAATGGCTTTATACTAAAATAGAATAGGGTTAGATATGATATCAGGAAGAAATTCTTTACTGTGAGGGTAGTGAGACACTGGAACAGTTTGTCTAGAATAGTTGTGGAGGCCCCATTCCTGGAGCTGTTCAAGGCCAGGTTGGATGGGGCTTGGAGCAACTTGGTCTAGTGGAAGATGTCCCTGACCATGGCAGCAGTGTTGGAACTAGGTGATCTTTAATGTCCCTTCCCACCCAGACCATTCTATGATTCTATGATCATATAATCATAGTTTTACTGTGTAATATTTATTAATTATAATTATATGGTTATAAATATAACTAGATGGTTGTAACTATGTGGTTATAATTATTATATAATCCTCAGTCTCCAGCAGTTGCTTAAGGAAAAAAAACCAAATGACATGAAAATGAGAATAATTACATTCAATGACACTGCAATTCACACAATCTGAAAAAAATCCCTCATTTTTCAAAGTTCGGTACAAAACAAAATGTGCCCAGTTTAAATAATGTTTGTCCTTTGGATCATTGCTTTCCCTGGACTCAGCATATGCTAACTGATGTGTACGAACTGAGAAGCTTCTAATAAGTGTGACATGTTTCTGCTCCAAATTGCAAAGTTTCATAAATGGTTGTAACATTCTGTCCTTACCAGGAACTGTGACCAATAAAGCCTAGAAAGCTGTCTTGGAAAGATTATCTCTTCTCCAAAACAGACAGACAGCATGTTCAATATAAAATCGTATTATCTTGCACACCTGAAGTTACACCCTCTGGGAGTTGGTTTTCATAAATCCCACTGCATCTAACTCCTCTTCTATGATTTTTGTAGCAATCTAATGTAATTAATGTAAGCCAGAGGCAATTAATYACTTCTTCTGTAATAACCAACACTAAGAAATGTTTATCAAACATGACCTTATCTTCCTTCATTTTGCAGCACACTATCAGTGTCCTCAGTCTACAGTGCATTCATTGCTGTGATATTTTGTGGGGAGAGCAAACCAACTAGAGACCAGATACTGTAACTATTGTTACATAACCAGACCCTTTTGGGTTTTATTCGTGTGATTTAAATTTTGACCCATAATATGCATATACCAAAGAAACAACAAAAGTGAAAGCGAGGAAGGAACAAAACTGGGTTTTAGGTAACTGCAGGAACTCTTTGTTTTGTTACATGGTTAGAGGAGGACAGTGTGCTTAAGCATAGCTACATTGCCATTTGCATATTACCTTCCACTTCTTCCTATCTAACCGTAATGCTGCTAACTACTGGAAAAGTAGAAAAGTGCTGTTGTTAAACAAGATGGGATTATGCCACCATTTCCTATGGGAAAAATCTGCTCAGAATCACAGAACGGTTGAGCTTGGAAGGGATCTTTGAAGGTCACCTGGTTCAACCCCATGCTCAAGCAGAGACACCTAGAACTGGTTGTCCAAGACAGTGTCCAGTTGGTTTCTGACTATCATCTCCACAAATGGAGACTCCATCACCACTCTGGGCAACCTGTGCCAGCACTTGGTCAGCCTCACAGTGGGAAGGTGTTTTCTGACACTCAAATGGAACCTCCTGTGTTTCAATTTGTGCCCATTGCTTCTTGTCTTGTCACTGGATGCCACAGGAAAGAGCCTGACTGAGTCTTCTTCACATGCTCCTCTCAGGTATTC
This sequence comes from Parotia lawesii, assembly GCA_003713295.1. NCBI lineage: Eukaryota > Metazoa > Chordata > Aves > Passeriformes > Paradisaeidae > Parotia > Parotia lawesii. Next base: position 40,564 of record RAHM01000412.1, read on the forward strand.
TTATACACTGATCAGAGTCCCACCGAGCCTTCTCCTGCACAGAAAAGACTGTTTTGGCCACGGCTTCATTCTTCATGCCAGAGCAGAGATACTCTGCTCTGACCATGGACAAAATATCACCATGAGTGTCTGCTCATGCAGATAAAAACCACAACTCATCTATGAACAGGATAGTTAATGCCATTTAATGCCTTTTAATGCCACAGAAGAGCAACATTATGGATATGCTGAAGCCAGATACTTCCGCTGTGGGTTTTTTATGAAATGTTTTCACTGATAGCATTAGATGGGGGAATTCCTAGTAAAAACATTGCCATATCTTCTACTTGATTTTTTTTTTTATTGTGTCCACCAGGCAACCTATCACCAGAATTAGGAAAATCAGAGCTAGGGTTTTTTAAACTCTAGAGCAATTTTTACTGCCACCACTGAAAAGGCACTAGAGCTAATGCAGGACACCTCCCAGAAGAGTTTGGGATTGGGACAGCCACAGTAAAGGAGGGCAAAGTAATAATCTATTGGCAAAAGGCATTTCTTCTCATGTGTAGTAAGATGCTTCCTTTATTACATCTAGCAATAGCTTGACATGATCGGTCTTCTGTCAACAGACTGACAACTACAGACTGACAATTCTAACCCAAGAACCAGTATCAAACGAAGGAAAAACATTTTAGGAAGGCCAAGAAAGTAGGAAATCACTGCATATACTTGGATTCAGTTTCTGAAAGCTAGAAAATTTTGCTTTTTATTCAGAATAAAAAGATTCATAATTACAAAATCTGCAAGCAAAATATTACTTTAAACACTTCCTAGTCCCTGACTATCACAAGTACCCAACAGCAGATTTCATAATGCTGGTCATTACTTTATGAGCCTGGCCATCGAGAAACTTTTCCACCTGCTGTATAGTTTTTCTGTAGTATCTTTATCTCACCAATCCATCTGTAAATATACTACAGGAGATTGCTCTGAAGGCCTCATTGAGCTAAGGAAAACATTATCCACTTCTCTCCTCTTGGACATCATGGGTTGTTACAGAAGGCAATCCAGCTGGCCAGTTGTCATTTGTCCTTCCTAAGGACATTGTCTATGCACTTTATTCTCCTTCAGTCATCTAGACATGGCTTCCCAGAGGATTTGCTTCATAATCTTACTGTGGACCTAAGGTGAGGCTGACCAGCCTGATATCCCTAGACCCACATCCTCAAGCCTTTTGAACAAGGCTGTACATTATTTACCTTTCTCAAGTCATCAGGAGCCTCTCTCTGAAACACCATGACAATTTGAAGATTGTACAGAGTGTGTCACAGGGGCATCAGCCAGCTCCCACAACATCCTGAGGGGCATTCTGTCTGGTCCCATGGAGTTGTTTGTGTTCTGCCTGCTTAAGTAGTCTTTAACTCCATCCTTCCCTACCCCGGACAATGTTTCATTCCCCAAGGCCTTGGTAGGAGGCTTAAGGACCTAGGAGACCTGAAGACAAGCACAACCAGTAAAAAATCAAGGCAAAGATGTCACTGGGAATCTTAGACTTTTCCACAGAATCCTTTATTGCTGCTCTTCATGTCCCTTGATCATATCAACTCCTGCTAAGTATGGGCTTTCCTAACTCCATCCATTTTGTGTCTCAAAAAGTTCTTGGTGCTTTGGCCTGTTTTGCATAACCTCTTAACAAAGAGACCTGTATGCTGTTTCTGAAACTGCTTTTGGCTAACACACAATGGTGAAACAAGCTATCCAGCACAGAGTTCCAGGGGCCAGGGCTACTGCTCTGTGTTTCTCAATCCATCCTAGACTGCACCTCACACAACTGCATTTGTCTGCTGGATCAGAACTTATATCACAAAAGTTCACTTTCCTGTACCTCGAATAAGCGTACTTTGAAACAAGAACCATGACTAATATTCCTTCCATTTTATGTCTGTGTTATACAGCTGATCAAGGGCCGTTCTACATCAATGTTCCATCAGCAGCAACACCAAGCCCCCACAGCCTTACTGAAAAATCACTTACGGTTCACAGCTTCAGGTGCAGGTGGCACTGCATGACACTAGCCATGGGCTTTTGCTCTTTCTGTATTTACATTCCTTTCCATTCTAGATCGTATGGAAAGCCTCCAGCCTTTTCACAACTCTTACCTGTTACAGGGAGCTGAGATTGTTTCTTTGAAAATGTAATAAAAGAACACAGGAGCAGAGGATTTTTCAAAGTTATGGGAAGTTCTGTTTGAAACATGTTAGGCTTTGTTATGGAAATAGATTTTATTATTCCATCAAAATCTGATGTAGAAAATTCAGTGGGTTCTTTTTAGTGAGCAAATATGGGGCACGAGAAAATAAGTTCAGTATGCTAGTTAAGGTACACACAGCAGGAATTCAGAAATCCTATAATTGTTTGAAATCCACCTCCTGCTCCAGAATCATATATAGGAGAAAAGCACATTGCCTTCACTTTTGGTGCTTCAGAGATAATTTCCTCTTTGAGACTTTTAACCAATTTTTAATTCAGTTTCTGCTGTACATAAAGTAAAAGACTGACAGTAGTTTTGCTCTTGTCAGCTTGGAACAGAAGCAGTCTGTAACAGATAGGTCTTTATGTCCTCAGTTAAGATATTCCTGCTTGATCTTGATGTATCCTTTACGGATTTTTCAGTAAAGGGTGTGTGCATGTATATGCGTGTGCACTTTTAACTTTTAATAGAAGTAAAATATTTAGCAATCTGCTATGCAAGGCACTATCACTTTTCTGGGTCAAAAAAAAAAAGCATAGACAAAGAACATTTAGAACAAGCTTTTCGATTAAGCCTATTTTCTCTCAACATACTGAATACCATAAATGCTGGTTCTGGAAACTATTACAACATTTTTAGAAGCTGAAAAGTAATCATAATGAGATCTTGCAAACAATGAACTCTATTCTCCTTCTGACATACAGAAGGATTTATGAATATATTATTGCCTGTGCATTCAAAGAAAAGTCCCTTGTGCATCAGCAAAACAGGACACAAATAACCACAAAGTTCTTCCACAATTACAGTGCTAGTTTCACCCATTTATGTTTTATTTTGTATTATCATTATTATTATACTAACAGTAGATGGCAACATTTAGTTGAAACTTGGAAAACCTTTGTGAGCTTTACAGAGTCATTTCAGTTCTGGTTTTACTCACGAGACTTAGACATACAGAAAAATAACATATAGCATATAATTAGAAACTATAAATTAACTAAATTGTTTAATTATATATATAAATTAATATTGCAATTATCTTATTACCTTCAAAACTCCAGCTTGCCCAGGAGACTTTCTGACTGAAAGCCAGCCGTGCTCTGACTGCTTGTTTGGTGATTTGGTAAAATATCAATGTCCTAAGGGTTATGCTTTCCTTACACAAAACCATAACCAGAGAAAAGCAGCAGGTTAGTTTCTTAAGGAGTTATTAATAAAGCTTTTCCTGAACTGCCAGCATCTCAGTATGTTTGGATCAAGGTTTTCAGGACAGGTATTTAAAACTCTCCAATTTTTACCGTATCTTTTTCCCCCGACAGATGGTCATTGAATATTCCCATCTAATGATGAAATGAATGAGAATTCTGCTGTTGACTTGATGGAAACAGGAACATCCCCTGTAATGTTAAAGGATGGAACTCAGCTACTCAGCTACTAAGATCACTGTAAAACTGAAATCTCTTAACCCTTTAGAACTTGTCTTGTAATAGATGTCTGCATGTCTCACATGCAGGCTCAGTCATAAGGTAAAGCACAATGTCTCTACTCACCCAAGCTGGGCAAGTATCAACATCCTGGGCTGTATTCTAGTCTTTGGATATACACTGAAGGTACTTGTGTAATGTCAGGCCAAAGCTTTCAGAAAGCAGAGGTGAGCTGCTTGGACCTTCCTAGATATACTAATCAAAGTAAGGTTATTTGTGTGTTTGATTAGACTAGGCAGCACTGCCTGAACTAAAGACTTGCCTCATAGATCTGTTCAAGCAAAATATTTTCTTCCGGTTTTAATTGTTTTAAATATTAAATACAGACCTTTTTGTAACATTTATGTCTCTGTGTTTGATTCCTTGTCTGGATCTGACTTGAAACCTTGGGCTACAGCTTCACAACAAAAACAAAGAAGACCATATAGTCATGGAACATTCACCACATTTTTCTGTTTAAGTTACAGTGAAAGTAAAAGGCAGATCAGCAGGTATCTTAACGGAACATAGCTTTGTGAACCTCTTTGACCACAGCACAGTATTCTCCATGGATAGTGCATCAATCACTGCAAAAGACTAAGGCATTATTTCTGGCTTTCAGAAGCACAGCCTGGGCCTTGTGCTGTTTGTGCAGACAAGTACAGAAAGAATGTCATTTGAGAGCGAGAGTGGGAGCTGAGTGAAGAGAGGGGGCCCTTGTATGGGGAAGAGAGAAGAAAAGAGAAAGGAAGAAGGCTCAGACTCTGGAAAGCAAGATGACTTTTAAGCTGCCAAGGGTTTAACAAAAGCAATCTTGAGGTTATCCAAGAGGAAGTGAGTTTCTTATCATAAATAAACAGATGATTTCACGGGCATGCTCTGGATCTCACCACACTTCTATGTGTATCCTATTAAACTGTGTTTGGTCTCTGACTTTTTCTTGTAGAAGGATCTCTTCTGCAGAACTTCACTGAAGGCTGCACATTCCACAGGGCATTTTTGTGGATGTGGAAGAGTTCTGCAAATGTCCCATATATTTATAGCAACAGCATTTTTTTTCTGATAATGGGATGAGAGATAGATAGATAGATAGATAGATAGATAGATAGATAGACAGAGTATTAAGAAATGGAATACTCTGTAATTGTAAAATCTAGTAAATGTACAGCAGCCTCTGTATTCTTCAGATACACTGAGATTAAGTTCTCTCTAAAGAGGTGTTTTACCAGAAGAAAGCAGAAGCATCCAGAGATAGAAGTAAATGACTAGGATTAAGTAACTGAGGCTGCATTCTGTACTTCGACTGTGACTGCAGAATTCTTTTGAATATATCTTTCTACAAGAAATTCAGTGCAGCTGCTTGAGAAACCTCTGGCTGTGGTGTGAGTGAGAATAGGAAGCTGCTAAAATTTTGGCTGGATGCTAGTACTGGTTTTGAATGAAGTGCAGGAGAATGTCCTACCACAAAAGACAGAAAGGTTTAAAAGCTGAAAAGCAAAACAAATCAGGAGATTCAGGGTTGCTCATCTTAAGAAACAATGTGCATTACACTTACAAGATGTGATGCCAAAGTACATTTCTGTTTGCAGAATTAAGAAGTCTGTAGGCAACTGAATGATCCTGGAAAGAATTAGTCAGGAAAGAAAGGCACACATTATCAGTATTCTCTCCTAAAACAACAATGCATTTAGCCAGCAATTGCCTACTAGCAGTGTGTACCATTTTATGAAGCTGGAGGACACAAACATAGCCAGCCCAAGACGTTAAATGGAGAGGCTGGAGCATAATGTTTTATACACTTCAGCTTGAAAATAACATGGGTAAAAGAGGGCCTCTGATTTGATGCTGCCTTTTCTGGAATGTACAGTGCAACTGGATCTAAATTTTGGGAGAGTGCCCAGTTTCAGATGTCTAAAGCCTCTGTTGAAAGCAGTGGAGACTATACACTGCCAAAGTTTTATGTATGCAACTGCAGATTGATTGCCTAATGGCAGTGGTGGGCTTTGATCATAAATGTCTGGAGAGAGAAGTCTCAGTAGGCGCCCTTTTCCCCATTTTTCCCTTTATCCTAACTCTACTCTTTTCCCTGACTCCTAACTCTACTCTTTTTCTGTGTTTCTCCCGTGGATTTACTACAATCCTTTCACTGGTATCTGAGATATAAAAGTTCCTCTCCCCACGTATTCCTTTTCTTCAACAGCTTGCTAGTTGAGGACTGTGCAAGAGGAGTTAACCGGACAAGGTGCAGGGGTATGCAATTGCTCTAACACGTTTTCTGTTTTGGGCTTTATGGGTGAGAGAAACAGATGAAGATAATTTCCTCTCATTTTCTGTTTCTTATTAGTAAATTGTGAGGAATTCTTAGGTACAGAACATCCAAGTGGGATCATCATCTCTATGCAAAGGAAAATTATTTCCTTACAGTTTGGTCAATGTGTGAGTCAGAGTCACATAAAAGATGTAATAAGCTGCTTCTGCTTGCAATTAGAGGTTTTGTTCTGATGGCAAATTAAAATTTAAGTCCAGTAGAATTAGGTGCGAAATCTTGCAGATTCCCAGCTAACTGTATATTGTGATTCCATTTGGCAGCTAATAGGACTCAAAAAATTACTTGTATTGGCCTATACTTTCCATTTTGCATACACTTCTGGAATTGTGCGAAATGACAGCAAACTGCCATGAATATATCTTTACTCTATATTCACTTCTCACATCCTTCCCTAAATGAAAAGGAGACACATCAATTTTTATTCATTTTTACTGCAAGAAAAGAGAGTAGCAGTCTTAATACTTACAGGCCTAACAGATGGAATGAAATTACAAAGAAATGACTGAGAGTATAGGTTCTGTTTTCTAGTGAAAAATCTTGCACAGTCAAAGAATTCAAACTTTTTTCTTTTTTTTTTTTTAATCATGCTTTCCCTAAAATCAGCCCGTTCATTCTTCTTTATATTTGCAGTTATGGGGAATCATCTCAGAAGCTTCCAACTCGGCCACAAAGACAGATGTTTGAACAATTCCCTCCTGCTCAATATCAGCTGTTCAGCAGAGCTTGCCTCGGAAAAAAAGTACCAGTTACCTCTAATTCTGGCTGCCTTTCCAGGAATGATACAGGGAATTTTTTAATAAGAAAGCTGCCTTCTTTGTTCTGAGGACTAACTAGAAAACCTCTGGCAAACACAGATTCAGCTCATCAACAATAGAGCTTGCTTGGGCTCCTTGCTCTTAAACTTTACTTGCAGACCAACTAGTATCATTTTTATGAAGCCATGGTGGGGGATCATCACACTGAGTCCCCCATGAATTCTGCCTCTCTCCCTTTCAGGCATGATGGATTCATTTATTTGGTGAATGAAAGCAGTGGCAGATCAGGTGAGCTGAGAAAGAATGTAGGTAGCCTTCTGATGTGGTCTGCTGTGGGTGCCGAGTGAGGTAGTGAATCTGATGTTCCAGTCAAAGGTAAACAGTCTTGAAGGTCTAGTTGAAAGTATTCCGTCTCATTGCAGGGGGCTGGACTAGAGAACTTTTAGAAGGTCCCTTCCAACTCAAACTATTCTGTGATTCTGTGAAGGCTACACCACCACATTGTCTTATTCATAAGTTAGTGCCCTTAGGTGTGGGTGTGAAGATGATCTAGAGAAATGAAACGAAAAATACTCAAATCAAGTGAGAATATAGTGTCAGTATGCTTTTCAGAGTTGCCATGTGATTTGCTCTAAATAAGCATCACAAAGAGTGGCCTAAATGTAAAAAAAGCTACATTTCTGTTCTCCTTTCCTTTGCTCCCTGCTGCAACATTATAGGAGAGATTCTTTTCCCTCAAAATCCAAAAGTCTTCTGAGAGGTGAATCACAAAACAAAGAAATGAAAACAAAACTGACTTCGCATACTAGGGTCTTGACCAGGGCAGGGAGCAGAATAAAATTCCCTAGAAATGAAGTCCCATGGAAAAAAACATAAAACCCCATAAAAGATTAAGTATAGAAAATTATGGCAATCGAAAAACACGGTAACAAAACATGGCAAATAATTTTTGGAGGGAACCCATTTCATATTTTTGAATTAGGATGACCTCTGCATACTTCACCAAAGTTCTTATTTTACCACTCCTGAGCTCATAAAAGAGGGTATATTTCATCCCAGGGGTAATGTTAAGATACTGTGAGTTAAGCCCAGAAATATGTGCTGAACATCCCCCATTACCAGATGGGGTGGAGCCTTGTGCGTAGGACTAAGACTTGAGTAACCCTTTCAAAACCTTCCTACTCTCATGCCCCTCTCTGCTGCTATGCTCTGGTCTGAGGAAACTTTAATGTGGAGAGACATGACAGCCTATGTGGCGACTGGACTTGAAGGAGTCTCTCTGAGAGGTCTTCATTGACACTTGATATTGGCTTTTAGGTATTCAGTAATGATTGGTGGACTAGAAACACCAATATTCATTTCTTTCCCTTTGTGGGCCACAAAGAGAAGGAAATTAGCATAAAAAAGTATGGCATACTGTGACCATAAGTATCACTAGGATGACTACTGTAACATGGGGTGGCCTCCAGCTCTGATAAATTACACCAAAATCTAATTTGGCTTCTAGAACAGCAGGCATCATAAGAGCCATCTTTGCCCCACCTGTCATCTCTAAATAGGCCATATGTGCTTCAGTTCCCAAAGGTGCAGGACAAATTCCCAGATAGCTGCTGTGTCTGGAAATGCTAGAGATGGACATATTCAAATAGCAAGGAAAAAATATCATTTCCTTCTCTTGTCCCCATTGCCATTAAAGCTGTGATAGGCCATCACCATGGCTTTCCTCAGCCTTTGAGACAGAAGAAATCTGGGTACTTCATCCTTTCTTTTTAGGTCAAATTTCCTCTTACTCTTGAAGATGCCTCTTTACTTTGGTCAGATATATATCAGTCAAAGAATTTGTTTGGATTTCAGTCTAAATTTCCACTAGTAAAATTCTGTAGTAAGGGGAGAACTGCATTTCATTTCATAGCTATGGTAGGAGCTGATGCTCTCCATTTTGGTAGGTTGCACAACTCTGCCAAGCTTATCTGCCTAAAGCAAAATAGAGACCAGGTGTGGCACACTGCCCCTCGTGGAGGCAATGCCATACCGGGGAAACACCTCCGTTAGCAACAGCGATGACTTCTAAGCAGCCAATCGATGTTAGATTTGAGCTGATTAAGAAGTCGGGGAAGGCGGGGGCGGGGGGCGTGTGTAGGTCCCCAGCAAACGATGATATCTCTCCGTGATGAGATGGCATCCTGGAGCACATGGCACAAAGCTTAGACTGCAGGAAACTGACAGCTCTGTGGAAAAGCTCTGCATAAGCATCTCTGCAGGCATCAAACTCTCTGGAAAACCTGCCAAAATGATTCCATAGGACGTTATTTTTCAGTTTAATGAAGAAGCAGCATGCAGTGATACCAGTAAACAGTTTTAAGCACTCACCATGCCTCAGTTAATTAAAAACTAAGGCGAATTCTGGAGCCTTAATACAAACTTGTGTCCGTAGTCATTATTGTGCAGTACTTAGGAGACCAGAGTAGAACAACATTTTAATTATTTCAAGCAGAGCCTGTAAACTTAGCAATTTCTCCATTGCTTCCCTTCTGTAAGGTGAGGCCTATGGTCTGGTGTCCGGCGAGCCAGCGTTTGAGGGACGGCACAGGGAGACCCCACGGCGCTGCCCTGGGGAGCTGCTGTGGCCGGGGGGGACACGGGCGGGCTCTGGGCCCCACGCCCGTGCGGCAAGGGAGGTGGGCAGAGAGGCAGGGCAGCCCCGCGGCGCCGGGCACCGGCCCTCCGAGCCCGGAGCCGAGAGCCGCGGGCGGACGGCGCAAGGTGGCGCGCGGGGCCCGCGCAGCGCTGCGCGGTCGCGCATGTGCCGCGCCCGGGGCTTGCGGGGGCGACTTCGCCCCGCGTGGCAGCTCGGGGGTGTCGCCGGCGGCCGCGGGGCACCGAGGGCCGCTGGCCAGGTCGGGGGCTGTTTTCCCGAGGGGAGTGGAAATCTGGGGCGTCCGAAAAATAGTGCCGGCCGAGGCCGCGCCGGCGGCCGCGGCGCTGCGGGGGAAGGCGGCAGGTGGGTTTTGGGGTGGGGGCGAGGCGGGGTGCAGCGCAGACTCCGGGGGCGGCCGGCGCTCCCGCCCCGGCGGAGGGACCGGCTGCCGCTGGCCCCCGCAGGGAAACTGCTGCCGCTCGCCCAGCGGCTTCGGCAGCGGGGTCTGAGTCCGCCTGCGTGCAGGAATAAATGCGGGAAAGCCTCGAGACGGTCCGTGGATGAAAAGGAGGGCTGCGCTGCTGCCCCGCGGCAGCCGGGTGCCCGCCGTGCCCGGGGGCGGACGCACCCGCTGGCGGGTCGGCCGCGGCTACCGCAGGAATCCCGCCGGCCTGAATCGGCGGGAAGTGGTCTGTGAGGTCGGGGGAGGATTCCCCCATGCTCCGGGAGGCGGAGGCTGTGCGTGCGCGAAAAGGTGTCCGCGGAGGCATGCGGGGGGCGAGGGCGAAGAGGTGCACGGGGTCCGTCGCTCTGGCCAAACCCGGCCGCCTGCACCCGGGTCATCGGCAGCGAGTTCGACGCGGAGCTGAAATCAAGCTTCCTGAACGCTCCCGTGGCGAGCACGGGATGCACGTCCTCCCGCTACCCATCATCCCTAAACTATGTTTGTGGGCTCCTTGCTTAGTATTTAGCCTCTTCATGGGGGCTTTATGTTCGTGTGAGGAACGCTGTGCTGCCGGGTGCCTGCACTGGCGCTGCCCTCGCTGGGAAGCGCCGGTTCCGGCTGCAGCCCGCGGTCTGTGCCGCAGCTGCCGCTACTGCTCGGGAGGTGCCGCGGTGGGACCCCCGCTGCCCCCGAGCTCTCAGTGCCCTCCGTGCCTCCCTGGGCGTGTGCCCGTCCTCTTGTTTTAGATGCACCGGTCCCGCGGGATGTTGTAGTGGCGAGGTAAATAGAGATACAAATAAAAAGCGCCTAACTTAAAAGAACAAGGTCAGTGTTGCACTGTAAAAATAGAATTGATTACTGTTCTTCAAAAGACCACCAAAAAGCAACTGAGATGAATTAAAAATAGAGAGGAATTAGAGGCTCTTATATTTGAGTGGGCTCTATAGAATCACACGAAAATGTTACTGCACAGCAAATAACAGGTATCGAATTTATCCATGTGCACAAGCAGGAAAAAAATAGCCTTCCTTTTACTTCTCTATGCAATTTCGGAGCGTTAGTGCTGAAATTAGGGTAAGTGGGAAACAATGTACATAATTACAAGAAAAAAACCCACAATGGTTGAAAAGGACGGGCGGTTAGGAGCACACAAAACATCACGAAGACAGTAGGCTTGTTAGGCACAGGGAATGTTTATCTGGATGGCTGCTCACCCAATTTCTTCATAACAAACACTACTTTTATAACAAAGACATTATTGGTCCTTGTCATAACAATAATCACTATATGAACAGGATTTTGCCCGTTTCGCTCGTAATGATGGTGTTCTGTTGCCGAGAATGTAATGATTTGGAGCTGCAAAACTCGAATTTTCATCTCTTCTAGATGCTCCCTGTACGCGCATTTCGCCCTCTTTTTGCAAAGAAGACTACTTTGCACTTATTTTATTCACTTGACTTCGTTCAGCCACTGGCCCCTGGCCAAGGAGGGCATCTACCTGGCGATACTCTGGCGGTAACAGAAAATCCTGTAAAGGAGATCGCACTGTTCAGGCACTTGATTCAATGCAGTGGTTTTCCTAATGCATGCGGGTGTCCAGACGCGACTGATAAAAGGACTTCTAAAATCTGCAGCCATGAAGTTCAAAACTCCTATTATAACTTCTACACCTCAGACTGTACTTACGCGTGCATACAAATGCGTGCAGCAGTATCACCTCAAGGATACTAGCTTTTAAAGTCCGGTTTAATGTAATTCTCTCTTTAGGAAGCATCACTTGGAAGAAGCGTATTTCTCCCTTTCCCTTCCTTTTCCTTCTGCTTTGTTATGTCCCTTTATAACACTATTTGCGTTTATGTTGAACGGTTTGTAGCTAAATACGGAGACGTGTTTTTAAAATGGACACAGGAGTAATGTCATCTGGAACTCCTCGGAGGGCGCGAGAGGGAGGGGGCAGGGGTGAAGAACATTTAAACGCACTATAAAATACTCTGTTACCGAAACAGTGGCTGCAGAACTGCAGCTGGGAAGGACGGAGGGGGTGGGGGGTGGGGAGCAGGACTATTTAAATTATATTTGCATCGGACTCGCATTTTTAGTGCTGTTTATGAAGTGCATATGGAACTCCCCAAAACTGTTCAGCAAGTGCCGACAAAGTATACCTGTCAAGCAGAAGAAGACATAGGAATGTTTTATTCATTTCTTGCTTATTTTGATGGCTGGGCACACCATTAAGTACATCATAAGGGTAGCACCTACAGTAGATCTACCATTTTTAATGGTTTTTAATATTTAAATTTTTAATATTTAATATTTCGAGTATTTCCTTGCAATACTATAAACGTTTCTTTAGCTAGGCAAATGCTGCTGTCTACTTAGTTCAGAGCGATTTGCCAAGCTAAGGAAGCCATTTCCTATAACAGGTACTTTGACAAGGATAACCGACAGTCTTATATATCAAAGAGTAGTCAAACCGCAATGAGATTCAAAGCAGAGAATGTTGGAACATTTTGTTCCAGCGAAGGAGCTAAAAATAACAGCCCCTCCCCGTGTTGGAAGGGGGTTGATTTTCCCATTTGGAAGGGCAAATAGAAATCAGATTATTAATGTAATCAAACAGAAAAATCTGCCCGGAGAGGTGAAGGGTGAAAGTTCTGAAGTGCCAATGCTTTAAAAAACAGAGTCCAAGCCGGGGCTCTGAACAGCATTTGATGGGTTGTTGGGAGATTTAATAATTTTATACCTTCCTCATAGCACATCAGAACATGGCGTTTGAACAAGGTCATAGTAATGCCAAACTGCACAGCCAAGTGTAATACTGCTCCAGCCGTTCTGCCACTCGAAGCCAAACCTGAGAGACTCATTTTCAGCCCGAAAGCAAGCTCCTTGCACAGCCTCACGTTTTACTTACCTGCAGGACAGGCTCGCTGACATATTTGTCAGAAACTGAGAAACTGCTTTGACATACATTTCGGAGATTAGAGGCTGAATGTGGTGCGCGTCAATAAGGAAATGCTTAACAACATGATAATTACACCATCCACGTTACTGAGATATTTGGTTAGAGACTTTCAGCATCCACCCTGTGGGAAAAGAGAGCTTCTTTACTTGCAGACCGTAGGAGAAAATTAAAGCAAAACAACACCATCAAAACCCCATGTTTTTAATCCCCCAATCACTTTTTCTGCAGGCAAGGAAAGCTTTCCTCTTTTCCAATAAGCATGTTTCCAGATAGCTGTTACTTTCCTATTCTCTTGAGCGGCTTGGGGTTTGTTTTTGGATTTGAATATTTAAAGCACTATAGAGACGTCGTATGAAAAGAGCCGGCGGCAGCCCAGCGGAGCGGCGTTGTTCCCCAGCAGCTCCGCACAGCGCCCGTCGCCGCCAAGAGCTGCGCTGCCCCGGGGCGCGCTGCCGGGATGCCCCGCGGCTCCCGCCGCAGCCCTCGAGCATCCCGGCTCAGCTACGCCGTCCCGCCAGCCCGGGCACCCCCGCCAGCGGCCGGCCTCCGGGGCCGCCGCCCGCCGCACCCAGGCGGGTCGAAGCTCCGGCTTTCCCGTCTCCTCGGCAGTGGACGGCAGCCTCGCTGCCCTCGTACCCACTTTATTTTCATCTGGTCCTGCGACACAAACTTTGCGCCGTGTGTGCCACCCTCTCCCCCCTCCGCCGCCCCCCGCCTCCGGACACAAACACAAGCTCTTCTTGATTCGGCTCCTCTGAGGTCCCCTCATCGGGATGGGACGGCAGTCCCGGCCTCCCCCTTTCCCGGGGGCAAGAGGCTTTCCTTTCCCCACCCAGGGAGCCGGGGCTGGACTTTCACCGTTACCTCTCTCTCGCCCACCAGGAGCAAGGGGAGTCCCTCACCTCCGGCCGCCTGCCCCAGCCTCCCTTAGTGTCCCGCCTGCGGCATTTTCAGCTTTTCCCCCTTCTGTCCTCCCGTTTGTCTGCCCGCCTGACTGCCTGCCTCTTTTATTTTCCCCGCCAGTGACTTAAGCCCAAGCCAAAGGAGGCACAAGGAAAAATACAGCCGTGGGCTCCAGGTCTATAAATACAGCTCGGAGCGAGCGTCCAAAAATTTGGAAGGAAAGGCAGAAAGAGTATGGAGCCAAGCACCGCTCCGCTGCTGCCGATGCTCTAGCTGTGCTCGGGCTTCGCGGCGCCGGACCGAGCCCGTTCACTGTTTGTTTGGGAGGGATTTTTTCGGGAGCAGGGCGATGACGGTAGAAGGATGGGCTCATTCGTTATTTCAGCTTTAAATACGTGAATTTTAGCCCCAAATACCAGTCGATCCATCAACCAGCTTTGCAGCTGCTGTTGTGAGTGGAAAGTTTCCTAAGGCGGCTGAAGCCGCTAGTGGAGGGTGGGTTTTTTTGTCTTGTTTGGGCTTTTCTGGTTTGTTTTTGTTTTTTGTTTTTGTTTTTTTTTCCATCTAGTGAAGCCTAAGAGTCTGAACATTTCCTTGTTCCCTCCTTGTTTTCTGTATCCATCGGCGAGAGAGAGAAAAAGAAGCAGTCGGGTCTTTAAAAGAGGGGTAGCGGCGCCCCTACCTGCTCTGTGTCGTTTTCTTAGACGATACTCCCTTAGAAAGAGTATCCTGTCTTTGGAACACGCTTAAGTGGTGCTGCCGTCCGCCGTAAAAGTAACACTGGGATGTCAGAGAGGAAATTACCAACATATGTCTGCTGTATCCTGAGTATTTATTCACGTTAACCACTGTCCTCTTTATCCCACGTAAGAAATTGGTATTGGACTGAAAACACTGCTCTTTCTCGGGACAGAGCAATACCCGGTCAGAATAACAACTACAAAAAGAGTCAAGGAAATGTGCATATGGAGGCTGAAACAAGGAGAAACCGACCCATTTTCGGAGTTCGTCTATTTGGGAGATTGAGGTTCTGAGGAGGCAGCAGGTCCGAAGTTAGGGAATGAAACCAGTAAGTGGAGAAAGTGACTTTCGTTGCGCGGGCAGCCTTTGAAAGCGCAAGGAAGGACATGCCAAGCTGCCCTGCAGCGAGAGTGTGAAGAGGAAGCAGCAAGAGGCCGCAAAACAGTGCGGAAAGATGCTGCCCGGAGCGGCCGCCCGCCTCCCCTTCAAGCCCCCCAGGAGGGGCGGCCCCAGCCCCAGCGCCCCCCGGAGGGCAGGGAGCCAGGGGAGGGCGGAGGGAGCCTCTCCCCCCGGAAGAGCGAAGTCATCGGCGGCTGCCGTGAGACAGAAATACAAGGTGATGAGGAAATAAGGGCTGCGAGGCAGGAGACGATTCAAAGGAGCAAAGAGACGCTTCAGCCTTCAGCGCTGCAGCTTTGCGGGAGTTCGTGGTTTCTTTGCACGACAAACGCAAGGCAAAGGGTAATATTCCCAATACCAAAGAACTCTGCAGTCTTCAGAGAAGCTGTTTTCCGGGCCCTCCTACGTCTTCGACAGTGGCAGGAGGCAGCTTTATCGTGCACTGCTACAAAACGAAGCTCGTCACCCTGCCCCCATGGCACTGTCATCCAAGGCGAAGAGTTGACTGGGCTTGCTAGGCTTTGAGGTTTTTGTTTAATTAGCTGTGGTGAGGGTTGTTCACAGGCATTACTTTTGGTTCAGGGAAAGGATGATGAAATAGAAATCGTTTTATCTGCTTTATCTTGAAAAATTCACCAGTGGTCAATGTCTAATGAAACAGCAATACTGCACAGCTTTTGTGGCAGCAGGGTTGTGAAGCCATCCCAATATCTCCTCTCTGGGCTAGCTCTCACCACATTTGGCATTTCATACGTGTAACACTTGGAGCGGAGGCCTCCCCACCATGCACATGTGCTGCCACCAGACCACTACAGCTTTACTGACGACAGATTTCTAGTAACTGTAGAGTTATTTCCAGGGGATGGATTGCACTGCCAGCCTTTGCAGCCCACCAGTCTGCCCTGGGGTGAGCAGGGAGCTAGGGGTGGTGAGGGAGCTGAACACAGATGTGGGTAAAACATACCACAGGCACAGGGACACAGAGGTGCAGGTCATCCTGCTCGCTGGAGTAAGACTGCCAGCCCTCCAGGAGCAGCTTGTAGCCAGAGCTCAGTCTATTTAAAGCCTCTGCTCTTGCTGCAGACTCCAAGCAATGTGTGCCAATCCCCTTGGCTTGGCAACATTATTTTTGGCTGCAGCTCCCTTCCACATTGTAGGAAATACAATAAAATTAAAACAAACATTAAAAAAAAAGTAAAAAAAAGAAAGAAAAAAGAGATGCTGAGCGAGTGCTCCTGGCAGGGGAAGGAAAGGAGCCCACGAGTGTCTTTCCTGCCACGCTGTTCTGTAGCTGCCTCCCCTCCAGCTGTGGCACCTCTGCCTGCCTGTTGTGGGGTGGAGAGAGGAGGCAGCATAGCTGTGTAGCCCCACAGCAGCTGCCACGGGGCCTTTCCCACTGCAGTTGCTTGCCCTGCTTCCCGCGGGCTAAAGGAGAGTGGGCACCATGTAGCCTGTCCATGCCATGGGGGCAGTAACCTGCCCTAGGCCCTGGGGCAGCTGCCGAGCAGGGGGTTGGGATCACCCTGGTCTGCCCTGCAATTTAGGTAGGACAGACCTCTCTGTGTGGGCGCTGCTGGATTAAGGATGGTGCTGGGTCTTGTTGGTGTGGTCTGGGTTTAATCTTCATCCTGCCTTCAAGGAGAGGTGTTAGGACAAGCTGTAGCTTTTCTGGTGCTGGAGAAGCCCTATTTCTAATATTTTTCATTCCACTATCACAGCTCAGTCTTGAAAAGATAGTAGCAATGAAAAAATACATTTAAACAAGTCCTATTCCTGAATTGAGGCCATGAGAGTTATAGGCACAATGCATTCCAGAAACAAAGAAATCCATGTTTTCTCAGAGAAATTTATCTGTCAAAATTTCACAGAAACCAAGAGGGGATGTGGTTCAGTGAGGGAAAGTAAAACCATAAAGGAAAAAAGAAACTCCTCACATTGGTGCAGAAGAAAACACTACATAACATTATAATGGAAAAGCACTGCTTGCTTTTTTCCTCTAGTATACATCTATACAGAGAGTATGAATATATGCAGTTATGCAAAATACATTCTTTAGTGAAAAATGCATAGTATTTCTACTTATAGACTGTAAGTTAGTTTTGCCTCTTTGGAGAGGCTTATGTATTACTTTCCTTCACATACTCTGAAGTCTGATAGAACTTTCTTCATGCCCTTTACACATGCTCCTCCTACTTCCTAACATATTTTCCTTTCTCCGTCTTAGCAAGAAGCAGAAGGAAGACAGGGAGGGGTTGTGATAAAAATGGTGATGTTGGGGGCTAGAAGGATAATGAAAGAGGTAAAACTTGCTTTGATTTGGTTTTGCCTTATCAATCAGTACCACTCTTGTGACAAGACTTGCTTTTCCTCATCCTAGTCAAATTGAGCTACCCTTGGCCTAGACAGACCTCCCGCTGCTGGCAGTCACACCTTCTTCTGACTTTTCTACTTCCTCTACTCAAGAGCTCAGTTGTGTCCTATTTTGCCACTTGCTTGCATTAATACATATTGTGCTGCAAAATATACTACTTCATTAATCAGTTAAGCCAATTAACAGAAAGATTAATAGTCTTACCTTAGTAATTTGAGTGCATGCATCTCTGTATTCAGAGTATTCACAGAACTGCTGGGTACGATTAAGCTACAGAGAAGTTCCATTATAGCCTTGTTTTCCATATGTTCAAAGTGTTCTGAAAATGTCACCTTTGGATCTCAAATTTCCTGTGTCTAGTAAAAAATATTAGCATGCCAGGAAGTCTTCCTCTGAACACAAAACCAAGTCTTTCAGAAAAGTCACTGTATGTTTAAAGTATGAAGCAGGATTTATATTTTAGCTTAAATACTTCCAAATAATTTGCTTTCACTCTGAACTTACATGTACTTGAGAGACAGGATTGCTTGTCCAGCTGTTGGTTACAGAAAGGATACGGGTTTCATTTTAAACTGGCTCTGAGAGGCTCACTACAGTGAGTGGCTCCTGGCAAAGTTTAAAACTGTTATGCCACACTTTGGTAGCTCTTGAGGGCTGCACTGCTGTTCCCTGGGCCTGCATTGTTCCACTCCTCATCCTTATTGTGGCTCACCTCTATGCAACACAAATTACCTGTGGTCACTTGTGGCTTTTGCACATGTAATCTCCTGTCATGTAGCTCATTCTATTTTTGCATGCTTGTCTCACCTTGGACATGCTGCCGAGGTTAACCAGATCTTGACAACACCAGGCTCATCAGGGGGTTTGGTTGCTACCTGATGTGGTCGTGCTTTACAGTTTCATTTTGGTAGCTACATGGAAAATCAACACTGTTAGAGGGGCATGTTCAGGGATGAAGACAAGAAAGCTTTGTATGATTCAGGGTGTGCTATTATAAATCTAGTGCAGCAAAATACAGCAAAAACACACTTTGCTGTGCACTTGCACAGCTGTGACTATGGTGAGCTTGAATAGTCCACATGACTGCCTAAAATACCTGCTTTTGAACTAAATATTTTATCTTTCAAAGAAAACAATGAGTTTTCATTTAGCCACTCTGGCTTCTTGTTTCTCCAGAGAGCACTCTCTGTCTACCACTACGACAGTACAGAGTTATGCTCCTGAGACATTGTCTCCAAGTCCAGATTACAGATAATCAGTGATTGCTTGTAGTCAAAATCTCCACCCAAGGCTGTGGAATTTGGCTTCCTTGAGGTTGTCCATTCATAACCTCTCATCTTAGGAGAGAAGGAGAGAATAAATTTGACAGTCTGGGCTAATCTTCACCTTAGTCTTGTGTCAATGCCTGCTTAAATAGTCCCCTCTCCTATCCAGGATGCCAATATTTGCCTTTAGCATTTAAAGATTAATATATCAACATTCCATAGGCTTCTTGGCCAGGATAAACTTCCTGTAGCTTATCAGCCCTGTCTCTACCATGGTATGCTCTTCACTAAGTGACTCATGTGGTGTCAGGTGGAGATTTTTACACATGAGAAAATTACTTGTCTTCTTACCAGTAATCTCTCCTTACAAACATTCTGGAATGACTGCTTAGTCCATTTTCCCTGACTTGTCTTTCCAGTCAGTTAGGAAACTAACCTGAAGTCCCCCCCATAATGTACTAATGAGCTGGGAACCTGGTTGCTAGCAGATGACATATGGGCCAAAATGCAGGCATAAAGGAGGAGGTCTGTGGTCTTGCCAGGTCATAAAATACAAAGGAGATAGTCTTCTTTGAACTGGGGACAGGAGATATGCTCATAATTTTTCCTGAAGGAACCTTCCTCCTCTTAGAGTGAGTCAATAAGCAAAGCGGAATCAACAGAGTATAATGAAGGAGCTCATATGGGCATGAAGTACACATCAACTCTGGACATTAGTTGGATGAACACTTAAGCCAGTGAAGTGAGGAGTGAGGGAGAGCAATGCCTAACAAAAGAAAAAAAAAATAAACTAAGGGAAAGGAAGAGGGTAAAGCGACCTCTCTGACCAGGACTAGAAGAGCCCACAGCAAGACAGAAGAGAAAAAGGAGCAGTGACTCATCCTATGGTTTCCAAGGCAAGGGTTCCCACTCCTGGAACATAATCAGCCCCAATATTTCACTGGTGCCTGCTCTTGCACACTGTCTTCTCACACAGCTAGTGCTGTCACCAGAGAGTACAAGATTTTCAGTTTTTCCAGGACTGGAAGTAGGTACTGCTCACCATTCATTCTGTTCCCACAGAGTGCATTGGTGTGTGGTCAAACGGAAATAGTATCCTCCAGAAATCATTCTCAACCACCAGTGTGAATGTACTGCCAGCACTTACTGGCATTGCAAATCTGCATACTTAAAAATCATTATAAGCAGCTGAAATGCCTGTGATGATTCTAAAAGTGCTTATATAACATGATTATTTGTAACATTTTTATTTTAATATTTTAAAAACTATTTAATAAATCAATTAGACAATCTTCACAGGTATTCCCAGGCTTGTGAATGTGCAGGAGGGAAGAACAAATTAGGAAGACTCTAACATATTCAGTTGCCTGATAGTCAAATAAACCATGGAAAACATATCCATGAGTGCTGGAGAAGAGTACCATGTCCCATTTTGTTTCCATGGCATGAAATTTTGTCTTGCATATTACAAAACACTGAAGAGAGTGCTTTCATTTTGTTCTTTTGCTGCTTACTGGGCCCTGCCCCCCGATGGCAAGCACACTAGCTAGCCACCTATCTCAGGTCTGCTGTGCCTTGAAAGCTGTTTGAGAGCCTTGGAGGGCCTCTTACTTAGAGATATTGTGCTGGACACTGTAGAAGGCAGAAGTAGAAATGGCACTGGCCATGCTTTTATTCAGAAATTAATCAGTAAGAAGGACTTACTGATCTTCTTTAGCCTGCTGAGTTCACACTTTACCACTCTCCACCAGCTGAGAATCTTCTGCTGGGTACATGAAGAGGGCAAGAGGTGTTTCTTAAAATGACATACACATATTATCAACATCCATATTCTCATGAGGGAGTACGATCCCTGCTATTCAAAATGGTGAATGTTATCTCTGGGACAGCAGCATTCTGGTCATCTTTCTGCTCCGTGGATGACAGAAACCTGTTTTGTCTTTCAGGCTGAGATGGCTGGGTGTTCTATGGGATTGGTAAAGTGCCGTATATCCACAGTATTAACCCTGTCTGCAGAGTAGTTTGTGAAGACCATTCTTTTAGACCTTAGCTATTATCTTAAGCACACCAGCAAGAGGAACAAAATCATCAATCATGTAAAAATCTTCTCTACCACAGGATCTTCAGCTGCCTTGATGACACCAAAATGACACAGACCTGTGGAAGTCAGGATGAAAAAGCCACCGGGTGTCAAAATCATTCAGCTTGGACATCTGCCCTGATGGGTGGTCCTGGAGATGGGGGCAGGAAAAGTTTATGGTCAATCGTCATGCATATTTCTTTTTCATGCAGAAGTGTTGAATATGCCGAGTACATGCTGAGAGAATAGATTTCTTTTGCACAAATTGTCATGCTGGTGTGGCAACAGGACAACCCACAATGACTGTGGCATGCACTAAGTGTCAGTGTCTGCCAGACTGTCACATGAGGATCCATCAGCAGAAATAAGCTCTCCTTCCATCATCCTGGAGATCCCAGTGTAAAAGTGTAAAGTCAGATGTTTGCCTGAAAATAACCTTTACTGCCTTCCCTAATCTCTCCTCCTATGATAACAGTAAAGCCACATCTG
Source organism: Parotia lawesii (assembly GCA_003713295.1). Lineage (NCBI taxonomy): Eukaryota > Metazoa > Chordata > Aves > Passeriformes > Paradisaeidae > Parotia > Parotia lawesii. The sequence goes on from RAHM01000412.1 coordinate 61,634, forward strand.
GGAGTGGTTGATCCACGTTCAGTCTGATGTAACAGAAAACGACAGAAATGGAAGTGAGAAGCTGGGTTAGCAGGCTAAAAGAATTTTTTTACAGGAGTTCTTCCTCCAACTCTTTTGAATCATGCTCTCAAGCTGATACGTGCTAAAAGCCTTGGAAGACATGGTCAGAAATCATAGAATCATATAATGGTTTAGGTTGGAAGGGACCTTAAAGATCACGTCATTCCAATCCCCCTGCCATTGGCAGGGAACTTCCCACTTGACCAGGTTGCTCAGAGCCCCATCCAGCCTACTCTAGGTATGGGGAGTCCACAGCTTCTCTGGGCAACATATGGCAGTGCCTCACCACCTTTATAGTAAAGAATTTCTTCCTAATCTCTAACCTAAACCTACTCTCCTTCAGGTTAAGGCCATTCACCCCTGTCTTATCACTACATGCCCTTGTGAAAAGTCCCTCTCTAGCTTTCTTGTGGCCCTGTTTTGGTACTGGAAGGTACTATTAAGTCTCCCTGAAGCCTTCTCTTCACCAGGCTGAACAGCTCCAACTCTCAGCCTGTCCTCACAGGACAGATGCTCCAGTCCAGTGATCAACTTAGTGACTCTGTACTCTTTCCAACAGGTCCATGTCCTTGCTGTGCTGACCCCAGAGCTGAATGCAGCACTCTGGGTGGGGTCTGACGTGAACAGTAGAGAGGCAGATTCACCTCCCTTGACCTGTTGGCCACGCTGCTGTGGATGCAGCTGGGGATGTGGTTGGCTCTCTGGACTGCAAGCGCACACTGCTGGGTCACGTTGACCTTCTTGTCCATGAACACCCCTGAGTCTTTCTCCCCAGGGCTGCTTTCAATTCATTCTCTGCCCAGACTGTATTTGCACTTGGGATTGCTCCAACTCCAGATGCAGGACCTTGTACTTGGCCTTGCTGAGCTTCATGATGTTTGCACATACTGGCCTCTCAAGCCTGTCAAGGTCCTTCTGGATGGCATCCCTGCCCTCCAGTGTGTTGACCTTACCACACAGCTTGCTATTGTCAGCAAACTTGGTGAGGGATCCCAGTGTTGAACCTATTCTAGGGCCAAATCTGATCACCTATGCAACTGCAACATAGAGTCTGTTACAGGAGTATGTAACAGACAACTTACAAATGCACCTGTGTTTGGCCATCTCAGATAAGCATGCTTGTGCCCAGGGCAAGAAATAGTGTGCCAAATCACTTTTGATGCTATGGGACACATCTCAGAAATAGTGGGGCACGTGAAGTTTAGTCAAAAGAAACCCCTCAACTGGGTAAGGAAGGAGACTTGGATCTGGTAGACTGGCTTGCAAAAAATAGGAAGCCAAAATAATTATCCTTTAAGGGCCTGCCCTGGCTCCATTTCACAATGTTCTGAAATTTTTAAATTTAAAAAAACCCCAAATGTAAACAAAACAAACCTGCTACAAAAATACAGCTGCTACAAAATTAGTTAATATGCTGCTGGTCTGTTCACATAGCTTGGCTGAAAATGCTGCAAGGCAAAAGTAACAACAAAGATGTGCACCCCTTCTCTTCCTGTTCACCTTAATGAGGTGTGAACTCAAAGGGCTCTGTATGCCATTTAAATGCTACCATTAAGCCTCAGCTTTTCTTTTTTTTCCTATTAAAAACAATGATGTTACAGTTCCTTAGCAATCCTGTGGACTGAGAGAAACAAGGTTATGGGGTAAGAAATTACACTTTGCTCTATTATTAAGGAGAGTTGAAGAGCTGAAGGCTCTTGTATGGAACATACATAAGATTTTCTACCTTTCAGTGTTTCACTTATTTCCTAATCTTTTAATTTGTTTTGGTAATGATGTGATTATACGGTTGAGTGGTGATGTTGTGATAATGTTTCTGGCATATTTTAATAGAAGTAGAGGTCTAAACAAATACAAGTACACAGTACGAGACTATTAACTAGGCAAGAAGAGATGTTGTGCATCAGGATTCTACAGTTGCTTTCCTGGACAAGGAAAGGGAGACTGACTAAAACTGCTGACTAAAACGGTACATGCCATATTTCCTTTCCCATCTTGCTTTATTATCCAAAATGAAAAATCTGGTCTACCATAACAACTTTGCTACTGCTTGCTGAAGTCACAGAATTTTAGAAATAATTTCAGGAAATGTACTTGAATTCTCCCCTACCTAATAATGTTGGAAACAACTGGAACTTGACCCTTCTGCAGCGGGTGGGAACTCCAGGCTTTGCTTGCCAAAACAGGGAATTACTGACATCAGCCTCTGCAAGCCTTCTGACCAGTATTCCCCATCTCTCTGCCCAGTGCATTTCATTCTGGACTGCAGAGTGCTTGCCTGGGGGAAGCAGCAGAAGGAATCATTTCGCCAGTGCCAAAGTGAGAGCTGTAATTCTCCTAGTTGCTAGGAGACTGTGCGGGAGGCTCGGCGGGGCTGGGGTCCTGTAAAGAGCAGCATGGCAAAAGTATGAACTTCCAGAAGTAATGAGCAAGTGTTGTGCACATGTGCAAATCGTGGAGTTTTCATGGTGCCCTGCTCAGACAAACCTGAAGGGAGTAGGTTTCGGGAATAGGAAGCAGCAACTTTTTACTACAGTAGCCTTTCCGCAAAAAGTGGGAAGCTCCTACTTGAAAGCTGGTGGGGCAGGAGCATTTTTTCACACGTGCAAAATGATGTATTTATCCAAAGCTATGTGGTTTTCCCAGTTGCCCTGTTATGAATAGGAGTGGCTGTGCCCCTCATGCACACAGTCAAACTGTACCGAGGTCCTGCCGACCGCATTGTTGGTTAACGCGGTCCTTGTTTGCTCGGTCTGTCCCATGACTGCACGACTTCACAGACTTGGCTGTTGAACCATTGATGTACCAGGTCCTCTTTTACTTATTTAATCTTCCTGTCCTGTCAGTTAGTAAGCAAACCTTGGCAATACAGAGATTTTAATAAAGTAAATTTACATCAGCATCTTCAAAAATAACACATCTTGAAACATTTGATATTTCTCACAAATTCTGTTATAAAGACGTCAAATAATGCTTTGTTATTTGTTTTAGTGGAAATTCTGCAAGTGAGTCTATCTTTCTTCAGATTGCTATCCACTCATACATGGATGAGTAACTGACTTGGTAACAATTATCCATGGAAGAAAAGTATTTACAGTCTTTTCCTGTTTTATCTATTCTGAATGTTAAAAAGTATCAAATATATTGACATTATAACCTCAGAAAACCATAAAAATCCAGAATCAACACAACTTCAGGTCAGCCTGTTACAAAATACATGAGCCTTTGATTACATTTATGGAAAAGAAAGACATAATCAACACATGTTAGTGCTATAGAACTCAGAAATCGAAAGCTATGGAAATGATACATAACACAGTTTTTGAACTTAAAAATACGTTCACAAAAGTTGCTTATGACTATCTAGGTTTAAACTAAACCTAGATAAAGTATGACAGCTTTGTGCAGTACAATTTTTCTTTCTAAAGGACTGAAATACTTATTTCTTTCCTGACGCCATTATTTCTGTCATTTGATATAATATTAATCAATTTAGCAATTGTTTGCTAAATCACATGCAAAGTTAGGCTTAGTAAATGTACAGACTCAACAAAAACAACCAACCAACCAACCAACAAAACAGAGAAAACTGCAGTGAATAAGGGGACTGTCTACCAGAAATTGAATCTTTGTCAGCAATCACAACAGCAACACCAAAGTCAAAGCTAAGGAGCAAAAAAAAGGCTTCAAAATCTAAATGAAATATTGCCAAAGTTCTTGCAAAAATTCTGTTAAGCATTGTTGACTAGTGCAAATTGTTAATAGTGTGCAACTTTCAAAAATAAAACTTTCATTCTATAGAAAAGGGGAAAACATTTAAAATTAAAAAATCAACACCTGCAGGTTCCTTTTGGCACAAAGGTCTGCTCTCCACTCGACTGACTGGCTAGTGTAATGTTTTCAAAATCTGCCACACATAGCACGAACAATCATTTCCCATGCTCACTGAATAGACAAATCCATAATCCAAGTTTTCTAGGTTTGACTTCTTTATAAAAGGATCAGAAAAGTAAAGAAAACTCTAAAAAATAAAGCAAAACTCTAGAGTGATTTGTCTTAAGTCTGTAACATATTTCATTTGTCTTAAGTCTGTAACATATTTCATTTTTTTTCCTATTTCATGGCAATTTGTGCTTCATTGTAAGAGTAGACAGCATTTTTAGAAGCTTAAACTGTTTTTCTCGAATCAGACAAAAGAAAATTAACTTCCTGAGAGGCCCCCATACTCCCAGCAATGGTCTCCAAGCAATTATGAAGATTCTTTACAGTTTGTACTTGCCAATTTTTAACAGGAAGGAATGTATTTGTTATCTGATTGATTAAAACTCTTCACACACTTTTACCTCATGCAGTCTTATTTATTTCATTGTAAGTGCCTTAATTGTGTAGGAAGTTTTAGATGTGAAATCCTTCCTCTGCGAGGCTGCCTTACGGCCTTCGGGTTTGGACCGGATCACAATTCCTCTGTAGCGGAGTTAATCCTGCAGGGAGCGAGCAGGATGCTGCGACAGCTTATAAAAGGTGCCACCCGAAATTACACAACCTCTGCGCAAAGGCCTTTCAGAAAAAAAAAACACGTGCGAAGGACCGCAGTCGCCAAGCGCGGCCCGAGAGGGCCGAACTCGAGTATTACTGTTCGCGCTCGATGCGCTGGAGCCCGCGGCGGCCCCGCTGCGTGCGGCAGCCGCCAGGCGGAAGCGGAGAGCCGCGCTTCCCGCGGGCCGGCGGCCGAGCGGAGCCACAGATGGAGCCGAGGGAGGAGGAGGAGGAGCAGCCCCTGGCCGAGCAGCCCCTGGCCGAGCAGCCCCTGGCCGAAGCTGGAAGGCGGCTGTGGCGGCCCGGCGCCCGCAGGCGGGGGCAGAGGAGGAGGGCGGGCATGGGCGCGCCGAGGCGTCCCTGCCGCAAGCGTGCACATCTGTATGTGTGTGTGTGTGGATATACGGGAGTTTAAAACCGGGCGGCGGGGGGGAAAGGAATTCTTGGCCCGAGTTCAAGTCAGACGCCACTGAAACGTGCTCTCCAGCCTGGCAGCTCAAAAGAGGAAAGGAGAATGGGAAGAGAGGAAGAGGAGGAGGAGGATGAGCGCTCTGCCCACAGGCTGTGACTTTAACGCCTTTTCCCTCGCTCACTCCAAGAATTTTCATCCCGTTCGGTGTCAGGCAAAAAGCTGGCAACAAAATAAATCCAAAACAAAGCCAATAACCAACCTGAGTAAATAACAACAACAACAACAACAACAACAACAACAACAATAACACCACCCCCCCAAAAAAAATCCCCCCAAACCATTCCAAACCAGCAACAGCAAACAAAACAAAACAAAACAAACCCCCAGACATCCCATCCCAATATAAAAGGTAGAAGGCCATTTCTGGAAATAAAAAATAAAAATGTACTTGAAAAACCAAGAACAACAAAAAGACCCCAAAACACTGAGTCCTTGAGAAAATTGATATGCATCCTGGAAAATGTGAAGCCAAAGGCCCAGTAGTATGTTGCAGATTTCAAGATCTCGTTCATTTAATACAATACACCATAATGGTACATGGTGCTTAAGTGATTTATATTTTTACATATATATATATATATATATATATTATTTTTAACTCAATTGACTCTTTTTTTGTAATTCCTCTGGGCTGAGATTGTGTCTCTGTGGTTTCAAAGTGGATGTTATACCTTGTTCTTAAAATGCTGATACCACTTCTTCTTTACAGGATAAGATATAAGTGGTGGATTGTTTGTATTTGGCTTTTTTTTTTTTTTTTTGGCAGCTTTTGTATATGGATCATACTTTTATGCCAGAAAGCAGTTGATGGGAGTTTGCATCCAAAAGTGCTGAACTTGGCACATTTCCTGCTTCAAGTTTTTCCCCCCTCCCCCTTTTTCTCTGGCAGACAACTATCAGTTAAATGCTGGAAAGGATTAATGCAAATGCTACTTTATGCTACCGGTACCTAACAGACAGATCTTTTCCCCTCTTTCTTGTTGCTGTAGAAATTGCTTCCTTATTCACATTTTAATATAATATTTTCTCTCTGGCTGTTTTAGTGGTTTTTGTAGTTAATGGACTGCAATTTGAATGTATCATGTGGAGGAAATGGCATTGCTGCTGTGTATCGTCTGCTCCATAAATTGTCTGGAGGCTTGTGCTGGTCTCTTTCATGCTGTATAGCAGGATGCAGTGTTAGGGTGGCATTTCTGGCTTGTTTTTTAAAGTTACTCTAGAGGGTTTCTTTTTGTTCCTTTTTTCCCCCCTTTTTCACTGCCATTTTATTGTAGGACCTGTGTATGTATTTTAATTCATTCCTTTCTCTTGCGTGTCTGTTTGTATGTGTGTGTGCGTGTGTGTCTGTCTGCTTTCCCTCTTGTCCTCTCTTCCCCTGTGTGTCTGGGCCACATTTTAATGCACAATATCCCATCCATTAAGTTGTGGTTGAATGCGGAGTGTGTGAGGACTTGGCAGCTCTCAGGTTGAAGGGGGCGGGGAAGCCAGTTTCGACTCTGACACAAGATGCCGATGTGGCGTGATCTGAATTATTATTAGTTCTGTGAACATAGCCATCTTCTCCTCCTGCTGCTGGAAAGTACTGCCATTGAACTTGTGATGGGACAGACAAGATTTCCAGCTTTTTTTTTTTTTTTTTTTTCTCTAAAGTACAGTAGCTGGCAGGGAAAAGGCGCCAAAACACACAGGATTAACTCTCTGAACATTCTCTGTAACATTCTCTGAAGCAGTTTTGAGCTGCAATGCTTACAATTTTAACGTTGAATCACAAGAAAAAGATCAAGCACTTTTATAATTCTAATTTAGGCAGACATTTAAATCCAGCTCCTAGACGCTGCCCCCACCCCCACCTCTATCCCAATATTCTCAAAATCTGGCAAGTGATATAAACTGCCAGAAAAGAAATGTGTTGGAATTTTATTTGTGGTGTTGTCATTGCTGGTTATGTCCAGGGCATTTGAAATCAGCACATGTGAATTTTTAAAGAATTTACTGTATTGGTGAAAGAGGTTTTCATGCCTTTGTAAGGCTGATGTGACCTGCAGAGAGGACAAAAACTGCACAGTTGTGTAACACAAAATGCTGTGGTTTACAGCTTTGCACTTGAGGTTTGATGTTTTTATTTGCTGGTCTGGGAGCTGTGGAAAGCTCAACTGTTATAGTCCACATCAAACCATACGTGGACAGGGGTCAAGCGCACACATCCGTCATATGTATGCGTGTCTCTGTTTAGGATAAGTAATGTGTTTCTTTCCTTTTGATTGTATATGTGCACACTTTCTATTGATCATACATGTAAACAGTTTATATACAGTATGTGTTTCTTCCCATCACCCCAAACCCAGTAAAAAGTGCTAGTAATTATTATGACATGTGATTTTATTGTTGATACTGTACTGACTTAGAAGTTGTACTGATTGCTGTTTGCATTTTAAGTCATAAATAACTTAAAATTCAGTCTCATATGAAACGCATCAAGGCCCCATAAACCAATATATTATCAGTTTGCTTATTTAACTAGTTGTTTTTTTTCCTGAATTTCTGTGCATATACATGTGTTTATATATACATATATGTCTCCCTGCACAGACAGTATTCCTGCACATAAGAAAACTGTCCAAGGCTCTGGTTATGCCAAAGATGCAAAGCTTTGCTTTGTAGGTTAATATGCTTGCACAAGAAATCTTGCACAGCACCATGACCACGCCTACAGATAGAATCACCATTAGGTAACAGTATAATATAATATAATATAATATAATATAATATAATATAATATAATATAATATAATATAATATAATATAATGTCGATTATTTGTTATAAATGACATGAACTACTCAGTACTTATATATGTACTGTGCTACTCAGTATTTATAGATGTACTTAAGTAATTGTTTATCGAATGGACATGTGTGTTAATTTTCTAACAAAGGGTAAAAAAGGAGCTAATGGTAGTATCAAACTAGATATTAAACTGTGTTGGATCACAGAGAACCCTCTTACATGTGAGAACCCTCTCACATGTAAGAACCCTCTTACATAAGAGTTTTGGTGCTAGTTCTCAACTATTTTGTACTTCAGATTAAATGCCATATGCTAGAATCAGTTCTTTCTGACTTTTATAAAGAGACAACTGGAATATTCATAACTTGATTTCTTAGAAGTTCAGTTTCTATATGCTTAGACATTTGACCAAACTGCCCACTTTTATTCTGAGATAATCTTAGGCTTCACACTTCAGCATTAGTAATTCCCTACTTTTTGATCCATTAATTATAGTCTTGTTCTCCAAAACTTGAAAAAGTTGAGCAGTTGTCCAGCCAAAGGGCAGCAGCTGAAATTCTGCTCTAGGTGGGATATATGGTCTAAATGGCCTTTCCACTTTTAAATGTTATTATCTCTGAAGCCTGAGGGCAGTGCCACTTTGCAGTATCTGGTGAAATTTGTGAGCATGGTTTGTGGGGGGGTGGGGGGGGAAATACATGCATTCAGTGCAAGTCTGGCATACCAGGGTCTGCACCGCTGGCAGAAAACTGCCGTGCGGAGCTAGGATGGGCAGAGGAGAGTGAGCCCATCTGCCCACGGTGTCTGGAAGCCTTTGTGGTTCTTTCTTGTGACATGAGCATCTCAGATCATGCAGTATGGGCAGTGGATGTCCTCCCATCCTGGCCACCCTGCCAGAGTTAAATGGGAGGCAGGGGGAGCATGGGAGCAGCTCCCCAGCCTGGACAGTGCAGGCTCAGGATGAGGGTGACTCACATGCAGCTTTGATATCTGCCACTTACTGATGTAAAAGCTGCCTTTTCTTCCTGACTGTACATTTTTGTCACATGGGGGTTTCTAACACCCGTGTGCCTGTGCCCAGCTGTGTGTGTGTCCAAGTGGCGTTATCAGTGCTCATATTGCATCCCACCTGAGAGCAGGATCCCTTAGGGCCAGCCTGGCTCTATGAAGTCGTGGGTTAGGATTAGTGTTAGAGAAAGCTCTCAGTGTGTCTCCAGGGAAGGTCGGATAGTGACTTTTATTTTCTTAGTAGCCCACATTGAAACGCTAGTTGAACTTCCATATACAGCATGTGGTTGGCATAGCTCTGGCAGTGAGGACAAAAAACAATTGTCCTCCAGCCTGGAGCTTCAAGGGTGGAGAACCTGCAGCATTAACAGAGTTTTTAGTATGTGAGGAGGGAGAGAAGGGTCTTTGGGGGGGGATGAGGAATTAATGCAAACCAGCATTGGAAAGCAGTTGAACCACTTTCTCTCAAGGTCTCCCTGCATGCCAAGGCCCAGCCACTGTGGCTGCTGTCCATGTTGCATTAATGCCGTATTTCTCCAGGCTAACCCAGTTACTACATACCCTTTTTAACACACCTCTGCAGTAAAGTGATAGACTTACACTTTGTTGTGGTTTTAATGTAGTTTTTTATCCATTCTGGAAAGAATCTTTAGCTTGCTTTCCTGTGAAAGGAGCCGAGGGGTTGGGGTGGGGTGGAGGAAAATGGGGGGCGTAGGCATGCACACACACGTGTTTCTGAGGAGAGTTCTCCCAGGACAAAGCCCTTGTCCTTTATGGCTTCCCATTGGGATTAACTAGGAGCAACAGAGCTGACACGTGTTTGGGTGCCCAGTTCAGCCTGCTTTCTGTCGTGTACTGGGAGCCTTTGGGTCAAACCCATGGGTAAACCCATGGCAACCTGTACCATTCCGCCCATTCCTGATCATTCAGAAGACAAAATGCTGCTTGAGCCATGCTGGCTGGGCAGGTCTGTTTTCCTGAAGATGCTTTCATATGAGAGGCCTGTTCAATCCTGGCCAGCAGACTGGCTCTGGGGTGGGGGTGTCTGGCTTCGCCTGGGCCGCAGCAGTGCTATTCTGGGGCATATTGGCACATGCTGCAGGGCTGTCTGTGCTCATCTCCCACCTTATGCACTCTGGGTGGGGATGCGAACCCACCCTCAGCCAGCTCTTGTGGGGATGCAAACACAATCTCATACTGATTCCACATCCCTGGCAGCAGCAAAGACTGCAGAAAGTGACTGGTTTCTCTCTGTCCTTACCTCGCTCCATTTGTTTTTTCGTGCTTGCCAGACTTTGCCAGGTAGTTCTTGCTTTTAGTGCACAGGACTCTAGTGCAAAGCAATCCTTTGGCCAGCTCATAGGAGGGAGTGGGGCCTTGGTTAGGTTTCCCTGATCCTTATGGAGGGATGAGAGTGATAAAAGGGACAGAGGATAGTTACTGTCGTTTTAAATCAGGTCCACAATAATGGCTTGTTTTGTGAGAGTTCAAGCACTCAAAAGAGGTGTGTTCAAGGACATCAGTGCATTTGTGCCAAGAGGAATGTCTTTTATGGTAAATTAACTCCAGTTAAATAGAATACTTATTCGAAGGGATACTCCACAATTTAAAGCTGGCATTATCAGCTTTTTGTACTGTCTGGGTAGAGGAAAAACCGTTAGGATTTGGGGCGTATTTTACACCAGATACAAAAATAAATTTTACTAATTACAGTTAACCCCGAGTTTGCGTCATCCCTTCTAGCCTAAATGTATGTCTTTAACTTGTCACTTATCAGGATAGTCTGTAGAAGAGAAGATGAATGTCGGTTGTTTTAACCCTGCAAATCTGAGGGAAGAGGGCAAGAGTAGCCAGAAACCGAGCTGTGGGGATGTGGCGTGGATTCTGCAAGGGTTACTGCATTGGACTCTTGCTGTTTCCTTTGACATTACCTGTCTTGTACGGGGTCTCTCCTTCCCCCACTCATCACTCTGCTTCTTTTGGTTTGTAAATTTATGGGAATTGCAGCTGGTAGGCTTGGCAAGCTCCCCTCATTAAGAGCCCTCTTTGAAAATGGGCTGTGTTTGAGCATTTCCCTAATGAGGACAGGACGGGGTTAAAAAGTGACCATTTCATGGTTGACTTGAACCTGCTTACTTTCCTTGATGTGTCGTTGTGAAATGCCTGACGTGAATAAACTCTCGCTTTGGGCACGGAGGAAGTCAGCGGTCCCTCCGGGACGCCGCCGGGGGCTGCGCAAGGGCAGCGGGAGGGAGCGCCGGTGGCGCTCGGCCGGCCCTGCCCGCAGCGGCGGTGCTGGGGGTGGGGGCCGCACACACCGGACGCCTCCGTGAGCTGGGCACGGAGCCGCAGCCCGCCTCACAGGAGCAGAAATAAGTTTCGCTGGCTGTTTTCCCCCCCTTTCCCAGCTCCCCTGGTTAAAGCTGCCCCGGGAGAATGAAACCAGACCCCGCGCCCTGTTGCCGCCGGGGAGCCGGGACCCCTTCGCCACCCCCGGCCGCAGCCTGCGAGGGCGGGGACATCAGTCACCGGCGGTGCGAGACAGGCTCCCCCCGTTTGGGGGGGCGGCGGAGGGGGGTGCCCTCCCCCGTGTGCCCCGCGGAGGGAGGGGGGAAACGGGGGCGCCTGAGCCCCGCCGCAGCTGGCAAAGTCGTACCCCGAAAGAAGAAAAAGAAGCCTCTCGCAGATGGCAGCCCCCCCCCCCCTTCGCCCCCGCAACTTTCTCCCACCAGAAGAGCGGGAAAATGAGGGAGGGATGTTTGCGAAACGTGCTCGTTCCTTCTGCAGCGTTCGGTGGTAATGAATGCAGAGGGAGGGCAGAGGAAGGGGATCTGGTGGAGAAGGAATGTGTTTGCAGGAGGAGGAGGAGTGTAAGCGGTGATTGTGTAATTAAATAATTAAAAAAAAATACTTAAATCTCATTTGGGGAGAGAGCTGGAATAGGGTCCACAGGGTGTAACCGGTGAATTTTTCAACTTCCAAGTTTTGCAGAGTCAGGGGCGGGGTGGCGGGGGGAGACGCTCACGGACACGTTGAGAGCAAATCGGGTGGGAGCGCCAGGGAGAGATTTATCGTTTGAATTTCCAGGAGATCATTTTTATTACGGTGGCCGTTTGGAAAGCAGTCTCTCACCATTGCCCGCAGAGCGAGAGCGGGCGGGCGAGCAGAGGCTGCCGGAGGAGCCCGCAGGCCGCGCCGCCCGCTCTGCCCGCCCGAGCGCGCCCCCGCCTCGGCGCGCCCCCGCGGCACGGTCCCGACAGCTCGAGCAAGTTTCGCCTGCCATCGCTGCCCGGGAGCCTCTTGCTCCGCTCGGGGCTGTAACCTTGAACTTTCGAAAGCGTGGTGACAGTGTCGTGTTATCACGGCAGCACCACCAACTTCTGAAAAAAGAAAAAACAAACCCCTGCCCCCCCCCCCCCAAAAAAAAACCAAAGAAACCTTCCTTCATGTCATCTGCATC
>RAHM01000412.1:73981-470868 GCA_003713295.1 Parotia lawesii
AAAAAAAAAAAAAAAAAAGAGAAAAAAAAAAGAAAGAAAAAGAAAGAAGGATTAAAAAAAAAAGCCAAACAAAAAAATCCTCCCGCCCACCCCCCCACCCCCCCGAGTCCTTCCCCCCTCATCTGCAAAACAACCACCACCAGCAGCAGCAGCAAAAGCAAGACTCCTGCGCCGCCGACTACAAGAGGGTTAAAAGTGTAGATTGGATTTCACCCCGGGAAATCTAGCACACGGAGTGAACTTGAATCTTTGGCTATTTAAGGAGGACTGGGGTTTGTTGTGAAGTTGTGGTGATCCAGAGCAGAGCCCCGTCCTGATTGATTTCATCTTCCTTGAGTCTCAGATGACTGTAAAATGAATAGATGAAATTATTCCTTTTTGAGGCTTTTCTTAGGGGCTCTCCGGGCAGCGTGTTCTCAAAGCGAAGTCATGATGTATTCTCCAATCTGTCTCACTCAGGTATAGACGCTTTTTATTTAATTTATTTGTTAATTTATTTATTTTCACGTGTTTGTTGGATTTTTTTTTTTTTAATATTTATATGTATGTGAGTTGTTAATGAGTCATTGCTGGTAGTTGTAACGGGTTAAAGCACAGTTGTAACTGCTTGTCAGATCCAAACTCCTCTCTCAGGAGGGAATATTAGAGAATGAACTGTACCAGGCCATTGTTTTGGGGAGATCCATTCTAAGTGTCACCCGTAGACAAATACTGTTAATTGTTGGTGCATAAGAAGTCAAAGGTTAACAAACTGGAAATGAGCATGATTACGCTAAAAAACCAGGTTTGAGAAGTATTGATTTGATTGGAATCAAACGACTTGCACTCTTTTCAGCTCGCCTGTTTACACACAGCCTAATGAAAGGGTTTGAAAGGAAAAGTGCTCTTTTTGACAAAACGCGACCACTCGCCGGTGCGAAGTAATCCCGTCTTATGCTTAATTAATAATATGCAGGCTGCCAACAATGAGGGAGATGTGAGCGGGGATGACCAAGCTGTGCAGTGATTTCTCGTTCGGTTATACAAGGGCACGGCGTTTTCCCCCTCCCCGCTAAATTGTGGTGCTGGCGGAGGAGCGTGCACTCTCCCCAGCACGGGGAGAGACCGAGCCTTTCTTTACAGCCGCACTCGCGGCCGCTTTTCGATCCCGAGCGGAGGCTGTCACCGGGACGGCGGGAGGGCAGCGGCGGTCGGCGCGGTGCGATGCGGGGCGCGGAGGGCTGGGGGCGACGACGGCGTGGCGCGGAGCGCGGGGGGCAGCCCGAGCGGGGGTCCCCGCCGCGGCAAAACGCACATTTTGAAACCTGAGGGGTTTCGGGAGCAGCTTTGGGAACTTCCCCGCGTGCCCCTGGAGCGTCCTCGCCCGGCGTACGGTATCGGCGAGCGAGCGCCGGGGCACCGGAGCCTGTTTCGGACGGTAAACACTGTCTGCAGAGCCCAGGGATAGTTTTCAGCTTTCGTGAAAGTCTGTCTTAGGAGGATGTGATGTAAACTGATTAAGCGATAACTGCATGCTTCCACATTGGTGCAACAAATAGCTAAAGAAGCAGAAAATGTGCGAAAGTAACGTCTGCTGCAAGGCTGCTATAGAGAGGCCAGCGATGCACTTACAGTTGCACCGTGAATAAATAAATATGATTTAAGTTATTCCCCAGTTACAAACCATTGTAATTCAAAAGGAGTAAAGTATTCATAAATTGTGATTGAAGATGGAAACAATGATAAGGCTTATTCAGTGATTGGACGCAGTCCTGTAGTTTTTTGGCTGACACATTTTTTATTGTTTATATTTTGTTTGGCATCTAAGTGTGATTGACTTAGATATGGATATTTTCAGTAAGTAAACGTGAGCTGCACTGGAAGAAAGCTGGAAAAAAGTGTTATTGAGATTATTTCTTCTGCAGAAGAGAAACATAGGAAGCATTTTGCGTAACAGACACGCACATGCTTGCAGGTACACACATAGAAGTAATTACATACCGTGGAATCTGTGGTTAGAAAAATTAATTCTGTGTAGGCTGTCCAGTGTGTGAAATTACTGACAGGCAATAAGACCTCTGCATCAGAATATAAATGTGAGAGTACAACTTAAGAAAACAGTTTTTGCATTTGAGACACAGATTTTCACAACCACCTCTTTTAGAGTGGTAATTTATTATCTTGTTTCCTGCTCTAATGATTTTCTTTCTTATATTTGCTGTTTGGACTCACTGATGTAATAGATTTCCTAATTCTTTACAAATTTGTGTTAAAATACTGCACTCAGGTGTGTATAAAACCACTACATTGAACTTCTACTGCCATTAATTCAAGAAAGCAGTTCCTGGCTTTTGTGCATTGATACCTTCTCCATAATATTTCACAATCATGCTCTACCATGTGCCGTGCAGAGACAGTTCCCATTTAGTCATACATACATGGAACATAGTTGTAGCCAATTGATTTTAGTTTGAAATGTTTTTCTACCCACTTGGAATGAGAAGAGTGGTTTATAAATAATTTTTTCTCTACATAAATTAAAAATTAAAATTACACCAGCAATGAGAACTTATACCTTGTGTTCTTTATTTGTTTAAGGCAAAAGATTGATTCATCTCACTTTGAGTAGCAATTGCATTAAAGTATTACTGCCAAAATTGCGCTCTCTGTTGTGTTCTCTGTCTCTAGGACTCTTGCAATGCACATTGACTGTGGTAGTATATGTTCAGAAGAAAGTATTTTGGTAAAAACACCTGTTTGGACAGAGCTACTTAAGAAAGTAGTAGTTCAGTTTGTGCCGAGAGAGCGCTGAAGCACGTTTTAGAAACAAGTCTGAAATCCAAAGTACAGCTTTAAGATAAACCTTAGCAATTTGAGTGTTACCCGTCACACCTACAGTAAAAGTTTGGTGGGTGAAAATTAATCCAGAGACGAAGAAAACTGACCAAATGCAAATTAATTTTGGGGGCTCCCTTCCTCTCTTTCCCATATACTTCTTTCTCTGTGTTTTGGAATGAGTGGAGACTACATTTATCTGTCTTGCTGAGGCATGAATAGGATGCAGTTACTGCATGCCTTTTAGTGCTTGCTCTCTTGTGATTTTTTCCATCGTTTATTTTTATGTTACAGTAGTCCAAAACCTCACAATATGTTGTATTTTCTTTTGCTCCTCTATGTTGTTTCACTAGGCATGAGAAAATTCATGCAGGGAAATTGAGTAGATGAAGTTTTCTGTATAAAATTTCTATACTTCTGCCCGATATATTTATTGTACAGTCCTCGATTTGAACTTTCATGGGCTGATACAAAGTTTAAAAGTGGAAGATAGAAGAAGGGCACTGCATATCCTCTTTATCTTTTCCATATAGAAAAGCTGGCCTATCTATCATCATTAGATGACTTATTTTTTCCTTTATTTACAAGCTACATAGATGTTGTATAGTAACTTCCATTTTATTTAAATTTTCAGTGCACAATGGTTCACCTGAGCTATTTGATATGACATTTGAAAATCTTACCTCCATAAAGCGCTTCATTGCAAGAGCAACTGTGACACATGGATGAGTGCCACATAAAAACAAAAAATAATTCACTATTGTCTGTATGAATATTAAGGGGGAAAAATAAAATTCTGTAGATACCTTTTTAGGAGATTTGATGGAGAATGTGTGTGATTAATTGCAAATGTCCATTTAGGATCATTTTTATGGACACTTCTCCATGTCAAGTAGTATTTTCATTTGAAAATACTCCAGGTGCACAATGAATAGCTCAAAAAATCTGATAAAATTGCTTTCAAACAGGATGTTCTTTGCTGTGTTTCTCCTTCACACTTTTCACCTATATTTATATCTTTAGGACTTAATAATACTGTGAAAGAAAAACCTAAATACAGTTTTTTAAATGTTGGAGTTTTTGGTGTCTATGTTTTTGGGGTTTTTTTCCCTCTTTTTGAAAAGGAAGCATTCAACTGCTACAGAATGGAACTTAAACAGTGAAATTCTCTATAAAATTTTCATAGATATAAAATACTATAGGTTATTATTGTTAATACTATATGCATTACCTCAAGACATAGTCATTCTTTAATAGTTTATGATGCTCTTCTTCAAAATTAAAACTAGATGTGCAGTATTCTTCTAGTGTCGAATATATCCATGTTTATTTTATTGCCATTTTAAGTTATGAATGCCAAAGTCTGTTTAGACGTAGGGGAAATCATTGTATTGAGGCAAAAATTAATTTCTCCCAAAGCTCTTCAGCCACCTGCCTTCACCCCACCTTTAGCCCCAGATGTTAGAATTTTCAAAATCTGTAGTAAACCTGTTTTATTCAGCCTAAAATGAATTGTGAGGATTTAACAGTGTACAGTCTTTATCCTCCCATTAATTAAAAAAAAAAATTGCTTTATTTGAATACTTCAATTAAGATGACTTCTGTAGGAGAAAAAATAAACTTTCTTTAGTAGTTATAATTGAGAGGGAAAAAAGCATGGCATCAGAAAGCGTATGAAGATAGGGAAGTCTTATCATGGGCTGTGGTTGCTCAGAGCAGTACTGCCTTCCCACACAAAGAACAGATTGTGGTTTAACTCTTTCCACGGCCTAGTTTTATGTGCCAGTATAGTACCAGAATTGTTCAAATCTGTGCTGGAAACTACTAATCAGTTTAATTGTTGCCTTTGTAAGTCTTTGTCAAGCATCATACTGTAGTGAAATTGTTTATGTCCTGAAGTATCTTCCTGTATTGCTGCTCTTCTCTTTTTTTCCTTTTTTCCCCCTTTGCTTATTTTTTTTTTTCCTGTAAAGACAACATGATCATAGGTAAACTGCTTGTAACTTTTCTGTTGTTTTCAGTTTGTTTTAAG
The DNA here is from genome assembly GCA_003713295.1 of Parotia lawesii. Lineage (NCBI taxonomy): Eukaryota > Metazoa > Chordata > Aves > Passeriformes > Paradisaeidae > Parotia > Parotia lawesii. Next base: position 78,828 of record RAHM01000412.1, read on the forward strand.
GATGGTTAGGGAAGAGAGGTAACTAGAGCTGGTGGGATTTTTAACATTCAGGAAATTTTGAAGTTTGTTTGAAATTCAAAGATTTAAACATGGAATTCTTTGCCTGAAGCTTCTGCAATGGCAGTCTGCACTCTATAATTGAGACCATTAGTTATACTTTCATCATTTTTACCTAATGGAGTTAATCAGCCTATTGATTAAACATAATTCATTCCTTGTCTAGCAGCGTAACTAAAATAGTAGTTTGTTAATTGTATTCTTGAATATAATTGCATAAAAAAGGTTCAGTTTTAGTTTGATTGCGCTGTGCCACTAAGTATGATGAGCAATCTGGTATTTAAAACTAAATATGCCTGTACGCAGGAAGAAAGATACCTCCCCTAAGGTCTCCCTTTCAACCCAAAATATAGTAATGTTTGATAAGCAGATTGCAGTGTTTTAAACAGCAGATTTGTTCATGGAAAATAAGTTTTTGGGGAAGGTCTATTTAGATATTAACGTTTATGTGTAGGATGGTACTTTAAGCAGACAAATGAAATTAATTTAATTGCTATAGGATGTGCTTGTAGACAACAACTAAGCACTACCTCCTTAATGCAATCCATATTGCTGCTAGGCAGAAGATAAGAACTTGCAGGTGAAGCCAAATGACAGAAAGGGATATTTTGAAACTGTAAATAAATTGCATGGATTTCACCAGAGCAGCATTGGACCAGCGGTGGACTCATAATGTCTCTTTGCCACAGCATGCAGAAACACAAAGAATGCAAAGTTTGTGCCAAGTTGCCATTTTTCATTGTACACCTCAGATTGATTTTTAAGGGGTTTAGAATAATTGCCACACTCATGTGATCAGTTAACAAATTAACTGACTCTGTGGGGCTTCAAAACCCACAGTGGAGCTGCTGGAAGGACATAAATGTAATTTTTGTTCTCACCTTCATAAACTCTTAATTTTACAGAGTTTGGGGGTGGTGGGAGGGAAGCCAGAAGAGCTGAAAGTACAGAAGCTTCTGTTCAGGATTTGTATATGACATGTTGTGTCTTTCGCCTGCTTTTCCTTACTGTATACTGGTTTCTCTAGTTACCACCACTGTAATGGTGCTGTTTCAGTGCTGGAATGTTGGACGTTTGATAAGAAAATGGATCAAGTTTAATGGCGCATGCTCTTTGTGCCACCAGCAGTCTCTTGCTGAGAGCATGCTCCAAAAGCGGGAACTGTGTGGCATTACACTGAGCATGTATATGCTTTGTGTTTCTGTGCCACAGAGAAGAGAAATGAACTGTGGCATTTGCCTCAGCCTTCTGAACATTTCTGCTCAGATTTTTTAAAACTGTATAGTGTCCTCTTTGTGCAATGGTACTTTTCTTGATGTTACCTGTTCACTCAAATATTTAAATGTTAGGAACAAAACATCTTGGTAGCATCACATAAATTATGTTTTCTCTGCAGCGTTGTGGGATGAAGTGAGGGGAGGAATACAAAATAAAATCTTCACATGGTTCTTTCAAAGAATGAAACATGGGAAAAATGTGATTCTCTATGTACTTTTTGTCTACTGCCTGACAACAGTAATAATTTCGTAAAAGGTGTTATGCAGAAATTTGCGTAAATTTTAAGTGTTTATTTTCTTCGTCTTGTATTTCACTTAAAGATTTTCAGAAACGTTTCTTGATACTGCTTTGGTTATGAGAACTTGCTGACTTTGAGTATTCTTGTTCTCTTCTTTTTTTTCCTTCACTTCTTTCCACAGGATGAATTTCACCCGTTCATTGAGGCACTTCTTCCACATGTCCGTGCAATTGCCTATACTTGGTTCAATCTTCAGGCTCGAAAACGCAAGTACTTTAAAAAACATGAGAAACGAATGTCAAAGGATGAGGAAAGAGCAGTCAAGGATGAGCTACTTAGTGAAAAGCCTGAAATTAAGCAGAAGTGGGCATCCAGGCTCCTGGCCAAGCTGCGCAAAGATATTCGCCAAGAGTTCCGGGAGGATTTTGTGCTCACGGTTACTGGGAAGAAGCACCCGTGCTGTGTGTTGTCCAATCCTGACCAGAAGGGCAAGATTAGGAGAATCGATTGCCTGCGACAGGCTGACAAAGTCTGGCGTCTGGATCTAGTCATGGTGATCCTGTTCAAAGGCATCCCCTTGGAAAGTACGGATGGAGAACGTCTCATGAAATCCCCACATTGCACAAATCCAGCACTTTGCGTCCAGCCACATCACATAACAGTATCAGTCAAGGAGCTTGATTTGTTTTTGGCATACTACGTGCAGGAGCAAGGTAGGAAGCAGATTGTCATGTTTCTATGTTAGTATGTCAAACTCTGATTCCAAGTAGCCCAGTTTCCCCTGTGGGCTGGCTTCCAGTGAAACATTGTTCTGTGGTCTATAGATGTAATGTGGCTACATACCCATTTGTAAATCAGCATGTATACCTGTATACTTAAACACACACATATTCCTGCAGACCTGTGTAAATGACACGCATATTTGACATACGTGCCTCTTGCAGGAGAGACAGAGACACATACCAAGGCACTACTTTCATTCCACTGAGGTTGCCTTCTATTTTTTGTGAAAAAGTGGCAATACATAGTTGTGACTTCAGAAAACATTCTTGTTTTCAAGTTGTGTTTTTAAAAAAAAACAAAACAACCCCCCACCCCAGTACTATTAATAACAGATGCAGGTATGTGCAATTGCACAGTTGCAATAAATACTACAAATATTTCTTATTGCCTTTGTAGTTATAAATAATCAAGAAGTCATCCTTAAATTGATGCATCTGCTATTACATTGAAGAGCAGTTGTAGACTTTCTCATACCTATAAAACAAAGCTTGAAAACACGTGGCTATATTTCTTGTAAAGCCAAATAGAATCAGAATTGCATTATGCAATGTTTTATTCATATTTTACATCAATAGCTCATCTTATCTATCTGAGCTTTAAAGCAAAGATCCAGCTCATAATATTTTGAGAAATTTTTATGAAGAGTATATTTTCATAATCACTCTCATATACTTTTATTTGCCAGGTAATTGAAATGTGGAAAATTGCAGGAGCTCTATGGAAAAGCTTCTTAAACTTAGTATTACAGAATGCAAATAAAAACAGGACTTCTGATAATCATGTATCAGGGGAAAAACCTACTAGCCCTGTTGCATATATTGCATATTCAATAACAATACCCATAGGCAGGTTCCCTAAAATTGTAAATGGCTGTAAGTAGAAAAAGGAGGGTTTTTTAAAAAATTTTTCTCCAATACTAAGTCTTCTGAATTACTTTTTCTGTTAGAGTAATTTTGGTTCTTTCTGGTAATGATACCATCTTCTAAATGTCTTTGTAATGCTGACTGATCAGCAGTAATAATACATTTCATTTTAGACACAGATCTCAACCAGGGAAAGTTTGACCATCTGCAGATGGTGGGCCATTTCACAGCTTGGCCTGGTAGTAGGTAGAAATGGCCTGCAGAAGGGCAGATGGCAGGCTGTTATGTGATGCTTGATAAATAACTATGGGATTTAACAGAAGAACAAATTGAATTGATTTTGTTAGTAACTAAAAAGTAAAATTGCATGTCTTCATTTGGCATATATTCATTCTTTTAAGAGAAGAGATACACAATGCAATATTTTTGTTTTAAGTGAATTTCTCTTTTAGCATTTGCTCATGCAAGTGAAGAACTGTTCTTGTGAACGCATATATCAGGTTCCTTTTTGTTGATTATTTGTCGTGGAAAAAAAAAGTGCTTTTTCCCCCCCCACTAGTATTTTTGTGTTTTTTGTCTCTCCACAGCAGTAGACCCATTTGGATATTTTACAGCGACTTTAAGTAGCTGCAGAGTCTGGTAAATCTGATCCCAAATAATATAGGAAGAAAAATTTCTTCGATAGCATTAAACAAAATAGCTTAATTACAAATAATTTGTACCTTTAAACTCCTTATGTGGAAAAAAATTCAAATTATATTTTGAATTCATATAGCGTAAGTCATAGCTTACTGATTAATTCTATGGATTTACCTGTCTCTAGAAGTCAAAACTACAAAGGGAGGCAAAACAGTCTAAGTAGCACTTGTGCCAAAGAAACTGGGGTCAGAGTACTCTTAACACACTGTTGACTTATAAGTTGTTGAAAGCCAGTAACTTGAAGTGGGAGAAGGAATTGCAGGGCATAGCTGATTTTGTTGATTTAAATGTATTGAGAATATAATTTGTCTAACTGGAAATGAGTAAGTTAAGCATGCTGTAATATTCTAACTTTCAAAGTTACACAATGCTACTTTGAGAATATACTGGATATGAAGCTGGATAATTTCTGTGTACCAAGTCACTCTTAGAAGACTCTTTTGTTTATTGCAAACTGCATGTATTTTGTATCTGTCTTGCTGCTTTACAGTAAATCTTCCGTTAACATCTGTTGGCTCTCTTCTTGAAGAAGTCATACTAAGTTGTCTATGTATTTTTTTTTCCGTTTTATCAAACTTTGATTCTCTATATTCGTTGAAAGCAGGTTAATTGTGGTACTTTGTGGTGTACTTGATTAAGCGTGCCAGGCTTTGTGAAAGATACGCATGAAGTCAACCAAAATGCTGCATTATACATATGGCGTTTTGCTTTTTATTTATCTTTCAGAACATATAAACACGCCTAATAGCACCGTGTAAAAGCTAACTGGAAACATAGAAACAATTAAATCCCTGAACGAAATATGAAGAAGGAATTAGCACGTAAAATGAATACAGAGGCCAAGTAGTTTGCTTTTTTGTTGCTTTAAAATAGAAGATTAGGGGGAAAAAAGAGGAGGAAGGATAGTTCGAGTGCCAGTGATGGTTGCCAGTGGCACCAGGATTGGCATCAGACCTTCTTTGTTTAGCCTAGGATGTCTGTGATTTGTTGGTTGGCATCCGCATTGCAGTGCAGAGTAATGTTACAATATATTGACAATTTCCAGATCTAGAAGTGTCAATAATCTTTTCAGTTCTTAACAAAAAGAGCTTCTACTTCCATGTCTGCCTTGAAAGAAGAAATAAGGACTGATCTATGAAGTTCTATCATTGATGAACTTCATCAGATTCTACTTTTCGCTCATCTCAAAATTCAGCATCCTTTTCCCCCTCTATTCTCTTCCTGCTATCCTCTTAAATAAAAGAAAAAAAAGAAAAGAGGATTGACACAGGTTGCAATGCTGCTCCTTTGACTGAAATGGAAGAAGAAACTGTGAAGTATACACTGCGATCAATGTTTAACATCAAAATAATTCTTAATCATAACACGTTTCCAAGGGGCTCTGCTTGTTGTGGGTATCAAGGGCGTGTGTGTGTGTCCCACACAGATCTTTTATAAAACCCAAACTGGAAAATGGTATGAACATCGTTTCTATTGATAGAATTGCCCCCTTTTTTTTTTTTCCGTGTCAGCATCAGAGAGCATCTATCTTTTGGTACGAAATGCATTTCAGTCCATAAAATCATTTGATGGTATTTGATTCAGTGCAGCGCTTATGCTGTGTTCCCGTTGCTACAAGAACCGCCATTTTGTTTGTCGAGTGCCAGGAGAGGGGAAAAAAAAGGCAGACAATGTGCTTGATGCCAATAATGGTTGCCAGTGGCACCGAGGTTGGCATCAGACCCTCTTTGTCTAGTTGCTGAATGCCTTTGATTCGTTGGTTGGCATCCGCATTGCAGTGGGCACATTGGAAAGTTTTTGACAATCAGTGAATGAAAGCTGCAGTACTTGTTTGCTGCAACAGAACCAAGATAATATAAATCCCTCCTTCAGATAGATGTTTTACTTACTGTTTACAGTGACTAATTAAAAAAAACCCTAAAAATTGCCTTATTTTTTTTTCTAAAACATAAAATATCTATAGCAATGTGCCTTGTCTGCAGAATTCATAATTCCCTCATCATCTCTGCTACTTTTTTTTGCAGCATAAATAAAATGCAAACTTAATGTTAGGTAATTCAGCATATACTGAATGAAGCATAGTAGACCTTGAGAAATGCTTTGAGAGTTTAAAGAACTGAAGCAGTGGTACATGTAAATGTTAACATTTTTAAGTGTTTTTAGTCCATGTGCCTCTCAGAGTACATTTCTCTGATCAGTCATGTTACTGTTTACACTCTCCTTTGTCCTTATGTAAGGGTGATATAACTGGGGGAGCCCACGTTCCCAGCTGTTAATAAACTCTGGAGTCAAAGGAGGAGAGGATCTTTTAAACTATCTAGGGAGCAGGGCAGAAAATAGATGCAGATGTCCTTACTCCCATAGTGTTCAGGCACTCTTCGTTATTTTGACTTTTTATACCATCAAGATGCTACCACAGCTCCAGCTGTGTGACTTTATTACCAGGAAACTGGCAAAAAGAATAAATCATTTCTGTTGGAAGTTTCCTAGATAGTTAACATTAATATTGCTTTCCGGTTAACTGCTATTATTTCGTTAATTAATAAGAAGGATTAGCAGCTCTACCCAAAGGGCTACACAGAAGGAAGCCTGGCCTGCGTGAGTCCCTGAGTTGCTAGACTGTGCCCTGTCTCTGGAGGATTGAAGGGGGGATGCTGAGCCAGGAAAAAAAGAGAAAAAAGCAAGAGAAAGATGAGAGAAGAGCGAGGGCACTGGCCGGCCAAGGGGAGAATTTTGTGTGCAGGACTCTCATGCCTAGCTGCCCCTGCGCCGGGGAGGCTGGCAGTGCCCTGCCCTGCCCCAGGTGCCGTGCCCTGCCGGGGCACATGGGAGGGGGCATGGGCACACCCTGGTGTGGTGCCCGCACTCCTAAAAAGCGCGCTTGCAGATAACCTCAGCTGGGGCGCAAGGTGCTGCCGCCGCATCGAGCAGAAACTCTTTTGCCCATAGCTCCATGCCAGCAAAGTGGCAATCCCTAGCCAAGTGGGGATATCGCCTTCCCAGTTCAGACAGTCCTGGCAACGTGTGTGCCTTGTCTTACTTGAAAAATGTGCACTCTTCCAGAAGGAATTGTAATTCTTTTTTTAACATGACGTGCCTGAATTGCGTGATTGGGTGGGTTTATCAATGGCTTGATCTTTTTTAAAGCTTTTTGAATTTTGTGGATTTAGGTCTACAGGGAGCTCAGATTTTGAAAGAGGTTTGCGTACTAGTTTTCACGTTACATTTTCGTTTTCATTCTGTGAGTAGAGAAAATTTATTGTGTAGTCATTCTTTTCATATTTTAAAATGATAATAAAATTATTTTAGTTAGTTTGCTGTGACTACATGAAATTCCACTTAAAATCACACTCAAAATGATGTTTTAAGCAGTTCCTCGTTAAGTAATACTAATGTCACATCACCCAGATAGATTTTGGATGAGGGTTTGCATTTTTTGTGTATGCTGATATGAGTTCTCATATACAATTAATTAAAAAGCAATGAGCTTAGAACAATCAACCGTTTGCTGATTGTTCCTACTTCTTTTAACCTGAAAGGTTTGCCTCCTTCTGTATACTTTACCTAGGAACACACACTAGAACATTTTGCCTGTTTTGCAGAAGGATATGTCAAAGTGCAAGGTGATTTGTTGGGAGTTTACACAGCAAATTATGAGTTACAGCAGGAACAACAGGAAATGGAGCTTATTACTGCCTGTACCTACAGGCTTCTATGTGCTCTAGGACCTTGTTTCTTGCACAGTGAAATGGCATGCAGATCCCTTGCTCTAAATCCTCATTTTGAATCAGAAAGCCAGTACAGAAAAAGAAGCATGAATTTATGTTTTATCTGCTCTAGTATGAAAAGACCTTTTGGTTGTTTAAAAATCTCATCGGGAATAATAAACCCTTTTAAAACGGAATTACTCTGGACAATTCCAGTCTGTTGAGGCGTGCACAAAATGCAATTTTAAAAAAAACTTTTTTGTCTCAATGGAAAAAGACACTGTATTATTTTCTGGTTTTCTAATGTAAAATTTTGTATAGCTATTTTATTGACTGTCTCTGTTGTACTGAAAATTACAGGCAAGAAAGACATTTGCCATTAGGAAATGGAGGTTAATTTGGTATATATATGGATGTAATAGTGTTTTTCAATTGATTATTATAGTTGCTTTGTTTACAAAGATGTAGGATACTGAAACATTTTGAAAGGTCACTTAGCGATTTTCATTATTTCAGATCATTTTTTGTATGAACTTCAGATGAATTCAAAATGTTTGTTTTTTTCTTTTTAATTTAAAAAAGTTTGCCTCAGTGCAGGATTGTGGGTCATCTGACAGGTTCATGAGAAAGAAAAAGGGATTTTTCATACTTATTATTACTGTTTTTAACAGGAATTAAATTTATGTGCATTTTAGGAAGGAGCATTTACCTCATTCTGATTTTTCTTATCTGATGCACTAAGAGGAGTAATTTTCACAGGGTTAAATAACATCAATTGTTTTTAAGAAACTGACGTTTGAATAAATTCTGTGCCACAACTTGAATATGTAGAGGTCAGTGTTATTTATGAATGACATTTAGTTCAATAGCAAGAAGCTACAAAGTAAAGAAAAGAATGGAAAAGGAGTCAGAAAATTCTTGCTTCATGGTAGTTACAGACAGAAATAATACTGTGAACAAAAAGAATGCTTCTAAACTATGTATAAGACCACTAATTCATAAGGGAAATACGTCAATTTAAAGCAGAGTTTTTTGTTTTAGGTTCTTAAATTTTCATGCGTATTGAATTCACAGTAACTGTGAAAACTTCATTAAAACAATTAAAAGCTAAATGCCACTGCAGGTTGGATTTTAAACTTAATTGCATGAGGTTGCTGTCAAGCCCGCTTCTTTTTCTAGCTTTCCTTTTTTTTCTGCTTTACCTCCTTCTCCTCTTCCCTGCTGCTACTGTAGTAATATAATCATGTCAAGGACAGGTGGCCCTCTGAAATGGTGGTCTACAATGCCAAACACTAATTTGAGAGGTTTCCTGAAGTGCTACTTTCCAGTTTCAACAGCAAGGTGAAATGTTCCTTTGATGTAATTCCTTGGATTAGGATGATCTTAAGATCAAGTTAAATGGTTATCTTAACTGAATAGGGTTGCTCCTTCCATTGTGGGGTGGAGAAGAAGGCTTCTTATGTGGAGCTACTTCTCACATACTAAGTGAATGTGGAAAGGGAAGAAAGTCTCTGTTACTACTCAGTTTGTTTGACAGATGTCAAACAAGATGTCTCTCATTTTAGGGAAGTTTCATGGTTTTACTCTGTATCTCTTTTTTATTTTTTTAATTTTAAACTCTGGTGGAATTTTTAGAAATTTTTGCTAAAAACCAGGCTCAGGGCAGTGAAGCCTAGATTAGAAGAGGTTTGAAAGTCTCATAAGCTAGTAAAGGGGAAGTAAATCTTAGATTATTAGCTTTGTCTAAGAGAAAGCAGTTAATTTTGGTGAGTCTATTGTACTGTCTGGTACCCATGAGTTGTGTATGAAGCCGGAAGGACTCTTCTAGCACAGCTGTTTATCTTTTCCCCCACCATGTTTTTATTTACAAAAAGGTTACTTACACTCTCCTCCCCAGTTTTCCTCTGGGGGGTGGGGGTGGGCTTTCCTTTTCTGAAGTATATTGTGCTGTTTTAATTTTAAATAAATACATTTCTTTAGCTGTTTCTTAGGAACATCAACATTGGCATGTGACTTTTGTCCTAGTTTCCCCCCTTCCCCTTCCCCCAAAGAGAATGGTGGGAAATGGGCACTTCAGACTTGGTGTTGGTGGGGGATTTTGAGGAAGGGCTGATAGTCTAAAGTGTGTTTATCAATAACAGCGTTTCAGAAGTTTTTAGCTAGCCTGAGGACAAGAGCTTTTGCCTTCATGCCCTATGGCTCCTGTGTGTTACATCCCACTTTATCCCAGATCCCTCTTCAAGTCAGAAAGGTGACTTAAAATTATAGGGGCCTTGGTGTAATTTTAACCTTAATTTTCTCCTAACTGCCTGTAGTGTTTGGAATTTTTAAACTACATGTATGTTTGTTTGTTTTTACTCCAAGCAATAGAATTGAAATAAGGAGAAGTTATTGTGATGTAGCATGGTGTGAAAGCTTAGCTGAAGCCCCATCAGTCGCTGTGTTCGTTTCTCTCAGGGAAACCTTGCACTTTTTACATAAGTAACTGCTTATCTCCAGAGCAGAAGTGACATGTTAAGTTTTCCAGTGTCCTTCCATAAAGGCACCTTCACTAAAGGCATCTCTCTGGCTTTAAGTGGGCTTTTTATTATTTTCCCCCTGAAAAAAAATGCATATGGAAATTGATGAAAACAGTTCCTATCTTCTTCCTTAGAAAGTGAACAGGAAAGCCAAATGCAAAAATGCTCAGTTAGTGAACTCTGAGAAACTTGGTGTGGCTGTTGAGAAGTTAGGAAAAAAATTATATGATTGTTTGTTGGAGGCAAATACTGTGCACAGGTAAGTATATTCCATGTTATCTGGAATTATTTGACAATTGATAATTTTAAGTACGTGTATTTTGAACATATTGTTTATGTATTTGACTTCCTGGTCTCCAAGATATATTAACCTGAGTTACTATACATCTTTTCATTAAGGATCAATTTAAACAACTGAAAGATGGTTATCTATTTATCTTAAACCTAGCATTGTATTTTAATTTCCAGTCAATTACCTTGCCATATCCTTCTTAAGCTGTGTTCTGAGATGTCATAAGATTTACACATTTTTCTTTAAAATAGAAACAAAACAATGTGCATGCTTTAGAGAACAGTAATTACAAACTCTATGCCTTTAGAAATTAAATGAAATTAAAATATTCACAGAGTACATATTTTTGCTTGTGAATTGCATTGGGCTAAAATGCCAAACCATTTTCAGCCTTTTTTATGAAGTGGCTAACAGGGAAATGCTTAGAAGATTATTACGGATGTGCATTGTCTGGGAGATAGCAAACATACTTGCTGCAGCAGCAGCTTTCTGTTGCGCAAGTAATGCCATTGAGAATGATGCCAAATTCTTTGAAGGGATGACGCCAGTGTCCCTGATTTAAAAGTGTGAAAATTTCTCCTAATCAAGACAACTTACTCTGACATCTGCAGTTTCTAGACGGATTACCTTAAATTTGTTATGCCACGTTAAAAGATGTGTTTTACGAGGCTGGCCTCAGCTCCTGGCCTTAGTGTCAAGAACCCTGCTATGTGATGCAACGCATCTTGTTAGGTTTAATTGACCAAAGCTGATTTGTTAAAACAATTCATTTGTGCTGTAACTCATGCTCAGGCTGAGTTGCTACCTGAATCTCTTGACCTTGGTTTGTCTGGGTCATGAAATGGCTGTGAGCTGCTTGACCTCTCCATTGTTCAGTGGCCATGCCACTTCCTCCACTTCTTTGTGGTAGTTGCTGACAAGAAGACCTCGGCCCTGAATTTACACTCCAGTGGGTTTTGCAGTGTCCCTCCAGAGCATCTGTATCCTCCTTTGGAAGTGCTCCTGATGTCACCACTTATTGTCTGCTGACAGAGAGGGGGACAAATTGACAGCCCTTCATAGTAGAAGAGGTGATGAGGGAATTTCTGGAAGCTGGAGGAAAACTCCATCCTCTCCCAGGCTGCTGTGCATTTCTGTTATGTTGGCGAGCATGGGGTCACTACTTTTTTCAAGGGCAAACACCATCAGTCTTAGTCAATCTCCTTTCACTGTGAGCTTTGTTTGAGTGGGATGTGCTGGGAAGAAGGTTCTGCTTTGAAAATATTTTGTGATAAAAATCTAATGAGTATGCACACCACTTCAATTTTTAGGCCACAGGAGTGATCGAAATAATTTCTTGGCGTGAAATGGAGGAGCGTTTCCTGTCAGTGTCATAAGTGGCTCTTGATTTCTTTAGTATCAAAACATCGATTTCTACTAGCTTGCATTCAAGAGCAGTCATGGCTTCTAAGCAAAGGACTTTAAACACTATGCTTGATGCAGTATCTAAACTTAGTAAAAGGGAGAAAGAGCAGTCTTTATATTACTTCTTTCAAAAAAAAAAAGGTGAAATGCATTATTTCTAGGGAAAGCTACTTGTCCTTAGGAATTATTCTTGGTGGGGGGCAGTCACTGGCCCCTTATCCTGAGAGACTGCCTGCTGTCAGTATCTCAGATGCTAATGTCAGCTTCTTGATGTGGACTTTGTGCTTCCCATAACTACCAAAAATTTGACTGTTGGGATGGTTTATTTTATTGAAATGGGTATTACATCTAATCATATGCTGCATTGTGACATGGTTTTAGGACGTAGAGCCTTTCGAAATCAGTGTCGAAAAACTGTGGCTAGGTTAAGACAGCTTATAGGCTAGTACTGGTAACATTATAAAACAAGTAAATTTGTATTCTCGTGATCATCAGATAATTGGTATGGTCTTATTTTAAGTCCTTAGCCATAGACTTTGCTCACATGAGTGGATTTATTCAATTGAATTGACATAGTTTAAACCCCATATTCTTTCACAGCACTATGCACTGACTTTTGCAGCATATGAGCAGGTTTGTATTTCTGCAGTAAACCTGATTTCTTTGTACACTTATTCTTTTTTGTTTCTTGAAAAAGAAAAAAACTATCAGATGGTGTGTTTACATGCAGTATTCCTGTGCACTTGTATATGATGAAATCTTTTCTTTCTGTGTGAAACTCTGGAAGATAGGTGTGATTTCTAATTGCAGTTATCTAGTTCCTCTGAAGGAAGAGGGTGGGAATGCTGGTGCAAGGAACTTGAATTCTATCACTGTGATGACAATGTAAAGTATGACTCAATGTTTAGTTGCAAGGACTTCAAAATCCTTGTCCCTGGTCCCCAGCCCTGTGGTGTCTCCCTGTGTGACTGCAGGCAAGTTAGTTAATATCTCTGTGTTTCTGGTCCCAGGGAGAGACAAGACCACTTGCTTCAGTGCTGGCCCAGCAAGGGTTGTGATAAATATTGAGATAATGTACTGGCTAAAAAGTTCCTGTATTCCACTACAGCAAGCAAAACCCACGTGCTGGTGCCCAGCCCCCAAGAAGGCTCTGTATCGTGGAGAAGCATTGTACCCAGTTTTCTCATGCCCAGGCAGAAGGAACTTGCCCAAGCAGGGAGGGCCGGCACAAAGCATTCCTTGCCTGTGAGCCCTGCGGTGGTACTGCTCCGTGGGAGACGGTGTCAGAGCGAAACCGCGCAGCAGGGCTGGCCCGGCTCAGGGGACCGGGGCTGCGCACAGACCGCTCCTCGTGTCACCCCTGCTTCGTGCGGCAGGAGCTCTGGGCACGGCTGGCCCTTGGGCATGGGACGCGGCACTGAGAGCTCTCTGAGTTTCCCTGCCCTGTGACAGTGAAGTGAAAATAGGCTCCAGACAGAAAGATAAAAGAAGCACCCATTATGGGGCAACTGTATGGATGTTCATCAATGTTCAACCACAAAGGAGGCATCTGCAGTGCCTGCAGGGGTGGCCTGTGAGCTCAGTCTGGTTCCCCATCCTTCTCTCTGCTATTACCACAGGTCTTCAGTCAAGTGGGCCAGTAGCTCAGAACACACTGAAGTTCCTGCACCGTGGTCCCATGCACAGGACGGATTGTCAGGAATTTGGTGAGGTGTGAGATGAAACCCACGCTAATGTAACAGTGTACCTGTGCCTGGAATATGCTGGCCATCCTGTTTCATCTCCCAGACTTGGACAAATTTGGTTTGTGAGGCAGCTGATGGGGAGACCATTGGTTTGTAGGCGCTTAGTCCAGGACTGTGTCTTAGAGGGCCTAGCTTTGCCTGAAGCCCCAACTGATTGTAGTGAAATGCTCCTAAATATTTAGTAACCTGTGCCTTTTGGACCCAGTATGCCATATACTTCTACTCCTTAAGTCGTTGCTTTCCTCATTCCTTCCTCTGTGATGGTATTTCAGGGTTGGTAATGAGCTAGCCATACCAACACCGACAAAGTTACTATGTCTGCTTCTCAGAGTGGGAAGGCGGCAATAATTTACAAAAATGAAATCTGTCCATGCATTTTTTCCAGCTGATGCTGAAACAGTGCAGTTTACAGCAAAACAAGGGTTAACATCAAAACTTATTCTATTGTTTAACTTGCAGTTAAAGAATAACCAGCTTGTGCAGAAAAGAGAATTGAAAAATTGATTGGACTTTTGGATTCAGACTTATAATTTAAATGATACCAGGTTTTGATTTTACCATATATGCATTCATAGGTGAGTTTACTGCCTGCAGTTCAGTCGTTTGTAGAGGCTTACGTTGTAGGAGTCACAGACTTAGTTGGTTTTATTAAACCCAAGGGAATTTGTTTTAAAGCTATGTGTAATTACTTTAACTGGCTTAATTGCTGCAATTTTTTTTTTTAGTTAAGAAAACGTATCACATTGTTAGTTAGAGCATAAGAATTGTTTTTGCACTTTATAGTGAGGAGTTATGGTGTATTTTAAAACGTGTGCTGATCTTGCGTTGTCATACACAAATGCAGTGTGTCTATGTAGTCCTTCTTGGCCTTTCATGTATTTTTTCACTATACTCTGGATATAACTTGAATATTCTGGGACAAGAATTACAGTTGTCCTGTAATGATTTCTGTTCTATTTACAACCTCCAAATAAAGGAAAAGCTGCTTATAGTAAAATGAGGATCACTGGTCTTTCAGTAATTAAATAGACTTGTTATACTGCATTAATCCTTTTTGGAACATTTGGAATGACTTCTTAGCACTCACAAACACTGCATTAGGGCCAGCAATTAATCTGTTGTTTGTCCTTCAATATTTGTGTGATGTAAAGAATGTGCGTTCAAAGATGTAATTCAGGTTCAGGACTAGGATCATCATAGAGTCAAATACTTATATTGATCATTCAGTAGCATGAACCAAGTCCTAGAATGAAGTTGCAACAGTTGTTGGAAGGACTCACACACTACTAATTGCATCCAACTGACAGAACTAATAATGATTTTCAATGCTGTCTGGTTTTGGTTGCTCTATGTACATGAGGAAAAAAAAGTGCGAATTATTTGGAGATAGCCAGAAACTTTCTAATTTTCTGATTAGCCTTCTTTATAGGTAGGTCAAGAAGTAAAGACTCAACATTTCATCAGTTAAGAATATGTGCAAGGAAAAAATTCAATATCTTTCTAAAGATGAGGACGTGTTATTTTTATCAAGGACAGGTTTAGGGAATATCTACCAAGATGTCACACCTAAGCTTGATTAAGTTGTCTAGCAGAGAAGTGGTTCGGGTGATCACTTGATATTCTTTGTAATTTCAGGGTTCAGTGGTGCTAATGCAGTAGTCAAATTTCTTCCTTTTCTGAGCTTTGACTTCACAAACGATGAGCAACAAATCACACAAAATTTCTCTCAGATTTTTGCAGTTTCTTAATTGCTTTTCTGGACATAGTCTGCTTTGATCAGAAGGCCACACTAATTCACTTGGTGCTGTATTGGAGTCCTGTTCTTCTGCATTGTTCAGCTGTAATTAACTTGAAGCATGGGACAGAGCATAAGCTTCTGAGCCTAGGTTAAGTCAGCAGAAGAGTCTTATGTTCCTGCGGCATATAGTCTTAGAACACATTATCCTATTGCAGTAAGATAAAAGTGTTTTAAATATAGTCCAGCCAGTCTGACCTTGTCAGAATTCAAGTCATATTATTGGTAACTTGGGCTTGCTGACGTGTTTCACAGTAGGATGAGCATTAACACAGAACTCCCTATTCCATCTGGTGAGGAACCTACAGAGAGGGCTAAACATAGATTTTTCCTTAAATTCCATGTTATGGTATAATGAGATTCTGCCTTCTCTGTGCTCACGACACTTCTCTTGCCATTGATAGGCACCTGTGTCAGAGACCAAAAAGTGCAGTTGAGACACTATAAAGCAGCAGTATTAGATAATGTAGATGCGACTGCTGAATAGTAATAGTTATGGGTTGTATTTTTGGAAAAAGTGATTAGTGACAGCTTTAGCAAATGTTTTATGGAGTTTTTGGCTTTCATGGTTAATGCCCTGGAAACAGGTGTCAAAATTAACAGAAGAGAATTTAGTGATTAATCTACACATGGCACAAAAGTTGCAAAAAGGCTCTACAATTTTTAAATTTGATTCTGCTGAAATTTGCCTACGTGTTATAACAACACAGTGATAACCAGAGACATCATGGTGAGGTCTGAGGAAGTTCATGTGGGTCCTGAAAGCAGCAAAACCACATTCACATGTCATCTTCACGTGCTTTCATGTACACTGCTCCTTTGGGTTCCCTACAGGATGATATCAATCTACTCTGGAAAAATATGCCCGTTGGAGTAACCATAACAGATTAATTTGGACTTGTCTCTATTATATGTGTGTTTTATTTTCTAGTAATAATATATGTATATGAGTCTGACCGTGTCTGTTGTGAGGTGTTTGATATGTAGCTGCCAGTCTGAGTGCATGGTGTTTGGTACTCATCCTAGTTGTTATGTATCTTATTGACAAAGGTGCCTTTGGTTTTCGTCGCTGCTTTCTCTATCACTGGTAACACATGACCTCTTTGAAAGTGGCACATGGAATCCTAGAGTCACTTAAGTTGGAAAGGACCTCTAAAATCATCAAATCCAACCAGTTACCTAGCACCGCCAAGGTCACCACTAATCCCTGAGCGCCACATCTACACCTCTTTTAAATGCCTCCAGGGACAGCAGCTCAACCACTTCTCTAGGCAGCCTGTTCCAATGCTTGACACCTCTCTTGGTAATCAATTTATTTCCTAACAACCAATATAAGCCTCCCCTGGTGCAACCTGAAGCTGTTTCCTCTTGCCTTATCTCTTGTTACTTGCGAGAGGAGGCTGACAACCACCTGGCAACAACCTCCTTTCCGATAGTTACAGAGAGCACTAGGGTCTCCTCTCAGCCTCCTTCTTATCTCCAGGCTAAAGAACATCAACTCTCACAACTGCTCCTCACAGAAGTTTTTCTCTCAACCTTTCACCATCTCTTTTGCCCTTTCCCTGGACTTGCTTCAGCACCTCAAAGTATTTGCTGTAGTAGCCCAAAACTGAACACAGGAGTCAAAGTGAGGCCCGCCAGTGCCATGCTGACGTATTTCTTGTTGTCTGAGGGGCAGACAGCTGAGTGGCAGAGTAACTGCTTCTTTGGACATCACCAGTGATGAATAAATGTGCCAGCATTTCCTACCTTCACAGAGTGTTTTCACAGAGACAGTTCACACTCATCAGCTTTTTTGGATTCTGCCACAATTTGAGTGCTAGGTGGCTCTGGGCTGTTTGTGCCTCCTTGGCAATGAAAACTGCAGCAGTAACCCAGCTCCTGCCACAACTTGTGCAGATGTAGGGAATGGGTGAGGTGAGGGAAGAGAGAGGATATGGGGCTGGGGAGGAGTGGGCAGGGGCTGTGTGAGGAGAACCCAAGAGTGGGTGTGAGTAGGGGGTGGTGGAGGATGCCACCTCTATTCCCAATAGCACCAGTTTTGAAACTCCTGCACTAGACAAGTCTGTTGATTTCTGAATAGTAATCTCACTTCTTCTGTCTCCATAGTAACCCAAAGTTACTGTATACAGAATGTTTGTAACTCTGGGTTTGGTGCTGGAAGAAGAAAATATGCATATAGAGTGTTGTGTTCCATTTAGGAAAAATGAGAAAGACAAAGGAGAAAAGAATCTCTAATTTATTTTCCTCCCCGTCCCCAGGTTTATAAGTGTGAGGGACATTCTTCTTGTATTTTATAGGTTAATATGGATCTCATCTGATCTCTTTGAATCTTATTTGGCTCAGGAGGGGTTGTTTTACAGTAATTCAAAGTCCTAATGCTGAATTCATGTTGCAAGGACTGTGTTCAGTTTCATACTGCTTCTGTAAAGGCCTGTTCAGAAGTTATTCTGGTGTATTGAGTTCCCAGGCAACAAAACTAGAACACGTATGACTGAAGTAGTGCAGACTCCCTAGACTGTAAACCTAATCCTGTAAATCCCTATTTACATAAATCCCACTGATTTCAAAGGGCCTGCACATGAGAAAGCAGGTTTTACAGGATCAGGCCATTCTTCCTAGGGACCAACATCTGTTGCACCAACTGTGATAATCTCATGACTGTTAAAGAAAACTCTGAGGAAACATTTTATCTGGGCTAAAAGAAAACAGCAAAATAGTAACACTGTTATCTGTTGCTATAAAGTGGATTATTACCAAAAGCAACTCTCTTTATATGCTGTGTCCCTCTTCCCTTCCTGCATATTTTTATTTACTCTAGGGAAAACGCTGTGTGTAGCTATGTATGGTCACTGCTGTTCTACACCCATGTCATATAAAGTTTGGGAACTGCAGGTGTTGAGATATGCTTAGATACTGAAAGAAGCTTTTGGCATATAGATTAAAGACTATCATTGGCTTTTGGAGTTTTTGGAAATAGAGAAAGAAATGTCTTCATTAAAATGTTAAGGTGTTTTGGGTCCTGCAGTTCAAGTCTGTGCTGCTTTGGCTGGATTAACTGAGGTTCTACAGTCAAAGAGTCCACTTGGCATTCACTGTGGAAGCATGGATGGTCAATTGGCAATACTGCAAGCAACTAAAAGGAACAGCAAAAGCAGATGGTGGCTGTGTTGGGAAGAGTAAAGCCCAGCTCCTCTGCTTTCCTTTAGGAACAGAGAACACTTGCATAGCAGTGGTAGCACTTGCTGCAGCTGGAGCTTAGTAGCTTTTGTGACGTGTACACAGAGATCTGGAAAGGGACAATAGATTGCTGCGTTACCTTGGTTGACTCCCAGTCTCTGCAGGCCTGGTTTCATAACACACAGAGTGGTGGGGTCATTTGCTGTGTAGTCCTGTATGCTTGCTGCATTCCTTGGGCTGTGCAGCTGAAGACAGAGATGAAGTGTCATTCATTGTGCCTTGTAGCACAGAAGTTGTAACAAAATAGCTGTAGAAAAGAAAAGCAAAAAAGCCGGGCAGCTCAGCTGGGCCGTTAATGTGTTGGGGGTAAAGATCTCTCTAAAGTCCAACAGCAAAGGGAGTCTCTATCAATAATGAAGTGCATGCACAATAGTTCTAGCACTTCATCCATGCTTTGGATTCCCTGCGCTGAAAATTTACAGCCAAGTCTGCGCATGACAAGAACAATGGCCTGGGATTTCCTTGAGCCATGTAATGGACAATAAGCTACTGGTACTCATGTCATCAGATCAGTGGGAAAAAAGGAGAAAGATTTCAAATATGCCTACAGGGGTAGCTTGCTGTCAGCAACTGCAGGGTTGGTGGACCAGAGGCATGTTATTCCTCTAGATGGTCGTATATTCTTGTAAAATTTCCTGCTAATTTTGAATTATTCTAATGATTAATCTTTCACCTCTGTGAAATGAACAAAATAGTGTTTAAAGCCTAATAGGCAAGGCTCGAGAGACCGGTATTTAACAGATATGTAAGAGCTAAAATATAAATAAATCTTCGTGCAGTTACTTGAGAAAGTAACATGTTCAAAGGCGGTGCTTTTATTCACAAACTTGAGAAAGTAGCATGTCCAAAGGTGGTGCTTTTATTCACAAGCTGTAACTTTACAGCATCGTTTTGTCTCCCTATCTTTTCTGATTATTATGAGTCAAGTTTCCGTAAATGTGCAAGAATCGTAATTAAGCATACTGTTCATTAGGGAAAAAAATGTTTTGTATAGGTTTTTCTACTATGTCACCTGTATCTCTGCACTGAGGTTATCACAATTCCTCCTTCCCTGTCATAGGCCCACATTTTCCCTTATGTTTTTAGGAAATAATTAGGAATTATACTTGTAATTATTTTTTAATGAGAGTTTAAATGTACTGGTTTACTTAGAAGTAATTGCTTTCGAGAAGCAAACAATATGCTTTAGGGAATATTTTCTAGATTTTATATTGAGGGCTGTGCAAGATCACACCTATGCTAAATATGTAACATAAATCTATTATACTATGCTTAAAAAAAGCAGAATGGAGATGAACATCAACTGAAATTACTAAATGTGCACTGCCAGGGAACAGGTCTTGAGACTGAGAGCAAAATAATTTACACATTTGTTTTCATATATGCTAATATGAAAGATTTTAGAAAAAAAATGCAAAATCTCTAGAAAGTTTACAATAAGAAAATATCAAGTGAGCACTCGTACTAATTTTCTGTATTGAGATATTGTCAAGTTCATTTGCTAGCAGTAATTAGTTCAGTCAGCATAATTTTTTATTTATTTATTTTTTCTTTTTTGGAACTACACAGAATTATTATTTTCAAAATAGGAAGTGTATATGATCAAGCTTGCTGAAATGTAACTGTGCACGCTATTTCATTTGCCTCCTCCTGTCTCAAATCCCAAGAAATATTTTAAGTTCTTTAGGGTCTGAATTTGTTTGTGTTAGGTTAAATCCAAATAATGTAACATTTGTGGTCCTTTTGAATTTTACTGGACTTTGTTCTGGTTTGAGATTTTTCCTGATATTTTAAATCAATCCTTGCCAGAATTTGGAAATGCATTACAGAACCTTGTGACAGCATAGGAAGAAAGTAGAACTGATTCTGAACAAGAAGGAAATCAGTCAGTTAGTTTTGAAGAATAGTTCATTGTTTATTTCCAGAAGATGTCTTGTAACAAGGGATTCCTTGTGTCATTCTCCACAGTTTTCTCTATTGCTCTCTTGTATCTCAGGAGGAGTAACATTCTTCTCCATCAGAACCAATGTACCTTGTTAAGTCATTAAGATAACAGGATGTCCTGTCATTCTGCTATGTTATGGGGCTCTTGCAGAGGGTGAACACCTTTGGAATGCAAAAGGAGTTTTGCTTTATTTCCCTTTTGAAATGCCGTCTCCTGACGACCTAAGTGAAATGACAATTGTTCATATAAAAACGCTATATTTTCTTGCTGCTTCTAGAAATGCTTTACACAGATTTGCAACTGAGTGTCTGAATGGAGAAGAGAGAAGAATGTGTTTGAGAGCCACATCCTCCTGTGCCTCAGTTCAGCACCAAGCACAGCGGGATCTTCAGTCCTGTTGAGGTTGTGGTGCACAGTGGTATTTGAAATGCTTAGTGTGGAATCTCGTGCTAAAGCAGTACTCAGCATGGTATAGCTGCATTCCAACCTACAGGCTGTGATTCTTAGCACTTTCTTATTGCTAGACAAAGCAAATCATTAAACCGGTTTGGTTTGTTCATTTCTGATACTGTTTATTGCAATGCGGTATTCTGAAATTAAATTCTCTGAATAAGAAAATAGTTTTTCACAAGCATAAAGAGATAAGTATGTTCTACATCAGGTTCTTTACAACAACTGTTGTGTTTGCATATCTTATCTCTGACAATAAAATCTAAAATCAGTGGAGAAATAGTGCTCTCATGCTTATAAATGCTTGGATTTTTACCTTTTTTTTCCCTATGATAGTTGTTGAAATGCCTGTCAGTGGAAGAAACTCTGGAAAGAAGTTAAATTTTATTTTAGAAAAACAGATTTCAATTAATTATAGTGAAAACATATTTCCTAATCTTTATAGCTGTTACAAAAGCTCAATATCCCAAACCAAATAGGACACATTGTAGATAAACAGTTATGCTTTAAACTTTGCTAAGAAATAAATGAAATAGCTTTTGATGAAATTTTACTACTTCAAAAGAAAATAAATTAAAACATACGTATAAACTTAAAGGATGAGTTCATCTTACTGGATTGTTCTGGGGTTGCCTTGTACTCTTTGAGAGTTCAGTAGCTGATGCTTCTTGTGATGCTGTCATTGCTATTGATGCAAATAGGATAATTAATAAAAGTCTCTAACCCTAACAAAGTTTAGGACCATGGCATATGCTGCTATGACTTCTCTTTGGATCAAGTATTCATTTTAATTTTGTACATAAATCCATAGTGTTTTTAAAAATGACAATATTTCTTTCTCCATTTTTGATTTTCAGAACTCTTCAGACACAGCTAAGCATTTTTGGTTTTGACTGTCAGCATGCATAAATCCATAGGCTTCAGAAGGAATATGTTTCACTCTGTAGTGTACAGATTACTCATCTGTACATTACTCATACCCTATCCACAGAATCATACTGAAAAATAACCTTTTAAATTAAATGTTTAATGTCAAAAGTTTATGGTAGTTTGTAAGAAATGGTGAAGATTATTAGTGTAGTCTTCGCCGATAAAAAGTGTTTGGGTAGAGTGGGCAGTTTTTTTGCAGACAGATCAAACTTTCTGTAGAAGAAGTGAAAAGAAATTACACAATACAACAGCATATTTCTATCAGAACATTTGAAATGTTCATCTTGGAAACCACAAAATTGTGACTCTGGCATAGCATTCATCCAGATAACAGTGTAAAAATAATAAGTGCCTTATGGACTTTATGAGTTGAAGAAATTTTTTCCCTACATAAAGTAATATTTGAGTGTGTGGCAGGTAGTGTTCTCACACATTTGTTGCAAAGTGAGAAATTTGAGGCATCTAAGCAAGTCCAGATTATTGAGAAGCCTCTGCTTTAAAATATGAATGCATTTGTTCATGTGAATGGAATGAACCTTTGGCCTGCAGCAAATTAGTATGCGCCATAAGTGACCTTGACGTGCTTTCTGCCATGATCTTTATTATTGCTGTCATTGGCTTTCCTTCTGGTGTTTTTCAGGTTTTTTTATCCTTTACCTATATTGTCAAAACATGATTATTTGTAGTGTGTATACTCAGTAACAGCAGTTTTTCTCTCCATGGTTTACAGAGAGAGTTAGAAGCCAACAACTGTAATTACTTCCATGTTCATAGCTTAGCAGTAAACTAGGAAAGTGAAGTTGAGGTATGCCATTGATGCAGTACATCAAGAAAGAATTACAGGGTAAAATCATTGCTATACATTCTTTTGGTTTAATGATGACTGTTACTTAAATTTGGTTTTGGGAGAGTTTACCACTGTCTGTTGTTTTTATGTGACCACATAAAGAGAGTTTAAGTTACATGTTTTGTGAATATCTTCTTGCTGTAACTATTTGCCACTTCTTCCTTTTGAGTCAGCAAAACTGTAAATTCCAGAAAATGACTTTCTACAGTAACCTGGCATTGTGCTGTGTGGAACCCGTGCAGTTTTCACCCTTAGCGGTGGAAATATGTAAGCAAGGTTAGAACACGTACATCATACACAACTGTGAAGTGTCATAGCCACTATTCTCTACTGGCTTGCTCACGTTTGTTAAACATATTTAGATGAGGCAGCTGCCTCTGAGGTTGAAATGAGTGTAATTGAGACTAATATGCAACAGGTATTCTGTAATAATGGAAGTCTTAGCATCTGAGGATACAACTCATTTGCACAGATGTATTTACATGTATAATTATTTTTTGATACTTGGCAGTTAAATTTGAATACTCTGTATGTAGAATACAGTTTATTTGTTGTGGTTCATGTTTTTTTTTTCTTCCCGCCATAATCATGCATATATTTAAATATTATTTTCTTACTGAGGCAAACTTGAATTCATCACAAGAAATATTTAATTTCCTGAACATCACCAGCATCACCATGTGAAAAGATGCAAATCTTTCATAATCTGATGAAAAATGTTTAGCCAAATATGGAACACAAGAGATAGATATAAGAAGTGACCTGAAGCTACTGAAGGGTCTAACTGAGTATGACAGGTAGCAAGAGGTCTGTAGTTAATATAAAGTTTCTTCATTTTGTGCATTAAGCAACTTTGCTTAGGCCAAACAAAAAATATATGCCAAATTGAAAAGGAAATTCTAATCTCCAGTGTCTGGTCCCTGCTCCCATTCAAATGGTCCACGTTACCTGGTTCTCAGCTGTTGAAAATTACGGCTGGTTTCCTACCCACATTTATCAGTGTTTTCTCTTGGCTCCCTGAGACTCCACTGAACATCCTCTTGCTTTAGTCTTGTGTGGTACTGTCATATTGGCATCCAGTTTCAGAAGGGAGAGCCCACTGTATTTTTAAGGATATTGGTGGGCACTGCTGCGAAGTGTGTGATAGCAGGACATTTTTGTCACAACCTAACTTTTACACAGGGAAGTCTGAGCTCCCCATCTAGGGAAGTGCTTTGTGCTAAAGTTGTTTTGCCAGTGGTTAAGAAAATTGAAGCAAGATTAGAACATATGGAATTTTGTGAGCAGACCTAACACATTTTCTCTACACTATTGAGCCAGCCAGGCACACTGCAGCAGCTACATGGCACTCAGTTCAGGCCAGCTGGCTCATGGCACAGTCAAGGCTTGCATACCGCTGCCTACAAATATACTCCCATACTTGTAATAGCAATGTGAACAGGGGAGTGGTCACACTGACCTCACAAACAGCTCCCTTCTAGCTCAAGTGACAGGCATGAGGGAGACCATGTGTCCGTGGAGGGGGATGGTGAGGCCAGTTGCTTTTCAGATGCCGCTACTGTCTTCTAGAGGTTCCTTTTGAAGTGCCCAGCTGCCACTTAGCAATGTAGCCCACCCTTGTAACATGACCTAGCACAGCAGCAGCAGCAGGAGTGGCTCCAGCTAAATGTCTTCCCTCTTTGGAAGGCCAGGTTGCCTATTTGCAGTGTGCACAGAGGGACAGAGGGATGGGCTTGCTGTAGGCCTTGTTCTCTCTGATTCCTAGTCGAAGAGCTTCCTCATTTATTTCAATCTCCAATCCGCCTGGTTTGTTTTGGAGTTTGTAGAAAAGCAAAATAAATCTTAAGTTCACATTAGTTTCAGAACACTCTTTTTACTGAGTTATGAACGCTTTGGATTTAAAAGGTCCTTGTTTCTGCTGGCATTGACCGCAACGTAACTTTTTTGTTTTGTTTCAAAACAGTCCTTGAAAACTTAGATTTGGAGACCCAGAGGAGAGATTACTAGGATTTAACCTTCACTTTCCTTCTGTTCCTACCTCTGTGCTCTCCCCTTAGTTTTCATTTGATGGAAGATTGCCTAAAAATGCTTATTATCATAATAAAATAAGAACAGTCTGAAATAGTTGAATTCCCCAGGAAATAACAGTGATTTTTTCTAAATTAATATTTGTCATAGGATTTAGTGTGGTCATTCTTCTTTAGGGACTGAAAGGAGATGCACAGATTTAACATGTGTACCTTGTTAGCAATGTTTTGACAAAGAGTAGCAGCTGTATAAACTAATCTTCCTGTAGCTTTCACACATGGGACTCAATTAACAATGAGCCACTTTCAGTATCTAATCCTTTCTATCATTTAAAAAAAGTTTCCTGGTTTCTGTACATTTTTCCATGTCTAACTCTTACCTATAAACTGAGGCAAGTGGCTGACTGTAAACGGACTGACCTTGCACGACATTTTATATGTGATTTATAGAAGACAATGGCACTTGTGTTTATATTCCTGGTAAACTCAGATTGAAGTGAAGATTAAAGTCTGTTATTTGCAGAACGTTGTAATGATTGCAGGATCTAGAAGAAAGCTTTGTTTGAAATTCCGGTGTTTCAAGCTCTGAAGTGTAGAGAATCAAGAAGTATTGCCCCAGGTATGTCATTCAACCTCATTGTGGTAAGTGCTCTGCAGGAAGGAGGAAGGAAGAGCTCTGTGGTTATTAAGACTGTGAACCCATGATATGTATTGTAAGAAAGTCTGTATTTACCTATGGCATGGTCAGGTCACAAGACTGGATAATTGGGCCTTTAACTAATTTCCAGGTGGATCTGTGGCCAGAAATTAAAGTATTAGGTACTTCCACAATGACACTTCTGGAAATTTTGAGTGGTTTTAGAATAACAGCAAATTAATACAAGCATCATTTTAATTGCACTTGATATTTCAGCCTTTAATTTGAAATTCCTGCACTAGAATGATCTAAAGAGGACATTCTGGAATTACAGAGGCTTCTTGTCTTTTGCAAGTGAGCAGGAAGATGGCAAAGGGATATAAAGGCAGAGCCCAAACAATATATGATTAATTTTTTTCTTTCACCTAGTAAAACTTCAGTAAAGCTTGAATTGCTAAATTCAGAGTAGGCTATTGTCACTACTTGCCAAATAGTACATGCTTGTGCATCTGTCTAATCCATATATGAAAGCCACAAACAGAAGCACATAATTTGGCACAGCACCAGAAGCATGCCTCGGCACACTTCTGGAGATTCTTCCAAATGACTTACTGATTCAAAAATTCTATAATGTTTGCCTGTGTGCACGCGCTGAGTGTCTGGAGGAGTTAACCATGAACTCCACCAGAAAGCTAAGTGTTATGTTTGAATTTAGGATATGATGATTATGTATCCCTACTAATTTACCAGGAGTTCTAGATGGCTTTTTATTTTTGTTGTTGGTGGGGTTTTTTTGTTTGTTTGTCTGTCTGTATGTGTGAAATGGTGGATAAAATTCACAGAGGCAATGTACATAAAATGGACAGGTATTAAAGAGTATTTCTTAGTCAGAATTGCTTTTTTTTTTCCTGGTTACTTTGTTTTCTGCTATTTCTTCCCTCTCCTTCTGTTGAATTTTTTAAAATAGGGTATGACTATTGCTTAGAGACTTCAAAACTAGAGTAGAAACTCTGTCTATAAAATAAGTTCTCTAGTCAGGAAATCAGTCTTTTTTCTTCCCATAGTAACCATTGTTCCTTATATTAATCCCTTTAGGCTCTTCTTAGGCATATCTTTTATTTTGCAGTAAAGTGTTTCAAATATGCAGATAAATTTAAGGGTACAACTCCATGAAACAGCTGAGATGACTTTACGGATAACTTCTGCAAAAAAGACCCTATTGCCCTCTGGCCATCTCCACACCGCTTCCCACAGAAACCTTCTCTTGCCCTGAAACTGCTGGTTGTTCGTCTCACCTCTTTGCTGATTTCTATTTCATGCTGGCAGGAAGTCTTTAGGTGATCAGAGGATGAACTTAGTCTGGAAACTCATCTGTTTAAAATAGTATATTTACAAAAAGCAGTTGTAATGATTTGATGCTTTGAAATACAATGAAATGAAACAGCATAAGAGTAAGCAGCCATTCAATTTTTTGAGGGGGTGTGAGTTTTCCCCTTAGCGTTAGAACAGTAATCTCATTTCTGTCATGCTTCTTTGCCACTCTAGATGTAAAAATACAAAATTTTAAGTAATGTATTGCGTCGGAGCTATTCCACTATAAATTAATATTATAGCCACTGGTGTTTAGAAATGAAAAAAGATGCTTTAGAAGAGGAAAAGATACTTTAATTCCAAGGCAAGTTTTCCAAAATGGTATTGTATTATACCAGAATAGCTGTCCTGGTAAATCTGCTGTTTTGGACAAATCATTCCTGGTCAAATTTTTTTTTGATTGCACATTTTATGTGCAAAAAAGTGAGGTGGATCCATCTGTATTCTGGTTCATACTTATGTCCATCTTTCAGCAGAACAATGGCTGACATTGTATAAAAAACCAAGAGAAACCTGAATTTTCTTAGGTTTTAAAAACTTAGATGTGGAAATATTGTCACCTGACAGTTGTAAATGTAAAAATACCTTTTTTTTTTTTTTCATGATGAATAGAGAGTATCCTGAAAGGTAAGAGTGGTGATAGACAACTTATATCATAAACTGAGATTCTGGCTTTTTGTCTGGGCATTACTTCTAGGAGAGAGAGGCAAGCATAGCATATTCTGTCGCAACAAAAAAAGGACAAAGCCTGTTTTGTCTTTTTTTACTGTGGTAGGTTGACCTTGGCTGGCTGCCAGATGCCCACCCAGCTGCTGTCTTACTCTGCCTGCTCACCAGAACAGGGGAGAAAATGAGGACAGAAAGCTGGTGGGTTGAGATAAAGACAGGCAGGTCACTTACGGATTACCCTCATTGGTAAACATACTCAATTTGGGGAAAATTGATCTAATTTATTGTCAACTAAAATAGAGTTACATGGTGAGAAACACAGAAGAAACGAAGCCAGCTTCCTCCCATCTCCTGCCTTTTTACAGGCTCAACTTCATGCCTTCATTCCTGTCTCTTCTACCGCTCTCTGTCCTGGGCCTTAGGGGTGCAAGAGGATGAGGAGCTGGGGTTCTGGTCAGTTCAGAACAGCTCCTTTCTGCATCTCCTTCCTCCTTTTCCTGTGTTCCGGCATGCATCTTCTCCATGGAGAATAGTCCTTTAGGAAGTATTAACCTGCTCCAATGTGGAGTCCTCCAACAGCTGCAGTGTGGGCATCTGAATATGAAGAGAAACTTTACTGTGTGGGTGAACAGGTTTCCCAAAAATGTTGTGGAGTCTCTCTCACCCAGAGATACCCAAAAGCTGGCTGGACACAGGCCTGAGTTACATACTCTAGGGGACCCTGCTTGAGCAGGGAGGTTGGACCACATTACCTCCAGTGGTCCCTTCCAAACTTACCCATTCTGTGATTCTGGCATGGTCCTCCCCACAGGCTGCAGGGAAATACCTGCTCCACCATGGTGCTGGAGCCTCTCCTCCGTACCCTTCTTCTGTGAACTCAATGTTTGTAGGGCTGTTTATGACACTTTTTTTTCCCCAGCCCTCATTGTTTTGCCCTTTCTTACATACATTGTCCTAGAGGTGCCTCCATCGTGGCTGAGGGTCCCAGCTCCGCCCTGTGGTGGCTCTGTTGGAGCCTACTGGGGCCAGGGCAGGCTCTGTCTCTTCCGCAGAGGACACCCCTGCAGCCCCTCAGTGCCAGCACCTGGATACCTACAGCCAGTACACTCGGCATTAAAGGATGTTTTCTCTTGGAAGAAAATGCCATTCATTGCTTATGCCATGGGGCTTTAAGCCTCTCCTTAATAGGTAACAAAGAAGGAAGTGAGAGTCCTGTTCTTCCTTCATACTTCCTTCAAACTTACTGCATTAAGCTAAGCGTGTACCAGATATGCAAAGCATCAGAGATGTATTCTGCACTACATTTTTCAAAGACTTGGTATGGAACACAAAGACTCTAACAATTGTACTCACTGCTTTGAAGGCAGTTTTCAAACACATCTCTACTTGTAAGAAGGATGAGACCTGTCAGCAGTTGTTTCGGCTGAGGTTTTGGGTGAGCTTAAATCAGGAGGTGTGAGGAAAATTTGAGTTAGTGTAGGTAAACAGTTTTTTGGCTTCTATAAGGGAAATTGTGGTTTAGTAGTACAGGACCAATTTATTAATTTCAAAACTTTTGACAAAAAACTTTACATTTGTCTACTTTCTTGTTGTGGTTGGAGGCTCCAACCTAAATGCCACTATTATTCATTCTTCTCTTCCGCCCCTTCGCCTCCTCCAAACAATAGAGAAATTTTAGGAGAGTAGTGTGGTATATTAGATATTCTTCAAATGGGTTTAGGGTTTTCTCACTGTATGGAAAGCCATTTTAAAGTGAGCTAAATAAGCACAGCTGCAAACTCAGCTACTCTCTTCTGCACTCCAGTGAAAGCTTTGTACCAGCTCCTGATGTGAACATTCTCAGCTTGTGCTGAGCGCCTTTGTGCAGAAAAATTTATTGCATTGGCAGAGTTCAGAAATACGATGGCATTGCCAACTCTGGACAATGCTGCAATGATTGCCCAGTGTAGACAGACTGTTAAATGAAATATATCTTGGAAGCTACCACATTTTCCTGTACAACTGGTGTGGATGGGCTGCTGAAGAGAGAATTCATCATATACAGTTCATATTTAGAACTTTTTAGAAGAATCATGAAAACTGATTTACTTGCTCTAAAAGCCCATTGATAATGCTAAGAATAAAATTTAGCATTTTGTTTTTCTTCTAACTTTTAATAGAAAAAAAAGTTCCTGTAATTACTTTTGTGAGGCTAACAATTAGTCATTAGTAGAATTGAGATTAAAAGTTTGGGGGAAAAAGTACATGAAAAATAACATGAGCATCACAAGTAATGCTATTCTGAAGTTGTAGGACCACAGAAATGCATCCAGTATTATGAACACTCTTTTTATATGTATCCCTAACATTACACCAGGGAAATTAATTTTCTGTAAAGTTTCTATTAAAATGATAGAGAATATTAGATCTTGGCTTAACTAAAGTTTCCCAGTCCACACTCATGTGTTTGGACCTGCTTATAGATCTGTCAAAAATTTCAAAGATCCATTTTCATTTTGTATGCACCCATTCAGATTGTACACTGTCTTAGCCCCTGTCAGTCAATGGCCAGGAACGTGGATTCTCCGGGAATTTAGATCAAGTTCTTCAGTTTCATTAGTGAGCTTCTCGTTGATTTCTGCCTGAACGGAGCTCAGAGGCAAAACTCCTTTGCACGTTACTAGGTGCCTCAGCTTCTCAGCTCTTAGTCTGAAACTCTTAACAGGTTTTCTTATCTCCCAGTCATGGTAAGGCTTAATCATATTTGTAAGACACTTCGAAGCAGTTGGATAAAAAGCAGTGCAGTGGTTATCAGTATAAAATCAGCAATTCTCCATGGTTATTGCATTGTGCTGTCTTGGAGACTGCTGTATTACCTTGTTTCTAAAATGGGAAATGACTGTGGTATTTCAGAGGTTGTGGTTTTGGAACTGTCGATAAATCCTGATAAGGAGTATATGTAAGAATCCAAAATCTCTGGACCAGGTTTTTGAGTGTTCTGTGTTCTGTTTTGGCTCGGTGACTGGGGACAAGTTTTTCAAATTTTAGCCTTACAATATTAATTTTATACTGATGGAAAAAATTACATTTTTCCTGGTGTCTATAAAATTAAAATTAAAAATTGGGCACTCTGGTAGATCCACAAAAGTCATGAAGTTGTATTCTCATATAAAATAATAAAATCTTTATTTTTTGGAGCTTTATTGTCAAAATATAACTCCAGTTTTATAACTGTAGTTTTGTGTCCTCAATTATGTCTAAAATCTCATAAGTACATTGTCAGCTGGGGGAAACTAGGGGGAAAAAGGGCTTCTCTTGTGTCCAAAAATGAGTTTGCATTTCTGAGTAAAGCACTGATGTGTCACTCTGGGAGAACAGAGTCCAGCAACTTTGTTTCACAGATAGAGAGGAAGAATGATCCCACAATGGGTGGTATAGTCTAACAGTAGATAACTGTTGGCAGTAGTGCCACATCTGGCACTGACGAGAGTTTTGGTTTGGCTTAATCACAGTGAGCTACGCTGCTTTTTAAAATAATTTTGGCAGCCGGTACCAGAAACATACACCCCGTTGGTATAATCTGTAATTGAGTGTGATTTAGAACAGAAACACATAGTGTAGTTCAAGGCAGGACAACACATTTGGGCACTCCTTATCTAGCAGTGGTGGACTAGGTTTACAGTGTCTCCTTGTCTTTGGTAGTGAAGGGTGGTGTATCAAAGGAAAATATATGAAAACACAAACAAAACCCTCCCAAAAAACATAAATTTCAACAATCAAACCCCCCAAACCTATTTTTTTTCCACTTTTTAGTGTGTGCTCGTGCTGGATGTCCCCTTGTCTGCTATCCTGCAGTTCAGAGGAGGTCTGTGGTAGGGCTGTCTGCTGCAGAGTCCCTTCCAAGTACTGCTATGTTTGGAGCACACACTAATTGATGATGAACATGGACAAATTTCAGTCTGAAAATGGTAAAAACTGTGCTCAAGAGACTAGGAGCTGCTACTATGATTGACCAGTAAAAGTTGGGAATAAAAGTGTCAGAAGTACTTGCTGAAGAATGTGGTCTTACTAGCATAAAAGACTGAGGATTTAGTCTGGTTTCTGGTGAACTGAGGTCTGTTTTATAGAAAAGCATCATTGAAATGGTTGGTGATCTCAGCAGAGAAACCCGAGAATGAATAGGCATGGTTTACTGAGCAATTGTTGCTCTCTTTGATGTGGTTGCTCTAGAAAATCATTAAGGCACATTGATAGATCAGTGAGAGGAAACTACTGTCCCTGTTTTTATGTGTTTTGCTCTGTAGTTGGGGGATTTAAGCCATTAGCAGGCCAGTTTTATGTGCTACTTTTACTTGTGTTTTATGCCCCTCTTCCCCCTTCAAATCTGAACAAGTAAAGCACATAGTGCATTTTGTCCTTGCTTACAAAATCAAAACTGTTGTAGGAGCCTTAAAGTATTGGCATATCTATGTACAAGTTCCATGATGATTAGCTGCAGAGAGCTAAAAGTTTGCAGTACCATCTCTGGTTCTTCACTTTCAAAGTTACTTACAGTGCAGGAGTGGAAGATGGATGGAAAAACAAAATAAAATGATTTGGTATTATTCACACAAGTAGTGTTATAAAAGGCTGGAGAGTTAATCCTTTCAGGCTAAACCATTTTGCATACCCAAAGTGGCACACTCAAGAAAAAATATATCCACATGAAGGAGGAGGAGAACATTTATAAAATTAGGAGAAATAATGCAGAACAACTTTATCAAGAAAAAATTGATGAGGAAGAAATAATCTGAGGACTCTTTTCTTAGTTGTGTGGGGTTTTTTTTCTTCCCCTGGTTACGTGTTAATAACTGCTGCTGCTAACAATATCTGCAGCTACATACACCTGGCTTTGAGCAGATTTGTGCTGCTGTGATTATTTTTATTCTTTTTTTTCTCCTTTTTTTTCTGTTTAATTTTGTTTTGTTTTTGTATCCTGCTTGTTGCACAAAATGTCACTCCTTGTCCATATAAGCACTTTCTTGATCAGACATCTTTGTGCCTTCAGATATGATCTGGAATTCATTGTCTTATCTCATTAATGCCATTGGAGGTGAAAAAAAGGCTGTTTCCCTCTTACTAATTATGGTGAAGTGACACGTTATGTTGTATTGTAGTTAACAACTTCAGGGGCGCCGAGAACCTTTAGTTTTGCCCCTGGGGAGTGTGACTTTTCCTCTTTCACTCGGTTCCAGGAAACTTGAACATTTGTATTTTCAAGACCACGTACCATTGGGAAGGAAGCAGGGGTGGAGATGTGTGCAGAGATTAAGTGGATATGGGAAGCAGTATGCTTTGTAAAGGTCTAGGAACGGGAGAATTTAGAGAAATATGCACTCTAACTGCCGTGTCCTTTGGCATTTTTAAGAGTTCAATGACAATGTTGTTAAATCTAGCAACCTGTCCAAAAATCCTGTGCAGAACTGTTTTTCATATGTG
Organism: Parotia lawesii; assembly: GCA_003713295.1. Classification (NCBI taxonomy): domain Eukaryota; kingdom Metazoa; phylum Chordata; class Aves; order Passeriformes; family Paradisaeidae; genus Parotia; species Parotia lawesii. The sequence goes on from RAHM01000412.1 coordinate 111,781, forward strand.
GTTATCACGGATCACACTTTTTTGCATAACGTTCCCTTCATGCACTTTAGCATACATAACGTGTGTGCAGTACATGTGTCTGTGTGTGGGTGCACAAGTTTTTGTGCTCTAGCTGCATTTTTCTGGGATACATATTTATCATTCATCATGGTAAAGGAATTCCGTAACTGTGGGAACTAGTTATGAAAAAATAACTTTAAAAATATTTAGACCAGTTTAGCATAAACTCTTTCCACTTGGATATTGCATTTGCAAACAGTAGTCTGGATTTAAATTTAGACTCATGAATTCTGTGTCTCTACTTACTTTAATTTCTGATGAGATGATATTTTGGGAAAAATACATAGAGCCTTCAGATGAAATTTAGATTTACTAGGTATTTTGTAAATTGATGGTACCACTCAAACTTTGGTCATGTGCATTGTTGTAAATTCAGTTAACAGTGTACCAGCTGAGAAAAAAATTTCCTTTTCTTTCCTGTTAGAACTCCCTAAACATATTAGCTCAAGGCCAGATTCAGTGTGGTTTATAGCTACGCTTAAGTGCTTCTGCAGGGCAACATGTCCTAGAGCAATATATAATTTGTGTGTTCTTACAGTAAGAACAGAAGCAGTACATTCCTGCAAATTGAATTACCCATGCTTTTATCAGTGAATAAAAACTGTATACCCTTTTTATCAAATAATCCATTAAAATAAAGTCAGTGAGAATCCTGAATGCACCATGTTCTTCCTTGCTTTATTTCTTCGCTGTTTTCCTGGGTTTTTTTTTGTGATGTGAAGGAGCAATATGTGCCTATGGATCAGGCAAGGCAGGATCAGGTTGCAGGGAGGGCTCTGCAAACAGCTCTGTGGCAGGGAGTATGAGTGTAGCAGGGAGTAGTGCGGTAATTTTTCTGCCTACAGACCTAATCATACTGTGAAGGAAGCCATAGGCTTCAATATCAACATATCAAGTCCCCTTTGAAGAGAATTTCTCCAAAGTGGAGCTTTTGAGAAGACAGAATGTGAGGCTCATCCTGGCAGGCATAAAAATCTGTGCAGAGCAGCCTGTCTATGTGATTAATATATTTCCTGTTTCTTCTTTATTCTGGTTCTACAACACTGACACATTCAAGTGATAGTAATTTATTTTCTAGGATACGTAGCAGTCTTATTTGGCCAAAGCAAAGCTGGGACTTCCTTTTCAGTATTTACTTTCTTTTTATGCTTCTCAACTTTGGGCTAAATGAAATAGCTGAATAAATCAACCAAAATTTTCCTTCGAGTTGGAAAACTAATTGAAGTAAAACCAAGTAAAAATGACTAGTTAAAATGAGGTTTCGACATGGTTTTCCCAGTAATTTGCATACATATTACTTGAAAAATATGAAGAGGCCAACCAACCAGTATCATCTTGTCTGAAAGCTAATTCCACAACATTTTTTCAGCAGAAGTAATGCTGGAGGTCTTTACTTGCAAAGGGTGGTATTTGCTACTAACAAAGTGAAAAATATGCTCTAATGGGAGAAATGGCGTAGATGAAGATGATCTGTAGCAAGTAATTTCCTATCTACTTTTCAGGTTGTGTTTTGTGATTGACTCAGAAAATATTTTTTATTTCTGTAACTGATTAGAAAACCCTGCCTGTGATACAGACATTTTTTGAAGGTGAGTTCTTTGTAACAGAGAAGTTACTCAGCAGCCCTGTGTCCTGTTCTGGAGGAAGCACTGTTGACAATGATTCAGTTGGGACTAACGGAAGACAAAACACTTTTCCAACATTTATGTATTTAGTGCCCAACATATTTTTATTCACTGAACTTAAACACAATATATATGCACGTATTAATGGTTTGTTTTACCTATCACATGATTTTGGTAAGAATTATTTAAAACGAATTAGCCATCAGTTGCACTTTGCATTTAAGAACCACTTATGAGACTGAAGTACAGGGTGATGTGCAGGGTGTATCTTTTACAGTGAAAAATTGTCATGATTTCCAGAAAAGTGTTGTAAGGTACAGGAAATGCATACCTTTTCTATGAATGCCAGAGACACTTACAAGTGTAACAAGCAAATGTATGGTTTAACAATTTTAGTTGAATTCATATCTGTGTTTGAAAGAAAGAAACTTATTATCTCTGTGAATTGTGGCAAAGTGATCCAATAGCTTCAGTAATCAAATCAGTAGGCAACATGTGCATATGAAGTGTGGCAGTGTTTTATCCTTTACAGTCTGAACTCAGTGAAATCTGACTTGCAGATATTTTACTTTTTGAGTATTTTATTTCTTTTGCTATTTTCTAAATTGTTAAAGTTTTTCTGAAATATTAGACTTTTTTTTTCCCCCACAGAATTTTCCTTACTTTAGTCCTCATTAAGTCTGAAAATATCTTTACTTAAGATATGTATGTTACGTTTGGAGTAACTGAGTTGGGGAGGGAAAGATGAGATAAGAATTACCAGGTTACTATGAAATCTTATGGAAACAAGATTTCTCACAAAACATGCAGATTTACAGTCCTTCTGTGAAGATCAATCTGTTAATATGTTTTTTTTCTTTTCTTGGTAAAGCCCACACAGAGGGGTAGAGATGTGTTCTGCAGGAAAGTTCTAGCCACTCCTATCGTCTCTCCTTTAGTTTGTGCCTTTGGGCAGTTAGTAAAGCACATTTTTAATAACTGAATTGCGGAAGGTTAGATTTTTTTCCTCCTGGACTATTTTCCCTGCCCCCCCCCCCCCCATATATTTCCCTCCTCTAATGCGGAGTGTTTTTATTTCTACGTGTGACAAGTCTGCAGTTATGTGTTCTTTCTGAGTTATAATGACTCAGATGTCATAATTAATTTGATGAGCAGGTGGGGGTTATTAGCCTTGTGCTTCACTTGCTAATAGCTGCACAGCTTTTCTAAAGTACTCTTTCAACTAAGGAGGCATTTCTTCACATAGAATAAACAGTGCAGCACAAAAGCCTCAGTTAGATAACTATCCATGGGTTTGAAAAGCTGCCAAGCAGATGTTGTTATTGGAGCGGGCCCAGACGAGATTGGGCAAGGCAGATGCGAGATGGGGGAGGAGGTTACACACAACCCAGGCGCTTTCGCTGCGGCGGTGGCTGCAGAATGGGAGGTGTCTTCCCATAAACCAAATCCATTCTTCACTAGCCTCATGCTCATTCCTCAAGACCCACCCTTTAACTGTAAATAAATGAGGAGGAAGCCCCCTCCCCCTGCTTTGTCTTAGTATCCATGTGGGAATGAAACCGAATGTTCATCCAGCAGTCAGTGACTTCTGGTTTGCATTAAATCGGCTGTGTGCAATTTTTGAAGGGCCTACAGAGACTTTGCTTCATACCTATCAACATATGTAATGAACATGACTGCACTGACATTTACCAGAACTCGTAGGTTCTCCTTTATTACTATAAATTAGGTTGTGCAAATTTAAGACAAAATGTTGTTTTGTTTCCTGTCACCTCTTGGTTATTTTTTTCCTAGTGAGTTTTTTTTCTTCTTTATTAAAAAATAACAAATATCAAATATTAGTCCATTTTTTTTTTTTTAAGAAAAAAAAAAAACACATAGAAAATCCAGAGGATTTGCATGTGAGAGACAAGTAGGTTGGGTTGAAAACAGAGCTGATCTGTCTTTTACCCTCTCTGGATTTTTTTCCCCCCTCTGTGATCCTAGGCTTTTTAGAATACATTTCTCTGTCCCTCCCTCTCAGTAAAATTGTATAATCCCGTTCTTCATTGACTTGATCTCAAGCCAGTGGTCTGGGCTTTTATTGCCAAGGGATAATTTTTGATAATGGGCTATTAAAACACTTGGAGCTTCCATCCTGTCTTTCGAATCTGTATAAGCATAGATTGTATTTCTGTGGAGAAAGAAAATCCCTTTGTTGGCAGAAATCAATAGATTGTATGTTCGTGTAGTATAAATGACTTAAAAGAAATAGATGCTTGTTAAACTAAATACAACATAAAAATATCACAAGATCCAGGTGACTATACTTTATAAAAGGTGATGTTCTGAGTCATTTGCCTCTATGTTTTATTTGTTATCTGCAATGATAGTTTGCTGGCTGTTTTGCAGACTGATATGGTACGTACAGGGAAGTTGTCCTGCAGTCTCTTTGACCAAGGAAATTTACTGGTACATGACAAGACATTTGATCTTTCATTGCCATTTAAACTGTAGTTAATACTGGTTTTAAAAGGACAGAGAGCTTAATGCACATCCATATATTCTATACAAATATGTACAATTAAGTATTTGGTATGTTTGACTTGTAAACTTTGTTAGTCTTCTTCAGTAAGTATTGTAAGAGTCATAAAAGCTCAAACTAAGATTTTATTTACCACGATGTTCTTTTTACTAGCTCAGTTTTGATTTTTCCAGTCTGAACACGGTATGTTTACTTGCTTCACAAGACATCAACATGGTGATGACTTCCCAAATTCAAAGATTCATTTTTTCTCTCATGAATGAATGAAACTCCTTGATACATTGGTCTAAGAATTTTTTTTCCTTAATCTTAACAGTGTTATTTTTCATGGTACTCCTTCAGCAAGTCCATGGACTCTTGCTGACCTGCTGACCTTATCCTTTCAGGATTTCTATAGCCAGGGTCTGGTATAACACAATTAAAAAAGAAGAGAACATAACACAGCAACATTTCAAAACTCAAGCAATTAAATTGTTTTGGGGGAGAGCAGCAAAGCACAGCTTCTATACATCTCCATATGGTGGACAGACTGACCTGAAAACCTTATTTTTCTACTTTTTCATGTTGCATCAGGAAGCTGATGTTGTAGGACTCTCCATATATTATTCCTTACCTTCAGGCATTAGTTCCATTTTATCCCTAGTTTTTCTCACTGGATTGACCAGTATCAGATTGATTGACCAGTAAGTATTAAGATGTTGATCCTTAACTCTTCTCCAAAATGGCACTATTTTAATATCTTATTCGGATGCATGGATAGGATTAAGATTTGTCTTCTTACATGAAAGCAGAAAACACAAACCACTCTCAAAATCATATATCTAGCATTAGGGAAAAAAAAAGGAAAAAAAAATTCCAGATCTGCTAGGACACAAAGAACATCAGCCTGCTAAGGATATATACTAAAAACTTTGCTGCTAAGGGCCTCATACAATTTCATTCTGGCCTTTTATCTATGTTACCTGTCTTGAAGTTGGTGACAATTTTGTCTGAAAAGAAACCAAATGAAAATTTAAAAAAAAAGAGACATATTTGCTTACTTTGGTTTACTCTTTCTAAAACACTGAATGTTTAGCTGTGTATTTGCAGAATGGTTTCTTGTTTTCCTGACGGTCTTTCAATTTCTCAACTTCGCCATAAATCATATTCATGGAAAAGAAAAAAGAGGTTTAAATACATCAAAATAAGTTTAACAGTTTCTAGGGCACCTATCTAATGTCTCAGCAGGCTTGTAAGGAAAAAAACCCAAGAGAGGTTAAAGTGAATGTGAAATAAAAAGTCCCTTCACACGTAAAAGTCCAACTTCTTTTCACTAAATTTTATTGTAATTATCCAAGATGGCTGTGGTCATCCCAGTAAGAGATATGAACAATGAAAATAATAGCATATGGAGTTGGTAATCAATGGAGACACTTCTCTGATGTTTTTATCTTTTTTTCTATGGTAAGAGTTTCTGACATATTTCACACAAGGCCTAAAAGTTTCTTTAGTGACAAAAATTGCAGATACAATGGGAAAGATGAAATGCCATAGCAAAAAATCACTGACATTGCAGTCACTACATTTAGTTCGGGACTGTCCAAAAATAAAGTTCCATGGAGCAAAGAATAATAATCACAAAAACATGAGAAACAGTCACCTTGAAGAGTAACTGATAATATATAATAGACAATAAGATGAATGTGGCAACAAGTGTGAATCACTTATATGTAAACAGGAAAATCCTGAGCTAATGACTGGCATAATTTTGGCAGAAGTAGTTACTGATACTAGGCGCTGCCCTAACACAGGAGCTTCAAGAAGAACAATTTTTAATGAATGTTTTCGTTAATACTGCTTGAAGTACCGTCTAGCAGCTTACACAGCTAGTTAAAGCCAACCTTGAATCAGATGTATTTTCGAGGCAGCAAAATAGTTAATTAGATTTTCACTAACTTTTTTCTGGAGTTATTCTCCAGTTCATCTGGGATCAGAAATGCTGAAATACCGCAAGTCTGTCAATTTTTACACTATTTCTGCTCCAGCTGGAGAAAGAAAGTATTGGCTTGATCTCGTAAGATTCTTTGTCCAACATTTTGTGAAATATCTTCTTATGAGGCAAGGGCCAGATATAAAACCAAAGCTTCTACCAGTTGAACAATGCTGGCTAGAAGCTGTGAGATGTTTCAGTAAAACTGTAGGCTATGCTCAACTCAGCTGCAGAAACGTTTGTGTTGGAGTTGTCTGTTGTTCTCTGGAATTTCCCTAGGTTAGTAAGTCAGTAAGTTCAGAGAATCGAGTACTTTGTTCCACGATTTTATTTTTTTTAGCAAAGAAAAGCTGATATGCAATCAGCTGAATTAGGTACTGCAAAAGAATATAGAATATAATGACCGAAACACTGGCAATTCGTGATAGCCACAAAGTATTGTATAATCATAAGAATCATGTATCAGTTTTATTTCAAATGAGTGAACAGTTAACCTGTGTGTGTGTGTGTATTATTGGCTTCTGTGATTTAGCAAGTTTTTGCTGTACATTGTTCCCTTACACCTATTTTATATCATGTTAATACCATGTAGTTGTCTCCTCACCAGAGTTTTCAAAAGCACTTTACTGAGCCAAATCACCTAAGGAAGAGTCAAGTGTGGGCCCTGTTTCTGAAGACTTGATGGGCAATATGAGAATAAGATTTCTGTGTGGTCTTCTTGCTTGGACTGACACTGGGTAGAGTTTATTGGAGGGAGGCGATTTCCTAGTCACAGCAGTGGAAGGAGTCAAAAAGTAGCCTGCCTTCTAAAGGGGCAGTGGGCATTATGTGTTTCTCTACTGCAGGGCTTTTTACAGTGTGTCTAAGCTGGGAAACAAAGCCTCCACTCATCATGGAAATCTTAAATGTCTGACCTAGCACTTTCCATGTTGCTGTGGAGAAGGTAGGCAGAGAGACAGATGCAACCATATGTCAGCTGAGCACTGTTCTGAACCCCAAACATTCCTTAAAACCAGTGAAAATGCAGTGTCTCATGGGCTAAGAAGGGTGGCTTAGACTTCTGCTTAAAGCAGCTGGATAGAAAATGAGACTGGTCAACATCTTTTGGGCACAGAATTTTGTCATCCGGAATATTTTCAAAGACAAATCCCTGATGAGGCTAAATGCTGTCACTGTACCCCATGAAGACCCACATTCTATGTCGAGCTTGGCTAGTATTCGTTGTCTGTTTGGCAGCAATCTGGAAAGTTATTTTCATCTCTTGTCCCAAACAGAGGCTTTTCCTATATTCAGATATTACAATTCTAAAATGTCTGCATTAGATGTGCAATTGTTTTCTTTTTCTTTTTTCTTAAAAAGTTCATTATTTCTTTTTGTTCTAAATGGGACTGGTAACACTGTTGAGAGTCGAGGTAGCCAGAATTTTCCCATTACAGGTGTCTTTCCCTTTGCTTATAAATCAGTCAAGCTTCACTTCTTTAAACTTTGACTTTGACATGCAGGATGTCACCTGGGACTGAACTTTATTATAAGGTTTCAGCAAAATTGGGCTATGCATTGCTAAAAATGGCATTAACAAAAAATATATTTGATTATAATAAATGTGTCTTACAGCTGTTTTGTTGATAAGGTTTGAGTTCTCCGTGCTGTTGAGCAAAGCCTTGAAATTTGGCATAGAGCTCATTGTGGTGTGAGGGTATTCCTCTTGCTGTTCTTCTGAAAAAAAGACCAGGATGTGGCCAAGTCATAAGCCTTTGCAAAGATTCAGTTTGCATGTTAGCTTACAGTCACATCAGAATTTGGCAGACAAATTCATCTGAGGGTGCTGAGAGCTTTGAGCATTTCCAGTCTGGGAGCAGTGCTGGACTTTCTGCAGCTTTTGCTACCAGCTCTTGAGGTCCTCTCTGGAGTTAAGTAGAGGAATATGTTCCCTATTCTTGCCTCAGTTCTTCATCAAACAGGCAAGTGAGGAGAAAAGCTGTTGGTTTTTAATATAGTGGGAACCAGGACTTTCTTCAGAGAAGTAGAAGAATGGTAAAAAGCTAGGATAAAGAACACATTACTTGGAAACACTATACTGTTAAAAAATATAATGTAATGATATTTGATTTATTAATGGAAATTATACAGCTTTAGAAAATGTGTCTTTTTAGGATCATTTCAAGTAAGGAACAAGAATTAATTTTTGGCTTGTTGAAATGGCAGTAGTGAATGGAGGGAATGAACAAACCTCAGCTATTTCTCCTTGCCTCTTTGGCATTATTTATTTCTTCTTGGAAATACAAATGGTTTTGAAACCATGAAGCCACAGAGCTATGAAGCATTTTTCAGATCTGATACTGGTGTGGTCAGCAGCCATTAGTCATTAGACAGTCAGAAGTTGCTAGTTCTTTTCTGTGGCAAGGGCCTTTCAATGGCAAAGAAATGAAGAAAAATAAGCTACCTAGTAGCACAAAATCAGGCCTTAATTTCTTCCAAGTGTTTTGATCACATCATAGAAGTTGAGTTAGTTTAGGTTTCCTTAGAGGCTTGCTGTGAATGGCAGTATTGATTGGTGTATAGAGGTTGGTATGACAGTGTGCTGGAACGCTAAACATTAGTTAGCCTGAGAAAGGAGAGTTCTCTGTTTGTGTCTGAGCAGCACAGTGTAAATTATCTTTGTCTGTTTTCTACCCTATCAACTTGCAAACTTACCCAGAGTTTATTATAGCTGCATGGGGCTTGTTCCTTCTCATGTGAAAAATATTCTACAGGCCAAATTATACCCTCAATTGCACTTTTGCCTTGAGTCAATCTGTACAGGTGTGCAACTTTAGTAAACCAAGGTAGCTCTAATAGAAGGTTAGAATTTATTTCTCATTCTCTCTTAACTATATAAGCTCTTCAAAGTCAATCAAAGTAAAAGTCTTCTTTAGTTTCCAAAATGAGTAGGTTGGCCCTGGATAAACATCTTGCTTGTGTTTTAATAATGAAACTACCATTTGTTTTTACAGATTTTTATGAGTCTTTTCCAACTTTTTTTTTAATAACCTACTTTTTGGGCCTTTTTGAAGGTGAAGTCCCCACTCCAGTGTCTGCCACTCTCCAATTAATTTAATGAAACCTTTTTTAACAGACTAAGAAAAAAAAATATATATTACTAAATATATGTATTTTCATAAATTTTTGAAGTTATTAATATTTCTTCAGATTATCACTCAGAATATTATACTTGGATTACACAAGAAAACCCTTCTGGTCAATTCTTGTGTCTATAGAAGAAAGCGCTTTTATTAACACTTTGCATGAAGAAGAGTGACAGATTTGGGCCTTTGCCCTTCTTGCAGTTAATCATTATGTAGCATACACAAACCTACAATAGTTCATCCCCACAGGTACAGTATGTCCTCAAAAGTTATTTTACGTAGCTCACTGAAATCTTAATTATTGGTTGAACTACAGTCTGATTAACTAATCGAGTATTGTTAGTCAGTAGGCAATTAGCATATAAAGATATTTAACAAAAATAAATAAGATTTTTCTCCTGTGTTTTCTCTTTCTAACACGAAAAAAAATAATTTTCAAATAAGTTTGCCATATGTTTAAATAATATAGCCAAATTCCTATGTAGAGTAGTCCTGAAGGAACATGTCAAAAAACTTCACTTGAATCCCTACTGTGTTACAGTTTGAGATTCTTTTCCTAGAGACATCTTTAATGGATATTTTGTCTGAGATTTCCACATTGTCATTGTAGTATCTTCAACATGACTGTGAACAAAATGTTTTTGAAAATGTCGGACAGCTGTTTTAGGGAGTTTTTCTTTTATACTTTCCGAGACAGTGACCAGTTAAGGGGTATAAAAGTGAAATTACGGCTTCAGATGTGCTTTCAACTATGCTTGAGGAAATTCACTGCTGCCTGTGGCACATAATATGTGAGGGGCTTGCCTTTGCTAACTCTCAGTTGCAGATAACTGTCTTGGTTTTTCTTGCATGGCAGCATGAGCCTGTTTGCACAGGCTGTGCAGCAGAGTACACAGAGACTGTGTGCTTGCACCAAACAGGCATTTACCCTTTGAGTGTTTGAGGTCATTTTACACTGTGCTATTCTGAGCCCTGATCTTCCCCCAGCCCTGTCCTGGCCCCTGTCCTCCACTCTCTCCTTACCATCTTTGATTCTGGCAACAAAAGTTCATTCCATAGCTCAGGTCAGACAGAAATGATGCATTGCATCACAGCTGCTTTTATGAAAGTGTTTATTTCATATCTGAAATGTTTTTATATACATTTGCTCTGCTATGACTTGCAGGAGGAGAAAGAAAGCAGTTTTACTGGAGGCAAAACAGCCACCTGTGAAAACTAATTGCGTAGGTTGTGTTGTGCTGATATCTCTGGGAATGATCCATCAGGAAGAAAGTAAATATCCTTAATCTGTTAGGAGATCACCTATATGCCAAAATGATCTCCTTTATCAAAGTGGTGATTGAAATATCCCTTCAGATTTGCAGTGGTATGTGTAAGGGGGGGAAGGAAGGGAAGGAAGCATAACTCCTGTAGAGGCAGGTGCCTCATCCCAGAAAAGTGTATAGACAAATGAAAAATTATGAACTTGAGAGGCTCTGACTAAATTGTCTCATTAAAGACTGTAATTCAATATGCTTGGAATCCAGTTACTTTCAAAGAAGAATTTCAAGAGACCAGGCTACTCTTCAGCTTTGTCTTTTTTTTTTCCCCCTCAGTAAGATGAGGTTTGCAGTGTAAAATTATGCCCCTCTCCTCACTTCCACTCCAAAGTTCTGCTCTCCATCAGCTTTTCAGAAAACTCTCAGTAGACTTAAAAAGAAAAACGGGTTAAAAAATGCAGAGCTCTAAGGCAGTTCAGCTGCCTGCCACCTCTGGGCGTGTTGTTCATGCAATCGTGTGAAAGCCTGCCATGGAAAACTTAAAAAAAATAATTGGGGCATTTCTTCAAGGCATGGGCAGGAACAACTGCTTTGTTTCTACTATGTGCTGTGCTCCTCAGTGGGTGCTGAGAACTTGCTGGGAACTTCTGAGTCTCCCCCCTCCCCTGACTGCAGTGGCTCAGGAGCTGTGCCCAAGTGCCCCATACTTGGTTCTGTGTCCCTGTGTCACAGGACAAAGTGGTGACTGGACTTGTGTCAGCCTTGTGAGGGTGTGAGGACTTGGACCCAGGATGCTGCTCGACTTACTGAAACACCAAAGGCTAGGGTGTTCACTGGACAAGATTATTTCAGTCCAGTCTGACTGTCTCTTCATTGTATGATAAGATGACATTTTCCCTTATTTTTAAACATTCAGTTTCACTGTACCTTATAGACAGACCAGTTCAAGAAATGACCAGTTCTCTGTAAAAGCACAAAAACTGGCTACTAACACCATTCCTGTGATCTGTGACCAGTGGGTAGAGGTTTCAGACAGCTTTTCCATCTCTAGTTTTGGATTTTTGGGTTGTGGGGACTCCATGGTGAAAATTATTATTAACTGCTTTTTTGGCCTGCTTGTATGAACGAGGTATTTGACTGATACTTCACTACAGCTGAATACTTGTCATATGTACTCAGTGACAGTAAAATACAGCAAGTTGTAAGGGTAAAATAATTTTGTAGCTGTGTTTTAAGCAAAATACAAAATCACATTTCCCTCATCATTCCTTAATCTTAAGTTCAATTTAACAAAGTTGAGGTGGGAATATGGGAGAAAAAATTCACCAGCCCATAAAGAAAAAAAACAGAATCAAAGGGCTGGGCTTGTCATGTAGCATTTCTCTAGCACTTAAGGGTTGAGAATAACAGAGTATTTAGTAACAGAAGGCAGTCTCTGTATGAAATGCAAATCTTGAATACAATTCTGTTAGGAATAAGTAACTAGAGGAACCAAAACTACAGTGACCTTGAAATCTGAAATTGACTCTTAGTATTGGACCTCTAATTAAATAAATTTTATCTTTGGGATTGACAGAAGTGGATATAAGTAGTAAGAAGGACATGCCAAAATGACAGGTTGTATAATATATTGAGAGATTTTGTAACTTATGGGACCAAATGAAGTCACAGAACTAGTTGTTAGTGGCAGAGAAGATCACGTTTCACTAAAAATGTACATTTTTCAGAGAGGAATTTGACTGCCTTGTATATTTACCAAGCTCATAGGAGGCAAACTACGGCACAACACTTGGCTTAAATGGATTTTGAGAGAATGCTGAAATACTAATGCCATCTCCTTGCTTTGCATCCTGGATATTCAGGTTTCCAAAAGATTTGCCTGAACTGCTTGGATTTAATTTGTGAGCCATGAGTCATGGTTTTGCTTAGTTTGTATACAGTGTAGCTATTGTACTGTGCTTTTCCCAAGAATAAGTGACATTGCTCTGAAAAACATGCACTGTAATTTGATCTCTGATACTGTGTGATAGGTGTATCTTTATCCTAGGATTTAGAATAATATGCACTACATGCCTAATTGCCACCAGGTGGAAGGGTACCAAACCTGAATGACAAAAAAGATGCCTCTCCTCCAAATCAAACAAATCATGTGTTACTTTTGTTATTCTGTCTCGAAAATTAAATGAGTGGCAGTTTTAACCTCCCTTGGTCGTTACTGGGTCACTGCTTTTCTAACTTCTGTAATTCTACAGGTTATTTTTCATTTTATGACCATAGCTGCTTCTTCAAGTTAATAGAAATGGCTGTCATAGGTGCAACCTTATATCCTTTCTGGTTAGACTAGGGACGAGACAGAAGAGCCACTTGTCAAAGTCTCAGATGCTGGAGGGGAGTAGGATGTTGCTGATGCCAAAGAAATCTGAGAAACACACACCTGTTGTTATTTCAGAGCGCCATGCTTCTGCTGATAATTGGCTGAGGTTTAAAGTTATGTGTGATTTAACTCTAATTCATAATTCCACAGGAGATAGACACTAGGGTGAACAAGGGCAAGTCAAAAGCCGAGATGTTACTGACTGTTGGATTGACTTTGGAAATTGGCAGTGGTTCTTCAAATTAAAAGGAGTCCCTGCATTTTTGCAGGCAGATACTGGCACACATCTACAGAGACAGACATTTGAGCCAAAGGGGTTTGGGACTGCATTTCAACCCCATCTGCTTTTGTCACCAGGCCATCCTGACATGCTTACTTTGTCAGCCAGAGATTTTTTTTGTTCCCAAGTCTGTGTCTGTGTTGTGAGAATTCCTGGCTTCCTCAAGTATTCTGGGCAGCTGTGTTGGGCCTGAGGCTCTAGCTCAGTGTTTAAAGCCAATTTTTCTACAATACTCATGTTGGTTTGTGTCTTGCATCATTGCTTCTTTTGGTTTAGACACAAAGATACTACCTAAAAGTGATCAAAATCAGTAGCATTTGGCTTTGTGAAAATTATTTTTAACTGCATCACTTTTTTTTCTCTTGTAAGCATGACAGAGATACTCTTCAGCATCTCCTTCTTTCCTCATAGTTTCCAGTCTTCTTACCTTTAATTCTCCATGAAGTCCAGACGACTTTCCGAAAAATAGAATCATAGAATGGTTTGGTTTGAAGGGGATCCTGAAGATCATTTCGTTCCAAATCCCCCGCCATGACCAGGGATACCTGCAACTAGACCAGGTTGCTCAGAGTGCTATCCAACCTGGCCTTGAGCACATCCAGGGATGGGGCATCCACAGACTCCTTGGTTAATCAGTGTCTCACTATCTTCACAGCAAAAATTTGTTTCTAATACCTAAATTAAGCATAATATCTTTCAATTTGAACCCATTACCCCTTGTCCCGTCACTACATTCTCTTGTAAATAGTCTTGCCCCATCTTTCTTATAAGTTCACTTCAGATACTAGGTGGCCACCAGTAGGTCACCTCAAAGCCTTCTCTTCTCCAGACTGAACAATCAAAATTCTCTCAGCCTTTCCTCATAGCAGAGCTGCTCCATTCCTCTGATCAACTTGGTGGCCTCCTCTGGACTCTTTCCAACAGGTCCATGTTCCCCCTGTGCTGGGGACCCCAGAGCTGGATGCAGCACTGCAGGTGGGGTATCACCAGAGCAGAGCAGAGGGGCAGAATCCCTTCCCTGGCCCTGCTGCCCACGCTGCTTTGGATGCAGCCCAGGACACATTTGGCTTTCTGGACTGCCAGTGCTCATGGCTGGGTCATGTCCAGCCTCTCCTCCCCCAGCACCCCCAAGTCCTTCTCCCCAGGGCTACTCTCCATCTGTTCATCCCCCAGTCTGTGTTGACCCAGGTGCAGCACCACTTAACACCTTTGGGATATTTGTCTGGGCTTCATACACTGATACAGGCAACAAAACCTGCAAAAGAAATCCTAAAAACAAAAAAAAAAACTTGGTGGGAAAGACCTGCCTGTTTTTTCTTCACTTATCCAGACTCAGAGTTCAGAACCCTATCTGCACCAGTGCAGCTGCCTTGTGAGCTTGACAAACCTGCAAACTTTTGAAGTGGAAAAGAAATTTTGTTCTTTTTTTTCTACCATTACTGCATTTCACTTTGCAAATGATTTGCACATTTACAGTATTTTATATGCTGTTGAGTATATCAGATGAAAGTGGACAAGTCTGTGTATTGGGTTGGGTGAAATTTGCAGGGAGAGAAATCTTTTATGAAAAACGTAGTGCTTAGAAATCAGTTTCATTTATTTTTTCAGTTTTAAATTTCCTTAGATATTAAATGAAAACACATTTTCTTCTAAGACATTTTAGGAGTTTAATTTCCATTCCATGCAATTAGCTGTAAATACCTAGCTGGTTTCTGTTCAGCTCTACCAGACCCAAATCTGTTGTCATCTCTTTTTTAAAAAAAATATTTAGAAACACAGTTTCCAGAGCAGGATATGGTCAGTGCAATTACTGTAGCAGTTTTTTTATACAGTTACTGCAGGAGGCTGGAATGGACAACACTCTGTGGCCCTCTGGATCTCAGAAACACTCTGCAGAGGTGAGGATCCGACCTGTGCCTGTAACCCCTGGAAGTTAATGCAGGCGCAAGCCTTGCTGAGCTGATGACATTTGTTTGCATACCATTTGTAGCAACCTGAATGACTGGTTATTCTGGTCTGGAGAAAACAGCACTGACATCATGTGATTCTGGCAAAGTGAGCCACACTGGATCCTGGCCTTTGAATACCCAAGGGGCTGGCAGCAGTCTCAGGGGTTGGCCGGCAGCCCCATTGAGCTCGCTAGTAATCAGTTGACTGCTGGGCTGGACAAGCTGCCCTACTTTCTCTGACAAGCTCTGTCTAAGAGAATGACGGGCAGCCTGCCACTACTGCTCTTTAGTGGAGTTACTGAAGATTAACTGTTTAGCAGCTCGGCACTGACAGTGCTTCCCTTTCAAGAATGGGTGCCAGAGAGGACTTTGTTGAGGAGGCATGCCACTTCTTTTTCTCACTTGTTATATATTTTAGTGTTAAGGAGCAGGAGTTTCCTTTTCTTGTTTGGGTTTTTTTCTTCCCCAATGCCTTTCTTGCCAATTTTCAGAGAAATGCCATTGAATTTGTTTTTCTTCGAAGTTTCTAAGGTTTGTTTTATTTTCAGTGAAATGTGACATTCTACTAGATATTCAGCATTGCTAAGTTCCAACAGTGCAGAAATCCCTGGAGGAAAGATAGACAAAAGAAAAGTCAACCCTTTGAAAGGCGAAGAACATTTAGTATTTATTGTGACAGATATACTCATATATATTTCTTTCAATAAAATTTTTGATATATCCAAGTGGGACATTCAGGATAGAGGGAGAGTTATATTTGTGAATAATTTTGAAAGTAGAAGACTGTTTGCTATCAGAAGTGTAATGAATAAGTCATAATTATAAACAAGAAAGGTTGTATTAACCAGAAGACTGTTTATCAGGTGAGTTGGTGGAAGTACAGTTACAGTACTGTCCCACATAAAAGAAAGGAAGTGCTAAAATTATGACTGTAGAATAGATGTTTTTTCAGTGGGTATTTTGTGTAGTATTTTGCTTGATAGTGATATTTTTTCCAAGACACTTTTGTCTTGGAGTCAATAATAATATAAAACAAGCCACTGACATTTTTTAGATAAATTTCTAAAAAAGGGAGTTTCCTGTGTTACTATCATGATTCAGAGGAGTTAATCCAAATTCTTCTGAAGTCACTGGAAATTTTTATGACATTTCCCTCTCTGACAATTATGAGAAACATAAAAGCTTATTATTTTGTGTCTTTCTGTTTCATCTGTTACATGCATAGACACAGTGCCAAATCTGTATGTAGTGTAAGCTGGCATACCTTTGCATTACTTATGATGCAAGTTAGCTGGTTCTTCAGACTGACTGCATTTGAAAATTATTTTCCTATCTCTTAAGAAAATGGCAGGCAGCGAAATTCAAAGACAAAATGACATTCTGAGGATATCTTTGGAAAGTCTCCATTGAAGCATTTTGGAAGATCCCATCTTTTTGCATGTTTCACTTTCCTGTCCTTTACTATGACCATAATATTTGAACTCCACTGATTTATAAGACATTTCTCTGAACAGTCCAGTCAGTGAGTGGCAATTTGGGAATACTCTCTCTACTTTTAGACCACTTAAAATGAATGTATTTTGGTGTTTCTTTCAGAAGTCTTTCTCCTCTTATGCTCTAAAACGTTAAGTAACATTGTTAAGCCTCTTTGGTTTAGGTCATAATTAGTTCAAATGTCTGTCAGACAGACAATGGCTGATCACTGGATTGACCACTCATTGTAAATAACTTCTATCAACTATCTGCTAAGAGATCAGATGTTCTGAAACCCACTCATGAATGAGACCCATTGTTAAGAGATGCCTTAACTCTTTCACTTGGCAGTATATATTTTTATTTTACACAGCATACAAATGAGACACAGTTTCCTTGTTCATGAACGAAAATACACCAAGAACACAAGCACAAGCAATCTCCTCTAAAGATGCCTATATTTGTTTCTCTGGCTCTTGTGATCTTTAATTGCTTTTCTATCATGAACACCTTTTCACTTTAAAGGGTCCGGGCATGGCAAAAAATTTTTAGTGACAGCATTTTTAATTAAAAGGAAGAATGTAATGCTGTTTAAATCACATAAATACAGTAGTCAGTCTTTGTGAGTGTCATTCACTACGAATGAAAAAGCAGACTGTTCATCAGAGGTAAGATATACATGTGCACTAAAGCTTTTAATTTACTTCAATCTTAATCATATTACAGGTTGCCAGGATATTTTTGATGGATATAAATAGCCAAATTTGAAAAAAGGATTTCTTGCTTACTCAGATAAACTTTCCTGTGTGGTGTATCTTTATGGTGAATGATAGTAATCTGGAAACTCATGAGGACTTATCATCCTCTAATTGATATGGTCCTATAGCGTATTTCTGCGTAATTCAAAAAGGCGAAATTGATTCCATATTGCAGCATAAGCGCTGATTTATGAAACCTATTTTAGTTATACATTTCTGATGCTCAAGACATGACTTTACTCAATTAAAGAAAGTGCCTACAAGTTAATTTCTTTGCCAGTATAATTTTGACGAATTGTCACTTGAATTCTCTCAGAACGATTTTTTGTGATTATGATGGACGTGCCTGTATATCATGGCAGAAGCATGCTGTTTATGTCTGCATTATTCAAAATCTGGCCTTAGACAAATTACAGTAGATCATTGCAGGAAGGTTTCTTCAGCCATTTAGATTATTATATCCTTTTCTCTCTTTTCTTTTAGATTATTAAACCAGAAAAATATAGTGTTTCAGTGCACTACTACTGAGTGAATGTTCATGGGGGGACGGGGAAGAAAAAGTGGAAGAAAAGGAAGAAAATATAACACGGAAATTAATTTTGTTTATGAAAAAATAATTTTTATCAAATATATATGTTCATACCCATGGTAATGCTAAAACTTGCTACCACGGATTGTAGCTGTGCAGATACTCTAGGTTTTGCAGAGAGGGAAGAGTCTGCTGGACTAGTCTGAGTAGAAATCACCTGCATTAGCTAATTTTATTAAAAATTCCCTGATTTCAGATATTTGTACATATTAGAGGTATTCCTCAGTGATTTTCAAAGTCTCAGTGCATTTCTAAACACGACGGTTTATAAACCTTTCAATTGCTCCATTTCAGCACTTCAGCAGGAAAGAGTGTTTCAGACATAATTTAAACATTTTCCTGAAACTTTTTTTCCTCCATTTTTTCTTGAACAATGAACTGTATAAAATAAATTTCCATGGAGTAAAAGTATGTTGTAAGGTCTTTGACTGATACAGAATAATTGCTTTGTTGATTGTATACCCATGCATGATAAGATATGCATAAGAAGAAATCTGGTACAGAAGTATAAATAATACTTATCTTTAAGCCAGCATCTGTCATCTGCTTCAGCAGACAGTGTTTTCTTTCATTCCTGCATAAAAAGAGCTGAGAGATTTATGGAGCAGCTTTGTTTGTGCTCTGTGATGTTTAATCAATTTTTATTAAATTCTAAATTAAAACTTGGCTTTCTTCATAGTCTTTTTTTTTTTCTACAAGTAGACATATCTGACGTATAGAACAAGAGAAAGGCTCATGACAGCCACAGAATTTATCTGAAGGTGGGAGGACTTGAGTCCTGAACTCCTGAACACTTTGTTTTCAGAGGGGCTACTCTCAGTCATTTTTTAGAAGCTACGTTGATATTTCTGGGACATTCATGAATATGACAGAGCAACCTTTAAGCTATTAATATCTGGACTCCCTGGCTGGTATAATTATTATTGATCTTTGCAAGAAATCTGTGAAGGAATTTTATTTTTATTAATTTGCAGATGGTATGTATGGTTCTGTTAATCAAACAATGTTGAAAGTTGGCTTTCATCTTTATGGGAGCTTAAAACATTAGCTAATTCACATTATGCACTGTGATATGTAAATAAGTAGTGTTATCTCCATTTTTCAGATGAAGAAATTAAGGTAAAAGTGCAAAGTTACTTAGCCAGGGTCGCATCTCTTGAAAGAGGCAGAATATAGGCCTCAGGAGTGCTTCAGTCCTTGGCTCAAATCATATCTCGAATTACTTTAACAAAGAATAGACACATCATATACACAAATTTTATTTTCAAAGTTCAGATACATGAAATAAATGAGTCATCTGAGACAAAAACTTTTCTTAAAATTTGGTAGTTTGGTAGTTTGTTCCAATGCTTTGTCATTCTTGCTGATGCTAAATTGAGGTTGTTTACCTTCACTGTATAGTTCTTGCTGTGCCATTCATGTAAAATTGACGACCTCTTTATGACCTGTTATTTTCTCTCTATGAAGGTACTTACACATGCCAATTAAAACACTTTTTTCCTTCTTTTTGAAGAAGTCTAGGATTTATTCTGTAACTTCCAAGTAAGGTTTATGTCTCAATCCTTCTAAAATAAGAAGACAAAATGGTGCTTCTACTTTCCTCTTTATTATAGAGCTACATCATAATTTGTCCTAGATCATAGCTGGGAGCTTGTATTGCAGTTTCATGATTGAAGACTTTCAGTCACAGCTTTTAGGAATATAGTCCTCCATTCTTGTTTTTCCTTTCTAAAAGACTCGTGGGAAAGAACTGAAGAGGAACTGTCTACTCAGTGTACTAAAACAGTTCTTAATAGATAATAAAAAAACTGCCTCTGTTCTCTTCAAGGAAGCTTGGAAAATAGAAATGTAAAAAGAAATATTTTTGTTTACCTTAACACGTCTGCTTTCAGATAGGTTGGCTTGTGTCCTCTACATAGTCTCTGGTATGCACCAGTCTGTCTTTGAGATTGTTTGTTGTCCTCACTCTTCTGAGCGGTGACACACTAATGACAAAGTGTGCTGAAAAGCAAATCTCTCAATCCCCAAAGCTGCTTTAAAAGACCCCTTTCAGTTTATTCATGTTCATTTCAAGAAATATAGCAGGTGATAATGTGAATTCAGTGTGGCTGAATGCATTAATTTCTTTTGGTGAGCTTTTTTAGAGAATCTGAGAAAATAATTTTGGTGATAACTCCTAGGAAAGCAGAATACAGCCTTCAGAGTTTTTGTAGCTCAGGTCCTAATCAAAGAGATGTCAATTCTTTTTTTGGTGTCCTTTTGCCTTTTTATCCACTCAAAACACTGCTTGTTATCTGTTCTGAACACATTGGTTCCGTGTCCAGTGCAGCAGCAGCAGCATGGAAAAAAAAGCGTGGAGCTGAGAAACTGGAAGAACTTAGAAAGGAAGACAAATAAAGAGAAGTGTCACTGAAAATTTAAAATGAAAACAGGATGTGAACATGATGTAGAAGAGGGCTTTCGTGATACAATGCAACTGTCCTTGTAGCTGCCTAGCTATATTCTGTATTGCTGTTTGCCAATGTTCCTTTTTTTTTTTTTTTGCATGAACATAACACAGATCTAGTAAGTTTGTGTCTGTTTCATGTGGAGTAAATTTAGACTAGATGAACTGAGTTTTTGGAGCCACTGCCAAATGAGGTGGTGATGATGGCTAGAGAGGTTTGGAGTTTGGGAATGCTTCTGACTGGAACACAGCACATACTGCATCATGCCTTTGACCATGATGCTTTAGACATGCTGCCAAGTGTTTCTAACAAGATAGTGCTGTTACTGAGTTTTAATTTTCCTGTTGCATAGAGTACATTTCCTTTTTTGTTTTATAAACTGCTCTCCACGGTTTTTGTACCTCTGTAAACAGTTCTGACTATTTGATATATTGGCAAAGTATGAGGGAATTTGTTGCAGATCATTCCTTGTTATATGACGTTATACACTCCATACAGTTTTGGTAGTGTGGTCAGCTTAAGTCCCTAAAGTATGCTAAAGACATGAATAGAATTTTATTTGTTAGATGTTAGCCAAAAAATAAAACAAAACAAAGGGGGCATTACTTATATCTTTTTAATGAGCAAGAAGACAATATGAGAGTCATAGGATATGTAATGATGTACCTTAACAGCAGCTGGACCAAGATTTTCTAATACAAACAAGAGTTTATCTTCTGCTTTGGATACGGAGAACTGGAGTCTTCTTTTTCATAAAATGCAAAACCTCTAAAATTTAGTGAATGTCATTGAAATCTTGAAAAGTATACTATTTCAGTCTACAAACTATTCATCCATTCATAGGCTGAAATTTTCTCTCTTCAACAGAAGAACAATTACATTATTTTTACATTTGGAAATGGTCATATAAAACATCATTGAGTCTATGCTATAAGTTCTCAGGTTATAAAATCTACAGTAATACCTTTCAGTAATGTTAAAAAGGGTATAATGCATTTTAACCCATTTTCCTCTTTTAGTCTTTTCCTTTTTCTGTTTTTAATGCTGCTCTTGTGACTGGGGTCTCCCTTTGAACAATAAAGTTCTCCCTGCCTGAATGAGGTCTCTGTCCTGTATCTGATGGTGGTACCTAATGATTGTGCAGGATCTTACAGTCACCATATGTACCTTTGAGATAAATAAGATTATATTAAGATAAGATTATATTAACTGTGAATGTTTGTAACTGCAGACGTTTGTCAGACTCAGCTTGAGGCATTTCTGAGATTCTGAAATACGGAGTATTTTTAATTTCAGGGCTAGGCCTTTGTCACTGTTCGCCTTAGAGGCAGCCGCATAGCATAATTTCTAGTGGTATAAAACAACAGCAAATTTTCAGTGCCTTTTTTTTGTAGGAATTTTTTAAATGCTGTGATGTGCACCCAGTACCATACCATATCAGCATGCAGTACCACAGCCCTTGTAACGTTAATCCGGTCATCCACATCATAAACAGTTTTGTAGGCTAGTAAGAATAGCTGTGTGATGTGGTTTTGGCAACACCTCCGTTGTTTCTTCATGCTTATGCATTCTGTAAAAGGTATCTGTTACCCCTGAAAAAAACAAGCTAACCGGTAAGTGAAAATTTACTTCTTGTGGCTTGGCTACCTTAGTTACTATTGTGAAAAACCTTCCTATGTTTGTATTTGCAAGAGTGGTTTTCCACTCAGAAGGGTTACTGAGTCACCTTCTCAGCCTGTATACCTTCTGTCTTTCTCCCCGACAACATGGCTCTGACAGGTCAGTTCAGTGCTGGGCCATCATAGCAGCAGAAAAGCTGTTCACCACAAGTGATTTCCTGCTGGTGGGTAAATGTTATTGCAGAGCTGGAGATTAGGAATTGAAAAGAAAAGTTAAGGACCAGGAGCTCTCTCTTGAGCAAAGCATTCATCTGAACACCCTTGCTGTTTCTGTTTATCTGCTGCTTTTCTGGGTGGGCTTTTTTTTGTTGGGGTTTTTTTTTTTTTCCTTCTTCTGGTAAAAGAGTGAAGAATAGGTACGGAGTTCCAAAGCACTGACTCATGGGACCACAATGAAGAATTAGGATACAGCCATTTCCTACCTTTGTTTGAAATCAACCGAACGGCTCTGGCGGATGCGGCCCTCGGCTGCAGAGCTTGGTGGAAGGAAATGCTTTTCATCTTTATGGAGTATGGAAAGTTGCTCAGTGATTACTTTGTGCATCACATGTGGCAGGCATGTAAAAGGCTTTGCTGTGTGTTGCTATATACCTCATAGCCACCTGTGGCTCCAAGGCTATTGACTTCAGGAAAAATACTTGCCAAGTAGTTAGAAAAGTGTGGCAAGGGAGGTGAGACAATGAATTCCAAGAGCACTGTCGACTTGCAGTCTTTCTGAGGCTGTTTTACAGGTGTAAGTAAAACAACTCCAACTCTTCTTTGAATCTGAGAAACACTGTAACAACAAGACGAAACTAAGCACAGAAAAAGAGTATTTTCTTGCCTGAAGTGGTGCTATGGATTCAATGGTTGCTCTGAAAAGAGTCTGTATGACTTTGTGCTCCTATTTTTCTGCTCTGAGCACTTAACTCCACTTAAAGGGGTGTGTTTTAATCTCAGAAAAGCCAGCACATTTGCATGTAGTAAGAGTAAATGCCTTAAAACCCTCCAGCTTTCAGGGTCGGTAACCCAATGAAGGACTAAAAGGAACAAAGGAAGTACTGAAAGAAAAATCATGACAATTGAAAACTTAGGTGGTTGTTGTGTATTTATCTTTAGCCTTGAAATTCATGGAGACTCTTTCCAATATTTTTTTCTGGGGTCATTTATAAATGACTCTTGTGACCTTCCCTTTAACAACACTAGACATAATTTTTCAAATTCTTTTTTTTTTGTTTTTAAACTGTGTATAATTTGTTGGTTTAGTAATTTCAATTATACCTCAGAGGCAAAGTGTTTATTGGTGACCTATCATTTTTTTCTTAGCTAGTGCCTTATTGGCATGTACAGTTGGTGTTAGTGAACACATTTAAAGAAAAGGCAAAAAAGTATAATCTTGGAAATTCTCCAAAGAAGGGTTAGGAAACAACGTACGGACAAATGCTCCTGCTTGGAACAAAATAGAAAAGGGTCCTTGGTTCATGTATTTGTCTGTATGTGTTTCTAGTTTTTGTTAAGCCAAAATTAAACACAGTAGAGTTCACTGTTTGCTAATCACCATGTGTTTACTTTCTCTTCCAAAACCAAAGTTGCCAACCAATACATTTCCTACCCAGTGCTATGAATCTGTCCAAATAAACATGGAAAGTAGTAAAACAATGACACTGTATGAAAATACATCCTCATTCACTAAACAGAGTCCAAAAAATTTTGTGAAGTTTAGCAGGAACAGAGAAATGTGCATCATATGGCCTCTCTAGCACATGAAAAAATAATAACATAACATGAATTATGTTCTCAAGAAAAACATCCTGTGATTTACAGAGATGAACATTGATTATTTTATATCATGCTCCCTCTGTAATCCCTCTGGGCCTGTGCATTTTGTGTTTCTTGTGCTTTTATGTTAATGAGGAAGGTAAATGTCTTGCAGAGAGCTAATGATCAATTCTATAGTCTCAATCACTAAAGGTTACCAATGTGTCCTTCAAAGTGAATTCTAAAAGGACTTCTGTCACAGATCACAGAGGCAACAGCAGAATCATTAGGTGCAAAATCAGAACCACAGAATCATCATGGAATATCCTGAGCTGGCAGGGACTCACAGCAGTCTTTGAGTTCTGTCTGTACACAGGAAAACTCCAAGAGTCACTCCATGTGCCTGACAGCATTATCCAAACAGTTCTTGAACTCTGTCAGGCTGGTGTTGAGACCACATCCCTGGGAGCCTGTTACAGTGCCCAACCACTCTTTGGCTGAGGAGCTTTTTCTAATATCCAACCTAAACCACTCTTCACACACCTTCATGCTTTTTCCTTCAGTCCTGTCACCATTTGCAAGAGTGAAGAGACCAGCGCCTGCCCCTCCTCTTCCTCTCACAAGGAAGCTATCAACTGCAATGACGTCTCCCCTCAGTCTCCTGTTCTCCAGGCTGACAAGCCAAGTGACCTCACATGGCTTACCCTCCTGACCCTTCACCATCTTCATGGCCCTTCTTTGGATGCTCTCTGGTAGTTTAATGGCTTCCTTTTATTGTGGCACCCAAAACTTCTCCCAGCACTCAAGGTGAAGCCACCCCAATGCCAAGTACAGGGCGACAATCCCTGTCCTGGTCCTGCTGGCCACACTGTTGCTGACACAGGCCAGGATGCCATCGGCCTTCTCGGCCACCTGGGCGCAGCTGGCTCATGTTCAGCTGCTGTCAGTCACTACCCCCAGGTGTAGTGATTTCCACAGTGCTGCTTTCTAGCCTCTCCTTCCCCAGTCTATATACACAATCAGAGTGGCCCCATCCCAGGTGCAGAATCTGATACTCACCTTCTTTAAGCTTCATACAGTTGGTGATTGCACAGCCCTCTAATTTGTCAAGGTCTCTCTGCAGGACCCTTCTACCCTTGAGGGAGTCAATAGTTCCTCCATTGGCAAACTAACTTAGTCCTTTGAGTCCTTAGGTAATGTTTTTTGCTGGTATTACCAGCTAATATTGGGTGAAACAGTCTTCTATGTGTGGCAGAAAAGAAGCTGTACCATACAGCTGTCTATCTTTTCCCACCAGCCAAATTCAATTAATTCACAACATATTTCATCTGTGGCAAAATTTATGATGATGTCAGCAGGTAGTTCACAAATGAATCAAAAGTAGCTTTTAACCGCCAATTTTCTCTGTCACTGAGCTGGAGAATGGGAAATAACTTTTTTCAATACCTCATGTGTGTATTGGGTGGAAAATAAAAAACTATGCAAAATGCATAGAAGTAGACCATGATACGAAGTTTAACAAACCAAATTCCTCAGGAACATACTGATACATTTTAGATCTTATCCGAAGGAAGAGACTTTCAGGAGTTCATCCCAGTGTGTGCAAAACTTAATGAGGACCTATACTTTGAAGGCCCTCTGTTCTTAATATACAGTCCTGAAATGGCATTCTGCCCTGGGGTTACTCCTTGGTTGTCCTTGGCAGCAAGTCAAGCAACTGCCTCTTTCCACCAGCAAACCACCTACTTGCAGATCTGATTTTTGAACCCCATCCAGTGCGTGATACATTTAAGAGTTCACACTTAAATCTTGTGACTTGCCATGCAAGGTGACAACCTGGAAATGTCTGATGTTGCACTATAAAAACCACATAATTCCCATACTTCATCTGTGGATTTTCTTTTGAAGTGCCATGGCAGCTGTAATTACTAGTTCTGTTGATATTTCCTTTGTTTTTAAAAATTTTTTTTTGTTGGTGTTTATGAACTTGAATGCTAAGAAAAAATGTTTTTTTCGCAGTTGGGAGCACATCCTTTACAGTGAGGCCCAACTGCCGTGTGAGTCTGCAGCCATGCAACCTGGAATAAAAACAGCAAGAGACATGAACTTCTTGCAGTACTCTCTGACTGGGAGACTCAGGCTTTAAAGCTAAGCAATTATCCTGGGATGCCTAGGAGTCAGCCAGTTCACTGTTAATCACAAAGGGCAGCAGAAATGCTTGCCCAAGCCAAGTTTAGAGCTTCTGTTCCTTCCTCTAGCTGATACATCCCTCAGAAAGTGGTTTCTGGGGGCCTGAGATTGAATAATCCGATGTATACACAAAATGAAGCTAATAATGAATATTATTTTGATTGCTTGGATAATTTAGAAAAGAAGGTAAATGTAGTACTGTCATCTGGAAAGCACTAGACTTTTTCACATGGTCAAGGACATTTCATTGCTTGTAAGAAAATTTTAAGGTATTAAAAAAGGTTAGGATTTATTTTGTTGTTGTTAGCTTGTTTTTCCCACATCAAGGAACACTTACATTAGTGGAAAATTTAGGAATGTGATATTTTCATCTCTGCTGAAGAACCTGAATGGATAGAAAATAGAAAATGCTTTTGCTGCCCTCACACCTGCAAGGGTGTGAGGGCAGCAAAAGCATGAGGACAATGCACCTGTGATTCCTCTTGAATATTTAATAAAGATTTAAAAATATTTTTATTCATACTTTAAATCACAGTTTTCTATTACATGAAGTGAAATTCTGGGGCTAAGAAATATGTGAACAAAATCTTGATGACATTTGATAAAAACAATGCTCAAAGCTCCTCCTTAGCCACTCTACTTCCTCTATATTTGAAAAATCTCTAGAAATGACAGTTGGGATCAAAATTTAATCACACTGGGCATTGTGGAAAACCAACACAGACATAATATCTGCCCTAAGGAGTTTATGGACTATTTTCAGGGCTTGATGCCAGGAGAGGGTGTAGCAAGTAGTGAGAACAAGGAAGAGGTAGTAGTTCTAGGAACTTGTGACTATCCTGTCTTGCTAGATAAACACTCTGCTCAGTGTCAGCCTCATTCAGTGGGGTTAAGATGCAAACAAAAACACTGGTGCATTTGGTAATCATGGCTAGTCATCTGTCTTGTGACAGGCCTGGTGAATTTATGAGCTAGAGCTACTGTCAGCTCTATTTCTCAGATTTTATTATACTCACTTTTGGGCAGGAGGCTCCGGGCCTCAGCTTATTAACTCCTTGTTTATAGTCTGGTTTTTGATATATCTAGTCCTACAGAGGAGCAGTGCTGACATACATTTTTAGAACTTTCATTTCCAAAAGAAGAATATTTTCGTAAACATAGTAGTTGGGGGTTTTCTTCTTCCCTTGCATTTCTGTTAAGATGAGAAATACTTTCCTCATGTGAACATTTCAGTCAGTGGGAGTCAACTAATAACCAAGCATACAGTGTATCTAAAACAGATAAACCAATTTTCTGGGTACAGGATGCTGCATTCTTTAGCTGCTTTCACTCCCCCTTTCTTTGGCTCATTTGGGGAAGAAGGCAGACTGCTGACAGATCATGAATCACTTCAGGAAGGCATTCTCTTTATAGGGCATCCTGAAGTATGTTCTCAGAGCTCACAGAAACTGAACGCCTGCTTTATTGCCCTGGGCTGGTAGGAATGGCTTGTTATCAGAGGATCCCTTAAAGAGAGGTCACAAATTCTGTGTGGAAGTGTGTAAGATGCTACAACAGAGCTGTGCTATGACCACAGGGATTTTACCACATCAGACAGGATTCAGGGGTCCAGGTCCATGTACTCAGCTCTTGGCGCATCACTCCACGTTTGATAGCAGCTGGTGGAATGTGCAAGAAACACATTCATTGACAGTTAGAGAATAACCTGCCCATAGGGGCAGTTGCTTTCTCAGCTCAGGCAATTAGTGGTTTTCTTTTGCCTTCTAGCAGGAGTTTGCATGCTTTGTCTTTAGTGAGCAAGCAGTTTCATTTGCTGAATAAGAGTTTTCACGTGGCTGTGTGAAACTTTGTAACTGTGTTGTGCTCCTACTTTCAGAGCTGCACTGTGCTACTCATAGGTACAGTTTAAATGGAAAAGCGTAAGCCGAGAAAGCTCAAAGCAGAAAGGCAAGATGCATTTTAGTGAGACGTAAACAGTAAAATCTATATGATCTACCCTTTTTTTGGACTGTCTTTTAAGCATTTAGGCCAAAATGTGCTTCTTTTTACTGATGTAGTGATGTACACATTCTACTCCTTGGGACCTCATTAAATGAGACCAACGCCTTCCATACCTAACTCTCTTCTCATCGGATATCTCACGGAAACATGCATCTCAAACGCACCTACTTCCACAAACCTAGTATAGATTGGCAAAGGGGGTGTTGTGTCACTTCTTTGGGGAAACATAAACAGGGCTAAATATCTCATGAATATGAAAATTTTCCCAAAATTTAGACTAAATATTAATTTTTTTTTTTAGACTCCCAGCTTGTTTACACTGTATTTTATGATGTGCCTTGTACTTTCACTATTTGAATACTTCAAAACTCTGTTGACAATCATCAACGGGCCTTTGAATTCCACAGCTGCAGTCTAGTAACTGGACCTAGAATTTGCTGATTGATTGTAATTTACATTAAAATTTATAGCTACCTCACTATTATTGCAAGATCATGTGGAAAATATATTTTCTCTTTATCCACATAAATAAAGAGGTAATATTTGTTGAGTGGTTTTGAGGGACAGTGGCAAGTGCAGAGTTAAACAAATGACCAGTTTATGTTGAACTGAAAATTCAGTGTTGATGGATCCTTAATCTCTAAACAGATGGTTTACCACAGTCCCACTGTAGTTCAGAAGTACCTCTTGCATGAGAAAATGCAGTCATGCAGAAACAGTACAAACACTATTGACTTGCCCACTACTTGCTGCTGCTCCTTTTCTCTCTCTTACTCCTCCTTTTTTTTTTTTTTCCACACAGAAGGGAATGTTAGTTTAACTTTCATGCCCATAATGCCTTTTGGCCTTTTTACCTAGGACTTCTGTTTTGCTTCTAAATTAAATTAATATGATGGATACGATGGACCCAAAGACCTTCAGTATGAACTGATCATGAACTCATTTTCAAATTTGACTGTTTTGTTATTATCAGAAGACATTTCTTTTTGCTTCATGTAACTTCTCAAATCATGGCATTTCAAATTTCTGAAGTCCTGTAATACTAATTTGTGAACAAGAGAGAGGAGAAAATAGAGATATTTTAGCTCCTGCTTTTGTTAACCCATTTTTGTTCTATGCATAAAAAGAAACAGGTCTCATTACTCAAAGCTGAAGATCTGCCAGCTTGTAAGGTATTCCTTTTCATATGAGGAAGATTAAGTTCACATTTTATGCAAGTTCCCTAGTACGCACCTTTGTCTCTTGTCATACGGCACATAATTACTGCATTTCACCGCCAGCAATCATTCTTAAGTTAAAACCATCTATAAACCTCTCATTAGTAAAAATAAGACAATGAAAGTAGGATGTACACCTTCAAAAAGAGAACCTACTGTTAAGGGAGTTAATATCTTCATTGCACAATAGATAAAGAATAAATAATTTTCACTTAAGGCTTTTCTTTCACATGCAATCAAAATAGTTTGTGATAACAGATCTGCTGCCAAAGGCTTCATGAACACAGAGTTTTTTGCAGATGGGGTTGATCTTCCTTCTACACTGCATGCAAATAAGGTAGTTTTTTTAAGTCACAACAGTTGACCAGATTTTGGTGCTGCTTGTACAACAGAGGGTGGAAAGCCCCTCCATACAGAGAGTGTATTACAAGGGGCTCCCCACCACCTATTTACAACCTCAGCCAGGATAAAGACTGTTTTCTGGACAAGGAAAAGCGCGGGGTCAGACCAAATTATCTCTAAAAATTTTGTCCTGAACTGTAACTAAAGCATGGAGGCTGGCACTGGCCCTGAGAATAGTCGTTGGCAAGTGTGACATTATTCTGTGCCAGGCAGAGACTTGGTGTGTCTTCTGGTATTACCTCCTACGTAAAAACCATATTATCTTCCAATCCAGTTCCATCAAGCCAAAAGATGAAGAGCTAGGAAACTAGATGTTTTTTCTTGTTGTCAAAGCTTTCCAGAGATAAGAGGGAAAGCCTGAAAAAATTTCAGTGTTCCATGTTCCAGTGGGAATTTAATTCAAAATGAAAATACAGATAAGATATCCCCCATGTTGTATCAACCTTTTAAATGGCATTTTCCTGTGGAAGGCCTACTGCGGGATCACTGGCACCTATGTTTGGTACTAGCATGTAGTAGGCTGCTACACCTGTTGGTGAATTTGCACTTTTAAAAGGGACAATGGAGAAGAAGGCGAAAAAAGGATGGAGACTGGGAGGGAGGAAGAAAGAGGTTGCAGATCCAATACAATAAAGAATGATATGAGGACTGAACTGTGTTCAAAAGTAGTGCAACATCACGTATCATGAAGTCTATGACATCCATATTGTGCTTCTGGGATCACTGCACTAGATAAATCTCCAGGAAGTATTTCATCTTGCCTTTGGAATTCACTTGATATTTGTGTTTAGTGTATGCAAAGTGAAGGAAGGTCAGCTAAGTGTCCTGGTGTCCTGGCACAGCAGTGTCACCAGGAGAAAAAAGTGAAGAATAGAGCAGAAATAAGTTCAAGTGAGACTTTCAAAACTGACTATTGATTTCAACAGTAGAACTACGGGAATGCAGCCAGGTCACGAGAATGCTTTTCACAGCCCTGCTCTTGTACCAGAAGATGGGTAGGCTAAATATACCTGAAAATTCAGGAAATAGGTTTTCTGAGTAAGACGACCCAACATTGTGCAGCTGCTTTGCAGGAATTTCATACGTGACTTATGATGGAAGCACACAACCAAACAATTTTCAGGAAATTTTTCAAAACTTTTTAGCACCAGGGGTAGCTTGTTACATACAAAACCTCTGCATTTCAAAATCAAAATTAGCAGACAAATAACATACTGAAGTAGCGTACTGAAAGTTAGCCATGCCAAATTCCTGCCCTGCCTCCCCCAAAAACAGTTGAAAAATCTATTGAACAAGATTTTTTTCCACATAGTGTCAAATGGGATTGAACTACAGCAAAACAAATTTCTAAGAAACCTGAAATTGTATAATATTAATTATAGTAATGATGAAAGATTCTAAATAAATTAGTTCTTCCAGAAGCCATCCATGAGAAATTATAGTGGGAGCCAAACCACAAGCACTTTTTTGACTCTTTGAAAGATTTAGATGAAATGCTTTCCAAAACAGGAATGTGCTTGAGGGGAAAAGAAGAAAAGTAATCTTGTTAACCAAAATAAGTAGAATTCAAAATTACTTTTGGAGCTTTCCCTTTCCTATTGAGAGAAAACAATAAGAGGGGAAATGTTCCTAAACTAAAATTCAGTTCATATGTAAAATACACTTGCCATTGCAGGGTCTTCTTTCAGTTGCAGAGTGGGAATATTCTCTAAGCTCCCTAATTTTATTCTTCCAAACAGTGTGACTTGCTAATTCTACCAGAACTCTTTGTGAATAAGAGTGCACATGAAGTTGGTTCTTTCAGGTGTGTGTGGTATGTATCCTAGAGTTATGAAGCACTTTACAGTGAGAAATATCAAATAAAACCAGTACGTTGCACTAATGACTTTTCTCCAGGCTCTTTGAGTTTAATTACTGTAACCAGTAGCAAGTGCAAATACCACTTCAGTGTAATAGGTCACCTCAGGTCCAATTAGCCTACAACTTGCGCAGAAATCACATAGTCAAATTGCTTGGTCACCAGTTAAGCGGCTCTCTGCTTTCCCAGGAAGTTTAAATCCCCAACTGCTACATAAGCCAGCATCAACTTGCCTGCTAAATGTGGGCACTTATATTTGAGATTCATCAAAATCTGGGAAGCAGTTATTTCTTACACCATATTTATGAATAATGACAAGACGCTGCCAGCTGGTGTGTGTAAAGTTGTCTAGACCAATATAAGAGCAGTATGTTTTTGCATCTTTTCTTATGGCAGCTTTGAAGGCCAAGGAGGCAGACTGGATAATTTTCCAGTGACTGCTAAATGACCTCAAACTCTAGTAGAAATAATGCCTGCAAACACTACAGCTTTGGCAGCTGTGACAAAAATACCAAAAAAAAAAAAATTGGAAGGGCATCAGCACTGATGCTTTAGGACAAATGCTGTCTTAGAGAAAAAGGAAGTTTTCTACCTAGGTCTAATATTTCCTAATTTTGTAATGTGGAAATTTTGAGTTATCATCACAATTACACAGTGCTGATCACTCTTTGAAATATGATCATGAGTTAAGATTTGGAGGTGTGACCTAGTCGGGCAGGCAGTTGTATCTGCAGTGCATTCTGCAGGGTTCTCTAGTGAAACCCTGCATGAAGGAATTTATTAAGTTTGTTTTCCTTTTTAAACCACATTTACTGACATCTTTTCACATGCATTTCTAACTCATGTACATGTTGAATTCTAGATAGCTGTACAGTTGTGTGATATAACTTGGGGTTTTTTTCCCCCTGTACTTTTTTTTTTTTACTAGAAGGGAGCAGTCCTGAAATCAACATCCAAAATTCAAGCTGTCCGTAGTAAGGGTGAAAATCCTAACCAAAAATACTGGACTCTGAAAGGGACGATGTGTGGGGATTTAGAAAAGAAAGGAAAAACATGAGGTGAGGAAGATATGGGATGAAGCAGACTTTTATGAAAGAAAATTTTTTGCAAGAGAGAGGAAGAAGAGAAAGGCAGAAGAACTGTAAAGGAAAGTTTTATTATGAGGGGCCTAATTTCTTCCATGAGGCGTAAATATTTTGACATACTCCGTATCTATCAACTCCATCTCTAGATCAGAAGACACCAGCTGATAACATGATTACCACAAATTGAATTCTTTAATTCTTCTTGATAAAAATTACCTATAGATTTATTGGGAATTTCCTTGTCCTTATGCAAAATAAATATTCAATTCATGCTGAAAAAATAACTTAGAGCTTAGCTTTGTAGGCAGAAATATTTGATAATGATTATAAATACCTCTCTTAAATCTCTAAATAACATACAGCCAGTTCCCCTGAGTGATCCCTTGAACACATACATATATACTATTATTTTTAAAAAGATTATGTGAGTGAAAACACTAAAAGTAGCACAGACACAGTTCATGCTAATACTTTGTCACTTTGAGGACTTACGTCTCTTTTAATTTTTTATTTTGCTATGTGCTCATGTCTAACAAGTGCACATTTAAAGAAAAGTGAGTTTAGCCACGCGTAGTAAAAAGATGTAATTCCACTGAAAAAGGGAGGTAAAGTTATAATTCTACAGATCTCTCGAAAGAGAAGTAAATTTGAAAACACGTTAAAGTTTCCATCTCTTGCCCCACTGTGCCACCATATTGTAGAAAAGGAAGATCAGTGAGTGAGTTTATTTATTGTTTTGTTTTACACCTGGATACAATGAGTTGCTGTGGGGAAGATCATGACTCTCAGAGGCATCCAGACAAACTGTGACTCATTAGACATTCCTGAAGCGTGGTGAAATGGAAAAGTCAATGGAGTGCTGTAATATCTGAATATAAGTTACGCAAGGACAGTTAAGAGTATAGTGTTGAGGGATTAGCATTATGTGGTACGTTTTCCATTTAATTAACTAGATGATGCCATTCCAACTATAGTGGTATCTGTACAGAAATGAATATCATATCAATATGTATGTTTAGAGCCCCCAAGCCAAAAGCACAGCTTACTCAGCAAAGAGAAATTGCATTTCTGTTCGGAAATGCATGGACCTATCTGTGACACTGCATAAGTAATCTTGTTATTTTTTGCAGTGAATACTTGCTCACATCTCCAGAAGATGGACTCATCCATGTTTAGGGAAAGGATGCTAAGACTCTGCATTTCTTGTTGAACCATAAGTAGGTGTTAGGATAATTCTATCACTGAATAGATGGAGGGAGCAGATTCTCTTCTGTGCTGGCTGCTGTCTGTTCTGTATCCCTGCCATGCCTCCTCAGCCTTGCTTAACCTCTGGTTTTTCACTGGGAACCTCAGTTTCATGACATTTTTCCCCTTATGGAGATTCCAGCTTTCTTGTCTGACCACCAGAGTGAATGGGTCTCACTGCATCTTCTCCCTGTGCTAATCAACAAAATGTCATTTGCATTTTTTGCACTCTCTTCTCCCAGAAACAAGAGAGAGAACACCAAGTAGCTCCAAAATGAGAGAGGGATGGGATGAAAATAGCTTCCATCAGTTTCTGCTCTCCTTTTCCTTCACCGCCCACTGGAGCTGATAACAGGCGTAAAAGGAGACTCAGAGAAAAGGTTGATTAATTCAGCTGATAAGGATTGATTTGCACAGGTGTTCACCTGCATATTTCAGTTTGTTGTGGTTTTTACTGGTGATGGTGCAAAGTTGAGTTTGCAGGGCTGTCAGTTTAGGATAAGTACAACCATGACCCATTTTGCTTCTTTGATGAGCTGCAGTCTAATGGCAGTCATGTATTAGCTCTGCACATTGCTCTATCCTGTGATTTTAGAGATATCCTGTGATTTTAGAGAGCGTCCTTAGATAAGCTGCTCTTGTGGAAGGCCTCTTCCATTGTTGGTAAATGGTACTTGAGGCTGTCAGCCAGTATTGAAGACCCTGGTTGCCCTCCTGACTGACATCAGATACGTTTTGGGCATTCAGTGTTATCAGGTACATGCCAGGAATGGCTAACAAAACTGGCAGGTACTAAGTAGATTAAATTTTAGCAAAGTATTTATTTCTGTGGTTTGTGCCCAGGATGCACCTCAAGAAGTCTCATCTGTAAAAGATACTGTATTTAACTAGTGAGGATTGTTGTCAAGTCATCTGAGAATTTCTTTCCATGGAGCTCATTTAAGAGTGATAAGAATTGACATAATCTTTTTATAATACAAACAGCATTATAAAAAAAACCTGCATTTTTTCCTTTGCTAAGGAAACACGTCTATACTGTTTGACACAGGATCTTTTCCTACTACTATCTTGCACCGACTAGTTGTTGTTATCCATGTTAAGACAAGAGTACCTGACCTGCTAATCATTCTCTTTTGCTACTATTCCAGCATTCCAGGCTTCTGACAGCAATTACTAAATGTATAGTAATAATTTTAAAGAACCCCAAGTAAACCAAAAAAAATTCAAAAAAATTGAGAAGAATCTCCTCCTCTATTTTCAGCACAGATCGAATGCCTTCACTCTTTTTTGCCTCATACTGAAAAAGAAATCCAGGTAAATAAAAATCAAATAGCAAAAACCCCAGCTGGACTGATCTACACCCTTAGAGTGGTGTGAATGATCACTTGGAACTATGTCATACTGGGAGATATGACTACTCATATGTGTCCCTTATATTATTGTGAATGAGAGAGTACTCAGGATGTACAACCTCTATGCTTCATTTTGGAAAACAAATTGCTTATTTAGAGTATGAAAAACTACCCAGGGTAATTCATCTTTTTGAGATTTCTATCCTCTCTTACAGGTTTCTATTCCTGCACATTGTGGGGCTGGGTATGCTAATAGAATATGGTATGTTTGGGAAGATGAACATGTCCTGTGGTATCACATGAACTTTTCCAGAAGCTAAGTGGGGGGAATTTTCAAAAACACCTTTCACAGATAATCTTCTGCTCCCCCTCAAGGTGGATGCTGGTAGAAAAAATAAAGCAATTTGACTTTTTTCCTGAGAGCCCAAAGACTGGACGCACTTCAACCTAGATACATGTATCATGCCCAGCTTAAATTCTGATTCGGTTTCTCTAATATATGGTATCTTTTTTTACAGTGGCAAGGTTGACAGATATGTTGTTACAATTTGCAGATTGTTTTCTGTTTGAAAGTTAATTTTTTGGAAGACTCAGGTGGAATATCTTACTTCCTGCTTAAATTATTCCATTGCGCTCCAATACTCACAAGTTAGATATGTATTCAACAATAGAGATTTATTAGTTAGGTTTATAAACTGTGGCGTCTGTGAGTCGTGTGCGGCTTAAAAAGCATATCTCAGAGATGGCTGACATTCAATTGTGTGTGAAATGCAATTTGTGGGCCAAACTTCGCGTTTGTCTACATAAATCTGCTTCAGTTCAAATTAAGTCTGTAGAGCTATTCCTGATTTACCCTGGAGTCATTGAGGGATGCCATTCACTTCAAAGACAAAGTACACTAACAAATGTTAAATTCTAAAAATCTTTGGAGCCACAGAATTTATTAGCCATTTTAACATCACTGTGTCTTCTCTTATTTTCCATCCCCAGCCCGTGGAAAATCTTTAGATAACCAGGTTGCTGGATGTACTTTGAGTCTAAAAGGTGTGATTCTGTGTGAATATATTTCATACTGTTAAAATGGCATAGGTATATTTCCAGGTGACCAAATGGGCTTTTGAAAACTACCTTCTATATTGAAATTGAAGTGTTAGGCTGTCTTTGATACAGAAATATGTCATTGCTGCTAATGGATGAAATAAATGGTTGGTGCCCAGTGGCAGCTAAATCAAAAAGAATTCCACATAGTTGTGTCACAGTTATTCTGTTAGCTTTTGTAACCTTTTGTAGTGAGGTCTGTTGGGTTTCCCCCTTGGCCTCAAGAACCCATCTATTTCACTACTTGGCATCCTCTGAGATACTGCTAATTTTCACATATTTTGTGGTTTTGTAGTGTGGCAAAGTCCCACTAGGTGCTAGACAAACAACTTCCGTGTTTGTGATTTAAGCCACATTTGCACTGGGCTGTCAGAGGTAAAGGATTAGTATATCATTCCAGCTAATTAGTTGGTTGTGCCTCCCAAATCCTTCAGGGAGGTTTTTACACTGGAAATTTCATGTAACTTTCAAGTTTTTAATTTGAAATAATCATCAAAATACCCAAAACAATTATTACAGCATCAGTGAACAGTCTGTGGCATTTTAGTTGTTTTTCTAAGGAGTGCACAGTCTTTTGTTCCACAAGTTGTTTTCCATTTACTGTTCCTTACAAAAACCTCTTCAATATGCTGTTTTTTCAGAATATGTTTTTAATCAAAAAGTACATGTTGATGTTTTTCGATAAGGCAAGAGGAAAGACTGGCCACACCTTAAGGAAAATGCTCTAATCCTACAGCCTACTTGTTCCTTTGCTTGGAAAATCTTGTTGGCTCTCCGAATATTCAACACCATTCAAATTTGCCTTTTGCTCTAAAAAGGATGCAAAACACTAAATCCCTTCCCCAAAACCGAATGCTTGTAATGTTATGAAAAGGGAGAACAGATGGTAGCATAAAGCTTAAGGGGAAAGTATAGCACTTTAATTCAAATTGTTTGACAGAGCTAAAGACAGCCACTTAGTTACCAATTGCTTAAGTTATTTATGCCCCTTTGTGTAAAAGAAGAAAACAAGGAAATTAAAATGTTTTGTACATTCAGAGAGAAAAGGGTAAGATAAGGCAAAACGGTAGTTTATTTGATTATGCTCTTTGCTAATAGTAATGCCCAAAATGTGATTGATCTTACTAAGCAGCCTTACAGAATCATTAGAATAATTGAAAACTAATTGTATAATAAGTTATCGTATAATTTTGATTTCACAGTGGACAAGTTTACCCTGTTACTATGTGATAGCCTACAAGGAAAATACTCAGAGCTTCATAACTTGGAATCTTTTGGAATTTTCCTTCCACTTTTAACTAAATTAGTTTTGCAGTTCCTCAGGATTTAGATTGTGATTCAGTGCATTAACTTATCCCCATGCTGCTTTGATTGAACAGCAAAGCATCCATTACCAATGCCATATCCAAAGTGACGTTTCCATACAGACTGCCTGCTGTTTCATTCATAACCACAAGGCAGCCCAAAATGACTTTACTTCTTTTTACAACTTGCAAGGAGTTAATGGACTGTGCTGGCCCCCTGCCAAAACCTTTAAGAAACTTTATTAATGTGTTATGAGGCTGGGACACCATAGTGCGGGATTTTATTGGTTGCTCATTTTAATGAATAAAAATATGTATGCACAATTAAAACCAGGTTTGCAAGCTATTGCCTTCTAGTAAATGTTAAGTCTTTGACAATGATATTCCTAATGTTTGCTAATGACAGTTTTGTATATTTCTTTTCATAATGCAAAACTTTGCGCTGCAAGGATAAATTTGTGTTGTGAATGTTTCTTTCCATGCTAGCACCACCTTTGGCCCAGAGAGTTCTCCTTTCTGATGCAGAAAAAGAAGTATTGAAAGCTTCTGGTTGGACTTTACCGTAAAAGACTGTGAAGGCTACATGACTGTGGAGATGTAGTCAGTCTGTACACACTATATTAAGAGCTAACATAATGTAAATAGCTTCAAAATTAATGCCAGAAGTCAGTTACTGGCAGGCTGGTTGTCTGGTGTGATTTAAGTGTTATTTTGCAAACATTTCTCAACAGGTGATGGTTTCTCTTACCCATCTTTAAAATTTAGAATTCACTCAAACAGTGAAGAAAGTAAGACTAGGCGATACCCTCAACAGGGAACAATAATAGAGAAGGTTCATTGCATAAATATATGTGAACACTTTATTAAAGAGGGCTGTTTCATTACTCTTCCTTCCATCACTGAAAAATAAAAGTGATCACATAGAGTCCTTGTTCACTAAAAAGTATCCCAATTTCCAGTCCCTGGATGCTTTTCTCTAAAACCTGTGAATACTATCAGGGAAAAAAATAATCATAGATTTAATGGAGATAACAATAGGAAGTACACAAAGAAATGTGGTAGTGAAATTCAGTAGCGCATGGAATGAAGAATTGGTAACAAAGCAGAAAGTTTAAATAAAAATTCCTCAGTCTGTTTAAATAGTTTATTTTATTAGAACATGTTGACAACTGTTGAGTTCTCATAAAAGTTTCCATTCTGCTTTCAGGCCTCTCATTTGGACTTGAAAATTTCAAAGCTTGGTCCCTTAGAAAACAGTCATGCTTTGCATGTAATTTGAGCAAAGAAGATGACAATGGTTTGCATGTATAAGGAGACTCATAAAGGACAGTCCTTGGTATCAAAACAGAATGATCTTGTGACTTTTGTTTACAGTATTTGCCTGTGAAATATACCTTGAGATAGAAAAACTGTATGCTGGGGACCCTTACTGAAGAGCGTTGCAGTGATTATTTTAGGTTTGCGGGATGTGCACGGCATTCTTGCAGGAATAGTGCTTCAGAATCCCAGGTGTAGTTCAGCCTAGATTCCTCCTCCCTTTAACCTCTAATACAGTAGCTGTCTATCGTGGACAGGCCTGACACAGCTGAAGTTGGCCATGAGCACACGTACGTAGTGAACAAAGCTCTCAAGGAGATCCTTCATTTGGTAGATCATCTCCAGCTGAGGATTTGGACTCAGGAATACATTTTCCATATAAAATGGAGGCACCCTTATGCTAATAGAGATTCTATTTGCAAAATTAAAGATTTTTGGTTTAATTTTACACATACATATGTGCACAGGTGCTGCATGAGTATCAGTACAGCATGAATTTGGCTTCTTTCTAAGTTTATATAAAGCCTTCAATGCATGAATATTTAAGACATTAGGTTCACTTGACAGAACTTTAAAAAAGGATTACAAAAACTACAATGCATTTGGCACAGAGAGCTAAGAAATAAAAGGTATTGCCAATACCGATTGTGACACCTTGACTTTCAAGCATCTGTGTATGCAACTTTGTTTTTTGCATACAGCTTTTTTACACTTCAGGCAAGATAGATTAGAAATCTCTGGATGTATAGAATAAGCAAATAATAAGTTGATGCAAACCCCAGAATTACCTTGTGATAACAGTTGCCTCCTCGTCTTTTAGAGTGAAGTACACAATTCAGTGTTTTCTTTCAGCAGATTTTTATGGAATTTAGCTATAAATTTCAGCCATCAGCTAAGGAATTCAAGGAAAGTGGAGATCTTATACATAACACTTATGTAAAACTGAAACATCTTTAGTAATGCTCCTGATAGAAGAAATATTCTGAATTTTCCTGTCTTGAAAATTTTCAGCAAAATGAAGATAATGTAGGATTAAGTGTAAATAAAAATAAAATACATCTTTATCCTTCTTTCCTTTGAATACTTCAGCAACCCATGTACCGGTGAAAATGTGAACCAACTGGTAGAGCTTTTCTAAATACACAGGTGGAACTGCTAAAATACTGCTAAGACACAAGGATGTTTCTTACAGCATTAAAATTAGAACATGGGTATAATGGAATATTTTTTAATACTGTGAATGGAATTTCACAGTCATTTGAAAGCTGGAATAGGTAAAATTTGTCCACTTTGGAATTAGTAAACCTGTTTGCAGTAGCATGCAGAACCCAGGGACTGGGGATGTGATCTCATTTGCTTACAGCTTATAGCATAAAGGTGCTGAGTTACATGCAAATATATAGTTGTCTTTATCCCAAGTCACTGGCCTGGTATCAGGATGGTCAGAAAAGGTGAGACCCTGGAATCTGAGCTGGACAAAGCTGTTCTTGTATGTCTGGTTTTCATGTCTCATAAATGAACTGAATTGAGCTCTTGAGCACTTTCCATATTTCTTTCAGTCCAGGGGAAGTTTTGGGATTCCCAGTAAACTAAGTACTCAGTGCTTCCACAAAGGAAAATGGCCTGTGTTTGTTCAGTGTTTTAGCTTCAAGACAGTGAGGATGAGAAATGGGGACCAGGTAGACATTTATTTTTAAAATAAGTATGTGCGTTTGAAAGGAAGAAGAGTGGCATGATAATTACAGAATGAAGCTTCATCTGTAGAGGCTGTAAGCATCAGATAAGATAGAGAAAATGACACAATTTTTTGAAGATGTCCCTTTGCGTACTTGCCTGGTAAACCTAGTCCCTTGCTAGTTTTGTCACCCTTTTTTTTTTTTTATTATTTTTTTGGTAGAGAGCAGTTTAGAGGTACACTTATTAAATATTAATAGAAGAGATGCTCTTTGGAACCTTAACCCCAGCTCACTGGAACCTTACAAGGACATCAGTATTACACAGCTGTGTGACTTTGACCCTGATTACTAATTAAACAGAGGTGAAAGTCACTTAATTCAGAAGCATGTTGAGTGGACATAACTATCACAGTGCATGTCCTCTCTATTTAATGGGACAAAAATTTGCTCAATAGAGTCGAAAGGATTAGAAATGAAATGTAGTTATACAAATAATTGACTAGGGTTGATATGAAGCCTTCTGATGCAATGTAGCCATGGACAATAAGAAGTTCATGGATCAGTTGACTAGCATTTTCATAAAAAGCTGCTATTCAGATGTTATTATATAATGATAGTTGATAGGGAGGCTTAAGACCGTAAATAGATAGGGGCAGCGCCCACAAGACAAGCTTTGTATTCACTTAGTGTCTGTAAGGTTGTGATTCTTCTACTAATGGAATATTTTTTTCTGGTGAGGACACTTTCTATTTTCTTTTTTAGTTCCAAGTGATTTTAAAATGCCTGTAGAGTTTTATTTTGTAAAGGAAATTCAGTGAAAATGTCATGATGCACTCGTCAGCTGTCATTACCCAAACCAGCAGAATCTTGTGAAACTGCCCGGCAAGCGATAGGAAAGCAGTGAAATGCCTTTGCTTTGGTTGTGTACAGTTATGGTTGAAGCAGAGTACAAGGTCTAAGGAATCTCTCAATTTATGTTTGTTTTAACATTGGACACAATGAAAGAACACTCTTCTGTCTGTTATACAGACCTAGGATAGAACAGGTCAGGTTTTCTAATTCTGGCCAAGGGCGGCATACCTTGGTGATGAGGTCCACCTCAAATAAAATAGGGGCTGTCGCAGCAAAGGCTTGAGATGTTTGGAAGGGTTTTGTATGTTTTGCTGGTTGCTTGGAAAAGAGAGAGATTTTCTTTAAAAGTCGGCAAATGCAATCAGTGGGAAGGAGGGATCAAGCGTCTGAGGCTTTGCTGGTGCCTTGTGCCCGAGCACAGAGTAGCTGTGCTTTGCAAAGGTCCCAACGTGTGTGCTCCTGGCACAGGGGAAGCGTATGACGATTTCTGCATAATTTAAAACAATAAAGTAAGCTTCCCTTCAGGAAACTCCTCCTCCCCCCTTTTTTGCCCAGTGATGGGATGTGTGGAGCAGTCAGCATGTCTTCTAACCCACTGCTGTGTACAGTGTACTGGTGAGCCTGCTGTGACCGACCTGCAGTGCCAGGTCCCACTCTTGTCTGGAAAACCAGCTCCTTGCCTCGGTTAAAACAGTCTGATGGTTTTAGAACCAGTTTTGGCTTTTGCCCTTCACACAGGACAACACTAGATCGACGACATTTCGGGATAACTGTTTGGCAGCCATTTTAGATACTGCCTGTGCTGAGAGCTCTCTGGCTGCCAAAAATTGCAGGCACTCTGTGCCAAAACACTCTTGGCAGTAGAGATAAACTTTGCAGAGATACACAGTCCAGAAATATCTTATAATTACAAAGCACAGGGGGCAGAATGTTTTTACAATACAGCTGTGCTAATGTAAACATTTAATTTGGCAGCCATCTCCACCCACTTTTCAATTAACTGGGTTTATGCAGATACTTTAGGTCTGCAATAAACTTTATTGCTGCTTCTCTTAGAGTACAGTTTATGAAACACAGATTTGAAGTATTTTGGGGGCTTTCTATCCATTTAGCAAGGCACACTGAAAATGTTAGGCTGTTGTAAAGGGAAGTGTCAATTCCTGTTTTAAAATGCCTTAGCTCTGGCTTCACTAAAAGCCTTTGCTTTAAAAGTATATATTAATTGGGGCCTGTCTCCTTTGCTTTTTCCCAAAGCAAGTAACAGGATATTAATAGAAAGAAATGAAATCACTTAAAGAGCTACAAAAGGACATTTGTGCTGGTGGTGGTCAT
This sequence comes from Parotia lawesii, assembly GCA_003713295.1. Lineage (NCBI taxonomy): Eukaryota > Metazoa > Chordata > Aves > Passeriformes > Paradisaeidae > Parotia > Parotia lawesii. Next base: position 154,558 of record RAHM01000412.1, read on the forward strand.
TAGAAAAGACAAATGTTCCTGGTGTTGCAAAATGGAGCTACACAGAATAGCTCTGAACAGCAGTCCTTACAACTATAATTGCAATAATTGTGTGATAGCTGCAGTAATTGTTCTTGTAGAGTAAAAGAAAAATAATTTCCAATCACAAGCATTATTCAGCCTTAGATGGCAAAAGCAGCCAAAGAGCCTTTCCTGAAAACTCCAGAATGCTGGAGGTTACAGTATTTTATAATGAGATGAGTTATTTGGCTTTGTGAAACTGGTTAATGTTTTATAACATGAGAAGACCTATTGGATAAGATCTTTTCACTGACTATCAAATAAATTAAAATAACTATCTCTAATAACTTCTGCATTTTGTGGGAATGAAAAGTTTCAGTGTGACTTTGAAAGGCCAAAAGGTGGAGTCCTTCCTCACAGTCCCTCCCCAATCCTGTGAGGGATCAGACCATGTCAGAGGGGCCGTCCCTGGTCTGGAGGGCTCTGTGTTCAGGAGCTAGGCAACGCAGGGTAAGCACAGTCACAGAATCAGATTAGCATGTCCTCTAGGGATGCCAGACCTCAGGATTCAGTGGATCACTTCCATTTGGACAAGCTGAGGAGCAGGACAGACTGTTTGTTGGTTGGTTTTTTTTGAAAGTATATTGAGACTTTAGTTATGAAACTTGGATGGGCAACCAAGAAGAAGCTATCTTGTCTACTTTAATTTTGACATTTGTATTTCCAGGCCAAGCCACTAATTGTTGATAATTATGCAGCAGCAGCAGCAGAATGAAGGCTTTTGATTGTCCCACAGCAGTCTGGATGATGGTCTCTGCCCCACAGAGCATTCAGCTTTGGTTTGCATGTGTATGGGGCCAGGATGTGGCGGTGTGAGGCAGGGGGATGGATGACGGGTTAAGGACATCGAAGTGCCTTTACAGCTGACGTGCAGAAACTTCTTGGGGACTGGTTGAAGTATTTTTGCTTTAAACTTCAGATGAGGGAAGAAAAGGTATGGAAGTAGATACAAAAGTGATAAGACTGAGGGCATAGTTTACCAGAAAGTTTTTAAATGAGTGTGTTATGGCCCAAAAGCAATTCAGTGGAAGTAACTACATCATTTTTTAAATGGATTCCAGAAAGTTTGATTGAAATTGTGAGTGAAAGGCCATCAGAAGAACAAGAGCTTCTTTCTATTGATTTGCCCTTTCCCAATTTTCATTGAAGTGAGTTAATCTTAAATACATTTTTTTTAAAGTGAATTTACTTGTTTATAGTAGATATCATAGAAATGTGATTAAATTAGTAACTACTGCAGCATAACAACATAGATATATTAAAAAACTAATTGAAGAAGGTCATCGGAAGCAGATGTTAAACACTAATGATGTAAGCATCCTAGATGTAAGGATAATTTTGTCTCTGCAATCTCTTGAGCTATAAACATTAGCTGTGAGGAAGCGAATATAGTTTATGTATGGGATCCCACACAATTGATCACTGCAGGAATCCAGAATAACTTCTTGTCCTGCATGATCACAAGACATTTTCTTACACTCCTGTTGTAGGAAGTGTTCATTGCTTTAAATTCATAGTCTTCTTACTTTTTATCAATCAATCAATCAATCAATCAGTTTTGCTGATAGATTGGAATTACCTGTTTTTCTTAAGTGCTGCCTCCTTTATAAGGAATACAGCATTGTTGCTGTGATTAGAGTGTAAGTACAGTACAGAACACAGTTCTTTTGAGAGTGGTATGAAACTTTTTAATAGGCTTTGGCCTTTTACTGAACTATAAAAATTCAGTTTGGTGGCAAAGGACCATGATGAGTGGGATCCTTATTATGTCCTTTATTTGGCCACGGGAGTCTGTGAGAATGCTTGTCATGACCCGAAGGCAGAATCAGCATTTTAAAAAAATTATGCTTTGTAATTCATTGGTGTTAAAATAACATGTATTGTCAAGATAGTAAAAGCCTGGCCACAGGAATGAAAGATCTGAAAGGCAGTGAGAAATTCATTCCACACCTAAAAAATGTTTATCAGTCATCTTTGACAGCAGTACTTTAATGGATTATTGGTGAATAAAGATCTGTATAAAATGCAATCCCCCCTATCGCCTCCTTTCCCAAGGCTTGACTGAACCATGGGTGTTATTTGGGGACAAAATAGCCCTGGTATTTTTTCTCTATGAATAAGCCTCCTAAACAGCCGGGGTTGGCCCTAGGTGATTTTGCACCACTCTGGGAGAGCAGAGTCCCTGTACAGCTGCTGAGGGCCTCCTATGTGAAAGACAATCTCCAGGTCTAGCAGGGAGCCAGACCTTCCTGGGTAGCAGAGCAATATGTGCCATACTCTGCCATGTCCCCTTTGAAATTTGTGCTACACTGCAAGTGCAGGAGACCTTGACTAACTGATGGAGGAAACATCTATAGTGTTCCTCCCTCTGCACATGTTGGCAATGTTCCCACCTCTTCCTTTGTGGCAATGAGCACCATTGCTGCACTGCCCCAGGTAGCAGTAGTCTACAGCAATCTGCAGAGCACAGGGCTGGAAGTGACCTACCCAATTCTGCACCCAGGATGGGAGCTGTAGCCACAGAAAAGCCTAAAACAACCTCCCTTTGTTCAGGTATGTGGGAGGATGCAAAACCAAAGCCAGTTTCTCATCCTAGGTTCGAAGCTGTATGTTTGCATAATGTTTGGGCAAATGCTGGAAGTGAAGTAGTACTGCTCAGCCAATGTGGCAAGAATTAAAAAAACTATTTTCAAAGTGGTAAATGCTGTTTGTCACAATTGACAATCTGCTGCCAATGCATCCTGGGTGTGCTTGAAAGCTTGGATCCTCAGGAGTGGGAGTTGGGGGCAAAAAATGAATGTGTGTGGAGGGGATTCCATGCTCTAGCAATGTCTTAGTGGATTCTTTAGAAAGATGCTGAAAGCTCATGCTCATACAGTGGCAGCCAGATTTTAACCTGCTGGCCCGTAGATGACAGTAACAATGCTGTATCAGTTCCTTAGAAAACACACAAACAAGGGCAAACGAAGTATTCCCCTGTAGCGCAGAAGACAGTTTAAATAGATTAGGCTCTGGCATAGCACTTAAGTTTATCAAGCATTTAGTGTTTAGGATGTACAATACAGCCGTATGTGACTTGCCAACTATCTGGGCTTCCCCCACTGTTTCTGGTTTGGCAACAACATGGTTTTTCACCCTGTTGCAATGCTGACTGCCAAGGAGACGTGGCCAGCTTTCTGCTTCCTGTCTTCCTCTTTGTTCTGGCTTGGCCTGCATTCTGCCTGCCAAGTCACAGATGCCAAAAGCTTATACAAAAAGGTCAAACAACTAAGGCTTGAAATCACCTATGCCAACATTTGTATTTCCCTTCTATTCTTCTGTATTTGGCTAACTGGAAAGTACACACCACATAGCTGAGACAGGCATACAGAGAAATTTTTGCAAAAGAATGTATAGATGATAGCTCTACAAAGTCCTCATGGAGGCAGGGAGCACTGAACATTTCTTAAAATTCCCCTTATGGAATTCCAAGTGCTAAAGATATATAATAACCTTTTGGTTTTGTGAATTTATTTCTCTCCCCTCCCTCACCCAGCTTGGTTTTGCTTACTCTTGCTATTTTACTATATTTAGGAGTTAAGTTACTTTGGAATTTAGTACTACAGATCTTTGCACTTGGATCTGCAGCTACATTGGCATCTGTGACCCTGTTGTAACCACTAAGAAAATTAAACTTTCTTTAATATTTATAATTGGAAAATTCTAATAATAAGTATATAGCTGTCCAGAACCTAAACTTCACCAGCATAAATCTGTAAACTCCTGAACTATGTGGTTTTATATATTTTCTCCAGAATAAAATTTATTTTCCTGATGGCGGTTCAGCTTCTCCTCACCTTGTGAAACTGAAGCAGAAGAACATATCTACCACTGCTATTTCTGTAATGTTTCTTATCATGATAATGATATTAATCTATTGCTTTAATCTCCAAGTTTTAAACTAAACACTAAGACTGATAATAATAGCCCTAAATGCCAAATGACTGTTGACCATGAGTTTTAAAATTGCACAGTTGTAGGGTAAGCCTCCTGTTCAGATGATTCATCAAAGCTCAGGTTGCAAAGCACAGCTTACTATTTCAGCCAGTCTTCAAAAGAAACTACTCACTTTACTCATCATCCTCTCAGCCTCTCCCCTACCCTACACACCCTTAAAGAGAAGGTGTTTCTTTAAAGTAATGGTGAGAAGCAAAATAAAAGAAAACACAAGGACGCCTTCAGCAACAGGCCTTTCCTAATAAGCAGCATTTGATTGTCTCTTACTTAGATGAGCAAGAAAACTGTACAGCTCTTAGTGGTTTTACTTTGTTTAACTAAAAATGTTTTCCTGGACACTGCAAAAAATTGCAGGGTTGAAGAATATTCCTAGGCATATAGTGGTGGCACAAGGAAGGTAGACTGCAAAGAGAAGACAGGGAAAAGAATGTGTTGTTGGTTGTTTTGTTCATTCATACAGGTGGTTGCAAGTTATCTTAGAGTAAATCTTTAACAATTTAACAATACAGTATGCCTAAAGTTAATTGTAGACCTAGATCTTGGGTGAAAGGGGCTGCCAACATCTTTAATGGGATAAGTGTGCCCTTTTCAGAGTCAAATATTGCTTTTGGACAGCCACACATGTGGAAAGATACATCAGTTTTCTGTCGCTCTCCCGTACTAAATGCATGGAAAGATAAGGTCCAGAGAATTCACCCTGTTCTGCTCTATAATCAGTGCACTTCTTTTTTCATGCCTTATAACTTAATAACTGTTATTTTTGACATGTGAATTTTTTAATGTGTGTTTAGTCTAGTCTTTTTTTTTTTAACGCTGAAACATACTGATTACATTTTTTTCCATCTGCTGCTTATTAAAATAGACTTATGCTAATACATTTGGGAAGGCAGCTATCCTTTTGGTGTTGACATATGCCTTTGCTGAGAGGTCCTCATGCGATTGCCTGTATTCTACATGAACTTAATGTTAGGTTGTGGTGTGTTGTTTGAAATAGTGTAGATGAGAAGTGTGCGAAGATACCCGCACTTGCTGTGATTGAGCCAAGTGGTATATGAAAAACACTGTAGGTCTGCAAGCTTAACAGTCTTCCTAGATTGATGTTTTCTGGGCTGTCTCCTATTTACAGTCACATACTGTCTAACAAACTGTGGTAACCCCTAGACTAAACTTGGTACAAAACTTTAGTTTCATTCTTATTGTCATGGCAATCTGTCTTCATGTGCTGTTTCCATCTCCTGAACACTTACATCATGCTGTTATCAATAGCTATGCGTATGGAAGTGATTTCATTGTTCATTTGATTAAAATAGAAAAAAGGGTCCATACAATATGGCTAGTGTTTCCTGGGGGGACACAGGGCTTTAGACTTAGAGAAGACAAACTGACTTGATATGGAATGTGTTTTAATGTTGTTACACAGATTTAATTTTAGCAATTGTGTATGTAGTAAGACTAATGCCAGAATCACTTTAGAGAAATTGGCCAAACAATGTGCTGGTCTCTGCTTAGTTTCTGGAGGTTGCTTTGCTGCTGGTGGAGTGCTTCTCTTATCAACCCTGATGCTGCCTTGCTCTGCTGCACTCAGGTCGCACACCATTGTTCTCCTTCCACATGTGGAAGTGAATGTGGGCCATTGAACAGAGGAGCATCAAATGAAAAGTGTTTTTTGCTATGCGGCAAGTTTAGACTTTTGAGAGGGAGGACCAGTTTGGGAGGACTCCTAAGCAGCAGACTTAACTGTGCTGAGTCCTGGGATCAGTGCTGTTTTGTTTTGTTTTGTTTTGTACTGTTTTTCTTGGTTTGTTTTTTACAAGTGTGATGTGTGACTTACTTGTGGGCCCTCTTCTCAGTGCTTGCCTGTCAGTCACACCCACTGGGTGGAGAAACACAGCCCTAGGCCAAGGTGAATTTCATGAGAGAATTGTATGTTCTCATGTTCTTGCCGTTACTGATATCATACTGCTGTCCTGAAAAGGCTCCATTGTTGTTCATGTTTCACTTTTAAGTTGGCATTAAAGGGATACAGTTGTTATTCAGAGGTACAGCACCTCCTGGAAAACTGCTTGAAAGTATTTTGGGGGTTTGGAGATTTGCTTGATATAACTGTTCATAAGTATAAAATTTAATGTCAAACTAGCCAACTGGTCTCATCTGCATATCAATGCAAATTCTAGAAACTGCGTGGAAACCTGAACTGCTCAAAATTAGGCTGATGTGAATGAAGTTTAGTGCTGGCATTGCACACTTTTCTGAATTCTCTTTAAGTTGCTCAAGCAGCACAGACAGATTGACTTTACACTTCTCTGGAGTGTTTGCAACAACCACACCGAAAGAAGGCTGGGCTAAAAAGGGAGCTGTAATAAGGTTTTCATTTCAGAATCACACGAGATGTGTTGTGTATTTGTGTAGAGCAGGGAGAGACAGGCAGAAGGGAGGAAGGTAAAGCAAAATTTGAGTTTGCAGGTTTGCATTAGAGTATTGTCACATGCTTGAGATCAGTCATAAAAAAGTCTGCCATAATTTCAGTGCATACAACTGAACTATTGTGCAGTGCATTGTGTCTCATCTAACTCCTCCAGGTCACGTGCTTTTAACCCATTTGTTCAGGAAAACAGGCCTGCCAAGGGGCTTGAATACATGTAAGGTATTAAACTGAGTCTTGAATATGTTATGTAGATGCACAATAGGGAAAATGATTAGTATTGTTCACAGAAGAAGGGCAGTGCAAGTATGAAGTTGCTGTTTTTTGCTCCAAAGTTTTTTGAAAAATCTGAAATATTTCTGTAATGAATACTATTGTGAAGGTGCTGTTGTTCACATCTATTCCTGTTCTTTCAATAGTGCACAAGAGAGTTAACACGTTTAACCCATCAGACTTCCCCCTTCTCAAAGCCCAAAACACTGGCTATAAGATAACCCTGAAGCTATATGAATTTATAATTTCTGCACGCATGCACACATATGCACAGATACATGAATATAAAGGATTATTAAAATGAAAAGAGTTGTTTGGATTGAATTTTATCGTACATATTTAGCTAGCAGAAAGTTATTTTTTAAGTATTAAGGGGCCTTTAATAAGAATCTAAATCTGCAGTTATAGTAGACATGTTGAATATCTAAGGTTATACTGGCTTCATGTCTTGGAGCTATTGGGTGGTACAACTCCTTTTGCTTTATACACAGACTGAAACTTGAGTTTCTGATATATTTTTAGTGAACTTGTAGAAGGTTTTTTAACTGCAAAGACTTTTTTTTTTTTAATAGCTGCAGACCAAATCAGTCTTGATAGCTTTCTCAAGGTCCTGCTGTGATGTAGTAATGGTAAGAAAATAAGCCTTAGAAACAGAGGATGGTTAAATAGTATTCAAGGCACTGGCAAATTACCAGGTGCAGTAAGAATTTTGAGTCAGGGTTTTTGTTCTCCTTCATTCCCCCTCGCCCCCCCCCCCTCGCCCCCTCCCTAATTAGCACTCAATTTTTACTCATGCAAAAAAAAAAAAAGTAGTAAGCAATAAAAATGAAAGCCTTGGAATTTGAATCCATACATCTGTTTTTTTAGATAAAAAGTAGTATCCTTTTTTCAAGTATATAATACCCTTAGGTACTGCAAGAACATGTGCCAAGTTTTGTATATAAAACAAAATGGAAAGAGCAAAAGCAGCCTTCGCTGTATACTGAATAAGCAAGCATGTTTTAAAATTGTGCAAAACTGCAGCTGGTATTGCACCTATCAGGTACAATAGTCCCTGTCAGGGAACTTCACCTATGTAGATGGCTAGAAAGTTAGGGAAATTAGAAATTGGGAACTTAAAAAAAGTGAGGGATATGCTAATGTGTAATATCCACTATCCACTGAAAATGACAGAATTTCAAAACAGGTGCTGCCATGTGATATTAACCACGAAATGACAGAGTTATGTTGGGAAGGCACAAATGAATATGATCAATAGGATTTAATACTTTTTTAATAGCTTTTTGACCAATACGACTGCAACAGCAGTACTGTCGCTAGTAGGGAGATGAGGAGCCTGTGGGAAAAATGTTCTTTAAAATTGCTTTGTTTTAAACCTGAAAGTCACGGTTTAAACTAAGATAACTTTTTTTTTTCTTTTTTAGTTACATGCTTTAAAAATAATTCCTTGCATTTATTTGCAGAACATCCCTGCCCAAACTCAAAACTGAGTTGGTCATACATTTGTATGCATTAGTCAGTTCTACATTTTAAATTCTCCTGGAGCACATCATATGACTAGGTACTTCTAATTTTTATCTACTGTAAAAAGTCAATGTAGACAAAAAATTAATTCATAGATCATAATTTTTTTATCACTATTGCTTCAATACTTTCTCATTATTTGTTATGAACTTGTGTATAAACATGGCGCCTGTGAGCACACATGCAATTACAATCAAGTTATGAACCACTGGCATGAAAAGGTAGGGTGATTTTTCTCAGCCAGTTCTTGTATATTATCTACTTAGTGCCCATTGATAGATTTAATCTTTCTTTTGCCATGGCTAGTTTGTTTTAATTGTGTGTGTGTGTGGATACAGGTAGGAAAAGTGGTGCGTATTTTGTCTATGAACTTTTAGATTACAGCAGATGAAATTAAATCCACTTTATAAAGAGCACGTGTATATACTTCCATTTGAGACATTTTCAAAAAGATCTCTGATAAAAAAATGTGTTACTCGAGGATCCACAGAACTATGGCATTCCTTATGCCCCATGTCTCTTCGAAGTAAGTTAAGTAGCATACGATTGTAAATTTCTGAACTGCTGAGGAATGTCTTTTATTACTGTATGATTTAGTGGAGAATGCAATGCACTTGGAAGGAAAAATGCAGATCTGTCCTACAGTATTTGTTGAACTATGCTATTTTTTTGTCCTTTTAAACTGTAGTTTACCAGAAAGTGTCTCATCCAAAACTCACTGGAGCAACTTTCTATTGATTTTAACAACCTTTGTCATGTTAAAAAAACTGATTTTTTCTTCATCCTGTCATCGTTATCCCTGGCCTAAGAATGTTGTCTTATGTAGTGGAAATGTGAATTTTATCTCTCTGAACTCTTTTTGCTTCACTTCTCTGCAGTTCAACAGAAAATGAAATCCTGGTTGCACGGGACTCAGTGGTAAAATCTACACTGACTTCCCTGAAACCAGAATCCGTGCAGCAGGTTCAGGTTAGATGTTAGGAAAAATTTCTTCACAGAAAGGGTGATTAGAAATTGGAATGGGCTGCCCAGGGAGGTGATGGAGTCACCGTCCCTGGAGGGGTTTAAGAAGAGACTGGATCTGTCTCTTAGTGCCGTGGTCTGGTTGAAGGGTGCTGTTCTGTCATAGGCTGGACTCAATCATCTCAGAGGTCTTTTCCAACCTAATTGATTCTGTGATTCTGTGAAGATCTCAGCAATATGCATTGTATAAACATCAGGGTCAACTCTGTCTTACAGAACAGAATAAAATGGACAGTTTATTATTTAGCTGAAGGTATATGCAAGGAAATTCCTATTATTTGCTTGCAAATATGAATTTTTAAATTAATATAGTCATCATATAATTTCTTCCTTCTCTAAACATCACAATGAGTCTTCCATGGTGTTCTGCATTTTGCTTTTGATTTTCTGAAGAATCAGTAATAAAAGCCCTTTATGAAACATACCTTAACATAAAAGGTCTTCTTGGTTTCCAAAAACGACTTCTGAATATTTCGGACTATAGCTAGTATCCTCCAGATGGAGAAAATTAAATATCATATCTCATCTTTTCCTACTGAATCCAACAAGTTTTCGAAAGAAATGTCATTCTTTCACATTCATCCACATGTGACTTTATACCTGTGTAAATCACTTCTTAATGTACATATCAAAAAGGAGCTCAACTAATATTATGAGGTATGGGAAATATTTGTTTCAGGCCATGAAAAAATGTAGCTCTTTTCTTAACTTAAAAATATGTGTGTGTGTGCATACATAGATATGCACATATTCCATGCACAACTTATAACACAACTGGGGAGATTTTTTCAGTGTTCAATATGAGCAACATATGGTCTTTATATAAGAAATATTTTGAATAAATAAGTGTTGTGACTTATTTCACATAGACAAATAAAGGAATTTAGATTAAAAAGATAAATCTATGCATGGGATATGAAGCTGAAAATCTTACTGTACCTATTGCAGTTTTCATTCTGGTAAGTGCTCCTAGGTCCTTGAATTTCTTTCAACTATATAAAAACTGGATTTACTCCCAGAGCTCCACTTCTTAACTAGAGCAGTTTAAAAACTAAACAAGGACTGAGTCAGTTAATTAATTTAAATGAGATTACAAATCAGAAACACATTACGTAATGTTGATTTAATTACCATTTTTTATTTACCTAATTAAAATACTCTGAAGGAAAGTTAACAGTCTTGACAATGGCCGATTGGGTGACTTGGCAGAGGCAGATCTGCTGATAAAAGGGGAGGCGAAGCAGGGAGCCTGCCATGACCCGTTGGGCTCTGCCGCCCCAGCCCGTCACACGCCACCTTGCTGTCAGCCCACGTGGCGCTGGCATTGCCCCGACAAGCCCAGGCATGGGGATGCTCCTCCAGTGGCAGAGACATGGGGTTTCAGCCAGCCATGCCGGCCGCAGGCGAGCTTGTCTGCGGTGGGAGGGCATGGGGGCACGTGGGGAAATGGGTCAGCTGATGGCTTAGTAGCTCCTGCTGTGTCCCCAGTCCAAAGCAAACAGTTTCAAACTGAAATGAAAACAGAGCCCAGCTTCTGCTGACTGGCCTGACCAGCTCCCAGCAGAAGCACCTCCATGGCCTGAGCCCTGAAGGGTTTGTGACGTGACATGCCTGCGTGGGCTAAAGCCTAGGTACCAACACCACCAGATGCCTTAGCTTTCTGGGGAAAGCAGTCAGGTCTGTTTTTTGCTGCCTTTCTCACGCAGGTGAAGGTTAGATGGCAGCAAACTTATGAGGTAAAGATTCTAATCCACTGTTACAGCTCCTGGTGCAGCACATGGGTGCTGATGAAGCCTGCCTGTGTACGTTCACCACATCCAGCCTTCAGGGTAGCTTCTGCTGTTGTGCTGGTCTCCTGAGAGGTCCCTACCATGCCTCTTGGGTCACTTCTCTGTGCTGCTCATTTACCACCAGTTGTATGAACATGAAGCACAGTAAAAATGTATAGGACTAGCCTGTCACATAGTTACCCAGCGCAATAGCAGAGCTGTCTTGTGAACGCAGAGGAAGTTCTTGCAGAACAAGAGTAGCAGAACAGCGTTATTAAAACAAGTCACTGATTCAGTGTTGTGGATGTTTTCGGTCTGGGTGTCACGAACACATATTGCTAACAAGTATATACTGCTGGGAAAAGATACAAGAGGAAACCTGTCTTTCTCACAGTGAAGCCCTACTTGTTTTTTAAGGTGCTGCTTCCTCCTTGTGTGAACTGTGCTTCATACCATATCTCTTCAGGGATATATAATCATGGAATCCTTTAGGTTGAAAAAGACCTTAAAAATCATCAAGTCCAACTGTAAACATAACATTGCCAAGTCCACCACTAAACTATGTTCCTAACTGTCACATCTATAGGTTTGTGAAATACCTCCATGGAAGGTGGCTTCCTGACTTCCCTTGGCAGCCCATTCCAATGGATGGCCACCCTTTTGGAGAAGAATTTTTTCCTAATGTCGAATCTAAACCTCCCTTGATGCAGCTTGAGGCTGTTTCCTCTTGTTTTATCACTTACTGCCTGGGAGAAGAGACTGACCCCACCTGCCCAAAACCTCCTGCCAGGCAGTTATAGAGGGCAATAATGTTCAGCTTCCTTTTTTCCGGGCTAAACAATACCAGCTCCCTCAGAACTCCTGACAGGGCTTGTGCTCTACCAAACAAATTGGTGGTGGTGAACATTTTATCAGAGGAAATCAGAGAACCAAAATTTTCTGGAGAAGTATTTGAATTAAATGTAGTGATCTATGAAAATGTGAAAAATAAATCCCACCTCAAGTTAACATACTTATGAAAACAAGGGTGACACTAGCATTTCTATGTTTATAGCAGCCTTTCAGCAGATACTTAATGCAATAAACCACTTTTAGCTTGTTTATACCATAAATTAGCTGTTCTATCACAAGAGCTGGTGTGAATAATTCTCATAAAATTGTACAATAATTCTTGATTGTCAGAGAAATACTGCACAAAGAAAGACACTGATTTTGCAAAGTGAATTGTTACAAGTGTTTGGGAAGTTTGTCAAACCAATCAGTTGCTTTGTCAAGGTGAAATAGTGTTGTCAGTAGAAGATATTTATGTAGTAAAATTAGGGTAATAATAAGTAAGGTAATGATTTAAAGTACAGGGATGAAATTACTTGTTTGTTTTATGGACTTTTACTGCTCATGTTATTTGCTTTGGAGGAGAGGAGGATGTCTTACTTTTCTTTGCTATGGATGTTCTGAGAATCTTTGAGAGATCAAGAACTGATTAGGGGCTGAGATGGAAGACATCCCCAGGTCTCTACCACAGTGTGGTAACCTGTGGTCCTGTGATTTTCAGAGGTATAACCACATGCCTCAAGTTTTTGATGTCAGACAGCAAAGTAATCCTGACAGTCTGGAAGGTAGTTGTGATTCTTGTTGATGATAGTGACTCTGTCAACTGTGAAGTCAAGTTCTGTATATGAATATGAAAGTTTGAACAACCTCAGACTGATACATGGTTTGGTGATGGCCACATGTCTATGGTCCCTTATCCCCCTTACTAAAATCACAGACTGTCAAAGAGCAAGGATGTATTTACCTGTTGGTGAATGATTAAATTAATGTCTGTCAGCTGAGATCAACTGAGACTGATCAAAGGCTGTCTCCTAGCCTGTGGCAAATAGAGGTGTGTTCACTGAAACCACTGAGCAAGTTTATTTCACTAGTGTGATGCCTGTGGACAATCTGCTTATTTCCCTAAAACATGGCTCTAGAAAGTATTTTCAGATTTGAGCAGATTCTTCTGCTACTTGTTTTCTATGCCTTTGATACTATGCTCTTACAGAGAGCCTTAAAAACAAAATTTCTTTTACAGGATGGGGCATAAGGAAGGTATAGCATAGCTTACTTTTTAAAGAGAGTATCTTATCAGCTGAAAAGTGAAAGATTAGATTACTAAGGTGAGCAATATTAAAAATCCTTCAGGAAGCTCGTAAACAACAATGTGACTTGTTTGGCTTTGGTGGCATGGGCATCCTTCCTGCTTGTCAAAGACAAGGTGGTTCAAAGGGAGAGAGCATCTCGTCCTTTGCTGTATGGAAAACCATCAGCTTTTTTTTTTTTTCCTCTGCCTTATGAAGCCAAGACTTTTCCTAGTGTACCGCTGGGAAAATGGAAGCTTATTTTCTCACTTGAAGCAGGCCTCAGCAGTCAGTTTGTCTTAACTCTGGCTGCACTGAAAGTTACCTGCACCTACAGATCCTCATTGCGATGGACCCCTGGAAATGAAAACAAAGGAAAACAATTAAGTATAAAATATATATTTTGACTCATCCTTCTTGACTCATCCTTTCATATGGTCTCCTAGAAGCAAGATAATTTGAGATAGAGTTTGAATGTCTTGGTGATAGCCGTGCTAAATCATGGTAAGTTATACATGAAGTGTATCAGGGTTACATGACCTGTTAAAAGTAAAGGCTGGCTTGAACATATTTTGTATAAACTCTTCATCCATGGGGCAATAACTTACCAAGGATAGGTTGGATAAGTCAGCACCAAGAAGAGCAGAGCAGAGCAGAAGACATGCTACTGTAGCTGTGAGCTGCATATGCAAGCCATTTTGTGTAAATGGTATGTGTAGGTGACCTTTTGCTCCATATCAACAACAACAACAACAACTGCAACAACAACCAACAATCAAGTTCCTAAGGGAACTTACAGCTGGGAGCTACCTGAATGAAAATTATGAAAATTTCAGTTTCATTTCATAAATATGATGGGATTTTGTTTGCTTCTTGTTTTGTGTGTCTTTTCATCCAGCTTCTAGTTTATGAAGTTGCTTGGCATTTGGGTTTTCTTTTCATAGTTTGGTTTCTTTGGCTTTTGGTTGTTGGATGGGTTTTTTTTTTTTAATGTGCAAGAGTTATTTGCTGGGACAATTGAATGCAAATCCAGCTAGACAGACAATGAGTTTGGTTTATGTCTTTCTCAATCACTCTGGAAGAAAGGGCTCATGTTGTTAATCAGTGATCTTATACAGATGAGGACAAAGAAAGATTTAAACTGTCTTAACATGTCTTTTTTCTTCCTTAGCTTCTGTGGCTTCCCAAAAATGCCTCTTACTCCCTCTTTTAGAAGAGCATTGCTCCAATGTATCTGTTCATTCAGTGTTCTGCTTATACAAAATTATTAATATAATTTAATCCTGTAATGACCATGGTTCTTTTGTACTTTGTAAAGCTATTTGCATCCAATCAAAACAGAAGAGTGCTTTATAATTACTGACACTGGTAAGAGAATTGGATCATCATACGCCATCTCAAGGGTGTGTCTTTCATCTTGAGGATCAGGTACTTCTCTGTGTTTTAAGTGCAGAGTTCCATAGGTTGATGCTCTCATACAGAGTAAAATTCTTTGCTTTTTCAACTGCATTTAGTAAAGGGTTAGATAAGTTGCTTTTCATATTCATCTTTGGTAATTCTTTGCTTTCTCAAAATCTCATTGAGATCTCTGAAAACACAGACTGAGAATCAATATGTAAAAACCATGGTTACTGAGTAGTTAACAAAACACAAAGCTAAGTCTGACTGGAAAATTATAATAAATGGCCAACTGCTTGTCCCTATAATTAGAAAATTCTTTGCTAAGTTTCTTATTATAATAACAGGTGTTTAAACTGCCATTAATCTTTAAATCCTGAATCCAGAAACTAGGAGTAAAAGCAAATTGCTGTGCAAGATCTAAAAAATTACTTCACTTTGTGCTTCTTTTTCATGAACTTTGACAGGAGAAAACTTCAAAGGTTATTTTCTGATAGGCCTCATTAATTCAGTTTCAAATCTCTGTGATCCTGAAGCTATGTTGTTCAAGCTTTATTAGGTTTATCTACTACCAAATTGACACTTCATTTAGCCACACATCTGCAGTAGTTTTACACTTGGACCATTGCTGTGTAAAATTAATCGTCTCTGATAATCTGAATTTAAATAGCTGTGTGTATGGTTTGCACAATCAAAAATGTCTGTTAGAAGAACATTAAATTCACCCCCTGTAGGGGGTTGAATTTCAACATGGGAAAAAGGACAATTCTCCACAGATTGGTCCATATGTAGAGAAATGTTATATTTCTAACATTTCTTGTGGCTGATTAAGTTTTCAACTTAACTTGATTTGATTCTTTTAAGGGAAGTGCTGCATCATATCATGTGAAGAACCAGACATACTGAATGTTAACATACTGTGCTGCACAATGGGACTCCTAAGAGTACCCAACTGCTAAAGCCATGGTAAGGGCAGAATCCAGCCTGTGTGCTTGCCCTTCATGTATCCTGCCCAAGGCTGAAGAAGATAGATGAAATTTCATGGGAAATTCCCTCTTCAATGTGTATTTTATTGTGTACAAGAGTGATTTAATTCAGTATTGGAAAATTTAGTTGTGTTTCTTAATACCATTGGAACTGGCTTTCACATGCGCCTTGGGACTCCAGTACTCAGGTAGCTACCCAGTTGTGTATGTTTTGTGACCACTGCCATTCAGATCAACTTGAGCTGTGAAAAGGATTTCCATCTCAGTTAATATCTTCTGTAGAATCAAGCTTGCTTTAAGTGCTTGAGAGACATATGAGTTTATGAAGCTGCATAACAGGTGGCAACAGATTGAACTTCTTGTAGCAGATAGAGGGGATCTCTCATTCTAGGCTGAGGACTACATCAGCTATAAGAAGAAGTAATGATAATTGAAGGACAAATATTTGTTGATACATACTTTTCTTCTTTTCTATCTTTTTTTTATTCTTTGCACTCTAAGCAGCAACGCATTCAACAACTCTACATCCATCTGGAGTCTGTTTGGTGGTAGCAGTTGCTGGTGTATTATGATGCAATCTTTTGGTGGTCTTATGCTATTAATAATGCCACTGCATTTAAGAAAATCAGTATTTTTTATTCAGACTCTAAAACAGCTCAATTTTAGATGCCTGTATATGGGACAAATGGCAGTGCTTCATTTATTTTCTTCCTCTCTGCATTTTTTGTTTCTTATATCTTAGTTAATTTTTTGCAGTGGAGCAGGTTTTTGTTATATTATTGACATGGGAATACAATGAAAAGTAGATGGTTTTAAAAGCAACTGATTTAATGAATAAGGATATAATTTATTATTTAGTGTATTAACATGAAATTACATTCTCCTCTTGATTCGTTAGGTGCATGTGTCATGAAAAGAACACAATTTGAAGTCTACGGTGTTTGAGTTTTGTTAGTTTTTACGTTACATAATCTTAATTTCACAACAGCAGTTCTCACAGGCTAGGAACACAAAGACCATATTGTATTTAAACAGACTGTCATATCCTCGTTGCAGTCATGAGTCTGTGGAAGCAATGCAGGCCTTTGTGCTTTAAGGAAGGGCTAAAGCAACAGGACTCATCACTGCAAGCACCACTAGTTGCCTGATCCAGTGTGTCTTTCTGGTCATTGCCTGAGAAGAAGTTACCTCTGCTTTGCTCATTATGCAATATTATATTTGGGGGATGGAGGGAAAGGGAATGAAAAGGTACCCTTGTAAATGTGTGTACAACTTAAGTATTTGCCTGAATGACTCTCTTGTCCTTATTCAGTGATCTACAAGTTCCTCTTATTAGGATCATTGCATCTTTCACAATGTTTCTACATCTGCATAAAATAGGTTACATATAGTGTGTTTGTTCAATAATGCTTCACATAGAAAGTCAGGGAAGTGACCTTTAAAGAATAAAGTAAAGTATTAGTTTAATAGTTAATAGAAGGTATTAAAAGGTTGTGAGATACTTGCAAAACAAATTATTAAAACATTTCTTTCATTTCTTTATAGATTCTGGACAACCAGGAAGTCCAAGCCACAATGATCCTGCCAAGAATCCACCAGGTAAATATAAGTTCCAGAACATGTGCATCTAACATTGTTCGAGAACAAAGATACTACTGTTAATAGCTAAAGAGAGTGTAATTGGTCAGCAACCTATCTTGCACTGGTAAGTATATATAATCAGGACAAGTTGTGATACTTTAGTTTTTTTTAAACTGGCAGTGCCTCAATTGCAGTTTCATCAGCACTCTTTTAATCTAAGGAGTTTTTCTTTCGTTTCATGGTTTTTAGAATTTTCTAAGTGAGGCTGGTTAGAGGAGTAATGAAACAAGATCCCAAATTATTTTTATATGTCTTCAAATGCTACCAGTTTTCGTTCATCCCAGACAAAAGACAATTGGTCTATGTCTAAACTCTGTGACTGAGCTACCAGATTTTTTACTTTTCATAAGTGCTCTATAAAATACAAATGTGTTAATTTAAAATTATTTTTTGGTATCAGCTCAGAGCAGCTTTCTAACATGTTAATGGGTCATGGCTAGCGACCCTCGAAATTTCTTTGAGCGAGATGTTAGTGTAAATGGTCCTTTAAAGGATTCTTTTAAAATGAAAATACAAGAGAAAGTCAAACCCAGACTTTGCCATTCCAGTCTGTTTAGACAAAAGGTTCCATGTATTTTCATGAGGTTATCCTTCTAATCAATTGGGCTGTGCTAGTAAATCTTGTAAACCTGTGCCATGTTATGAATTTTATCAGAGTAAGACAAACGATTGTGACAGACACACAATCACTTCTTAATGAGCAAGAGTGACTCCAGCCACCACCAGCAAGTTGTATCTTCTCATTTTAGCTCTCAGAAAATGTATCTAAAATAAGCTACAACTGACTCAGTTTGACCTTCTAAATCCTAAATGAACCATATTCTGACCAGGAAGTAATTTTGTGTTGCTGAGCTCTTAACGTATACATGGATATTTTCTGGATCTGTTGAAACATTAAGAAAAACAGCCTGCTTTGTGGTTGTACAGTTTTATAGTATGCATTTGTTTGTGAAATGTGTCATGTGTGTTGTGTGTGAATACCCAAAAGTGGGAGAACCATCAGAGATCATTATACAAAAAGCCATATTCCTATAATATAAACCCCAGATACATACACTTGAAGATAGCAGATGTATTTTAAAGGTAAGAGGGCAAAGCAAGTCAATAACATCATTCTAAGCTCTAATGCAAGTGATTTTTTTTTCTTCAAGGGATGATGCAGGCTTGTTATCAGTTTCAATTGGAGACTTTGATCCTGTTTCTTTCCAAACTGTGTGGGATATTAAGAGTGAAATTTTATTCTTCTATCAAATACATGCCATACATTATGCAGAACAGTGGTTTAAAAACCCAAAAGAGCAAATTTACACATAAAATAAATATGAAAAGTTTCCTTATGGATAATTACAGTTTTTGAAACTTGGAGCATTTAGCTGTAGAGTATTTATTTTGGTTTTAGAAAATCTGTGTGAGTGCAAGAACAGACAAATGCATTACCTTACTCCTTGTCATTTTGAAGGATCCTTGGTAGCTGCTGGGTTTGGGAAGCTAACGGCAGGGTCAGCTCACCTTCTACAGGTTTTAAAACTCTGATTTTGAAGTACCACTTAGCATTTGGAGTAGAAAGGTAGAAGCACATATTTTGCTAGTGAGGATCACACCCTATAGTGAGTCCAGTCTCTCCAGCCCGCAGTCTTAACTCCTGTAAGGAGTACCCTTGCTGCCAGCAAGAGAGCATTGGGGAGGCAGCAGACAATATGTATAGGCTTCCTTGTGGCAGACTTGTGGGTCAAGATGTAATGTTTGACAAACTCCGCTGTCTCCAGAAGGTGGAGGGACATAGAAAGCAGATAAATCTGCTGCTGATTTCATCATGAAACTTCCTGCTTAAAATAAGAGCATAACACTTTGTCATGATTTGGAGTCTCTGCAGCCAGTATTATTCCTTTGTCTGCTGCCAAGTAGGGACAGAAAATAGAAGCTGTGTCTTGCTTCCCTTGAAACTCTTCATTTAAGCAGAGACAGAAAGATAATTGAACATCATCTATTGGAAGATACAAGAACTTCTAGCTTTGTTCAGCTTCCCTGTGTAATACTGTTTTGGAGTTAAACTGGCAAGGTGAAAGTGCTGTGGTTTGTGGGACTGCAGAGTACAGGACTTCTAGGGCTGTGCAGGAGAATGAGAGAGAATTGCATGGCATTCAGCTTGTCTGGGAAGAGGACTGCTGTCCTATTCTTTCTTACTAAGCTTCACACAATTCTTATTATAATTATTAAAGCCAGACAGCAACTTCTGTCAGAACCCAAGAGGATATCCACTCTGAGGTTTGTTTTGGGTCCCAGGCCAGGAGCATGTGGACTGGTAGTGCCAGGAAGGTTATTCTTCTACCATGTTTTGTTCTAGTGTCTGTATGTCAGGATCCTGGCAAGGGATATGTGCTGTTAGCTTTTGGATGCCACCAGCTTCACAAAGATACTGCCAGGGAAGAGGATGCTGGAAACTGAGTGGTAGTTGGCAAAGCTGTTGGTGTTAAGAGTGGGGTTTTTCTAGGTTTGGCGAGACTGTTGCATTCTTTAGGGTGTCTGGTAATTTGCTGTCCTCACAACAAATTGGAGAGAGGGCAGTGTCACTTGCCAAACAAAAGAACACTAAGAGCACTTGTTGGAATTCTTTACAATGTGTTCCTAAAAATATACTGAATATTTTGATAGCCCAATGCAATATTAAGGTGGTGTAGCTTGTGGTGAAAGTGGTATGTAGCTTTTGTAGCTAAATCCAGGGGTATCATCCTCTAAGTTTCATTTTTCAGTAACTTTGAACTACATATTTTATAATATATTTTTGAAAATAGATATTTATATTAACATACATTTTTATATTTTTAAAGATTGAATCTTGCTTCTCAGAGAGCTGGGTTGTAAATGTTTCTTCTCTGCAGGGACTATTAAGTAAGTTCCAGACAAATAAATGAGCTGAATTGAACTGAGAGAGGAGAAAAATCTGAACACTACTATTGTCTGCATCAGCCATTGAGTTCCTGGTTATCTAAAAGTTTGTGCTGTGCTAGCACAGTCTTAATTATTAAAAGTTTACATGATTTAAAAGAGATAATGGTCATGATAATGGCTCCAGTGAGGGTGTCTGAACAGATAGAGGCACACCTGATTAATAAGTTTGAAAATACTGGTATTTTTGCCCACTAAAAACAAACGCCAGTAAGCCACCAAAAACCGAACGCAACCCAAGTACTTTAGGCCTTTCTTGTTACTTGCTTTGTGCTCAGAAGCTACTGCTGAAGTGGTCTGTTAAAGGTATCTTAGTGCGGCAGTTTCAGTGTAACGCTGCAGTATTGTTTGCTCTCTGCAAGTCCCACAGCTCTTTTATATAGCTTAAGAAAATCTGAAAAATGAGCCTTCACAAGTGTATCTTGAAATACTTGCAGTGGTGTGGCAGGATAGGTACTGAAGACAGAAGATGTCCTCTTTCAGTAAGTTTATCTGTTAGGCATAAGAGAATTATGAGGGCGAGTAAAAAGAGCAAAGTATCTAGAGCTGTAAGTAAGCTAATGATATTGACACCAACCATAACAATATGGTCTTCAGAGACACAGTTCTTACTAGCCACTTCTTCTAGGCGAGGATTTTCTGGGTTTTGCTTCGCTTTGTTGTTCTTTCCCTTTCTGCCTGCTGGCCACGACTGCTTGACATTATTAAGACTACTTGCTATTTGCCACTGGTTTGAGGTTCCTGCTTGGCGGATTTGATTTACTTACGTGACAGTGTTAATACAGCTGTGCCCAGTTGTTGCTGTGTTGCTCTAATGTTTGAACACAGCCTTTTTAAGCCACTAAAATAGGGGTAAGAAATAGCAGTATTGGTAGAGTTAAACACTGTCTGGATGGGACAGTAAGCAGACTCAATTTGCCGTAAAGCTTGCAACCAGTCTCTTTTTGTAAGGGTACCTTCTAGATTTGGAGCCATTTTTGTCCAGCATTGGGCAATACAAAAGGCAGCTTTTCAGAAAGTGAATAGTATGAGCATTTTTGGTGAGGGAAGATGAGTGTTTTCAGATTTTTACTTTTGTCCAAGCTGTTGAGTTCAGAGGTTACTAGATCTGTTTCCTAGCAAGCAGCAAGATTTTTTTATTTTTTGATTTTTTTGAGCAAGATACTAGATTTTTGATTGTTTGTTTTTGGGTTTTTGGGGTTTTTTTTGTGATAGTATTTATTCCATTTTAGCTGGTTTAAGAAATATTTTCATATAAATATTTCTGACTCTATAAGATCAGTCAGAATGCAGAGAACTCAAGTTTGAGCCTGTGTGCTAATGAATATTAAATTTTTTATATGGGGTAACACTTTTAGATGAAGACATGGACAAACCGTCTCTGCCTCTTTGCCTTTCATTACTCCCCTTTGGTTCCCTTCTTTCCTCCACAATACACCATGATATGTTTTCAGGGAATTTGCCTAGAGATAAAATCCTTAATCTGAATGAGGCATAGGTAGCTGAATCCCCAGCTCCAGCCTCACTGCTCTGGAATTGTTTTTCTTCTTCAATTTTCCCCAGGAATTTTACACTAGGAACCACTTCCAAAGAAGACCTGAGTGAAATCACCAACTCTGAAGTTTGTTTTGTTTTGGCTTTTTTTTTTAATTAAAGATGGTGCTGCCAAAAAGCTTGCAACAAGCCTCACCTATCTCTCAATATGCAAATATATCTTGCAGCTGTAGAGCCCCAAAGGCTTTCCTTGCACTTTCATATGAGCTAGCAGCCATAAGGAGAACATTTTTTGGGATCAAGCCCTAAGAAGTGTGGAATAAATTTGCCTATACTCAGATGGAAGTATTTCAGTTTTAAGTTTTAGTGTGTGTAGTTTCAGAAATAACCTTTGAAGAGGAACATGGTCTCAACGTTTGCACCCTTTTGAAAATGCAATAAACAAATGCCTTTGGGTTTTGAATGTCTCAGACTACAGATGGTTTCATTATTTTACTCTATTGCAAGCTACCCTCTTGTGGATGAAGAATTAGCCCCAAAATTGGTAGGAATAGAAGTGATATTCCCAGGCCTCATCATTGTAAGCAGCTTTCCTTGTGGGAGCAATGATGCCATGGTAGCAGTTTAGGGAATTCAAACAGAATTGTATTTAAATAAACACATATTCACCTCTTTTTCAGCATGGAAGTGGATATCCTGAAATGCTTGCTCTTTCTCATATGCTTGCAGCCGTGCCATCTCAGATAGCAATCTTCAAATAAAACAGGGTTGGGGTTGGTCACGGCTTGATTTTCTGTGAAGTTCTCTCTTTCCCAAATGCTCTATGAATTAGTAATGTCAATGATTGAGAGATGATACTTTTCTTTATCAGCCTCCCAGCACTGAGCTGGAGGGGGGTTTGAGGCATTCTGGGGTCAGTGCCCAGCTGTACTATCTCGGCAGCCGTAGATCTGCACAGGTTGCACAGTCCCTTTTTCCAAAAGTAAGAGTTTTTGGCCTTTTGGGATGGTTTGGATTTTGGTGTGGGTAATTAATACTGTCTACTGGTTTAGGATTACTTTTACATTCTTGTTTGCATTGGCTGTCCTTCTTTATGAACCTGCTGTGCGAATAAATGATGCTGTGAACAATTCTCATACTGATTCAGATGCTGTTGTCCAATGGTGGATGCAATGGTTTTTACTTCAAAGCATGCGCAGAGAAAGAGTTTACTAAAAACTCTTATGTTACCAGTTAGAATTCCAGAGACCTTCTTTGGCATCAGAAGATTCTCTTTTGGCACCTGCTAGTCCTGTAGCTGTTAGAAAGCAGTTCCCCCAACTTTTTCTTAAATCTCAGCTGTAGTTTCTGTATAGCCTGTGGACCTCTGGAACAGAAAGCAACAGGCATTTGTGTTACTTACTCTTTCTGTTTCTTTCTAGGTTTCAGGGCAACTCACTTGAATTCTAGTCATGGATTTCAGAGTCCATTAAAGCTGGTTTTTACTTCAAATTACTGCAACACAGTAGACTATTGTGGTTCTGGCTATAATTTTGAGAGTGTGAAAAATCTCAATGGTTTCTGAAAATGTCGCGTTTGGCTTTTTAGTTCCTCATCATGCTAAAAGGTTCAATGGAGTCGGGATCTTTTTGCAAGTTTGTTTCCTGTCCCAGTTACGACATTATTGCAACTTTCAGGATAAAAGAACACCAAAAAAGCTGTGGGTATGCCACATAACTGGAGAATGTTGAGTGATAACCAAAATAGCCTCATTCTCTGAACAGTTCTTAGTTCAACTGTTTAAAATGGTATAATCACTGAAATTTTCATTGTCACTCTTTGGCAAATATTATCCACCCATAACTGCCTTTAAGATACTCTATTTTGGTAGTAACCTGCTTCTAGTACTCTTTTTCAGATACTGGTTTCAAGATGCATGCAGTAAGAAAACAAACTGCATGTCTGCTGACTGTATTTTGACTTAAGAACAGTGTGAGACATAATTTTTCACTACCACTTCTGACCATAAATAGTAGCTGCACAAAGCTGTAGCTAGCAGCATCCAGAACATTTCCCTGCATAAAGTTTACGTACAGCTGTCTGCTTTACACCAGGCTAAAGTTTCCAGCCTTTCTTCTCACAGTAGCTCCTCATGTTGTATGTATTTTTCTTACTGCTAGTAAGTCTATCTACTATTGTATAATTCCTCTTTTTAAAGATGCAGAAATAAAAGTATATTAGTACAAATTGTTTCCAGCACTGGGTAGACCCTTACTCTTCTTTTATAAGTTGCTCAAAACCAAGGCAGTATCAATGAGAAAAAGATATTTATAATAGTACCAGGAAACAGTTTTATGGTTAAGCCCTAGTCAATATGCAGCAGAACATAAACGGGCATTCTATTCATAAAAGTACAACTAAATTAGAAGACATAAAAAGATTGGTTAAAAATTTGCAAAGGTAAACGTCACTAGTAAGCTTTTAAGTAATGTGAGAACAAGCTTGTTAGAGTAATTGTTTGTGCAAACTGATACTATTTTTCAGCCAGTTGAAACTACTTTATTTTCTCTCCCCTCCCCCCCCTTTTAAGTTTTTTGCATGGTTGAAACAATTAAAAGCTACACTTGTAACTCATCTCATCAGGGCATAATACAAGGCATGGTAAGAAACAGAGTGGAAGGTGTATAACGACTAGAACAGTGACTTCTATAGCAGTTGGAGGCATTGCTAAAGGTTTCTCCCTTTACTGACTGTATATGGGAGCTTGATCACAACTGCTGCTTCGCTTAACCTGTTTATCTTTCATCCTTGACACCACTGGCCTGGCCGTTGTGGAATTGTATGGAAACTGTATTATTCATAAGTGAGTTTTCTTTAAAAAACGCAAGATGAGAAAGATTTTATACTCACTATGTACAAAAGCTGGAAGAAAATTTAAAAAATCCATTTTTTATATGGGTTTTGGAAGTTACTGACTCTTTATACAACATTGCACTACAGTGGCTTTGTCAGAAATGCTCCTTTTGTAGAAATCAAATTTTTAAGAATAATGACAATTAGTAAAACGCAGTTCAGAGAGTGCCATCTCTCAGGCAGGATGAGTTTTACTAAATAACAATACTCAATGCTTTTGTTAGGCTTGAATGATAAAGACAGCAAAGTGCTATCATGACCATCAAAAGATAAAGTAAATTGTCTGTGAGGAATACAATAGACTTATCAAGAGCATTAATGTCTGTACTGAACAGATCAGAGACACACACCAAGAGTGCTAATTTACGGCTCTTTAACATATTAATGTAAACTGTGCATTAGGGAACGGCAATCAACAAAACCAGTAAGACCTATACTGTATGAAGTATCACCACATATTTTTGTCTTGCATGAAGTGTAACAATGTGAATATGAATGTTAACTCTTACTCAGTAGTGTGATCCGCCTCACCAGGTAAAAGACAGTATCTCACACCATACACAGAAAATGTACTATACAGCTTATCTTTTGCATACAGTCTTGCTGTTTAACCTTTATCTTACGCAGAATGCATGTTTCCACAACAAATTACAGCAACTTATTGGCACTGAATATTTTCCTCTTGCACAGCTGGGAGCCAAGAACAGTTCTGTAACATACCCACCATGGATTATCTTCATAACTAGGTGAAACTGTTGAAGTTCACTCGTGTTGGACCTTAACATGCACCGAGAGGCACCACTGGAGTCCACCTGCCCTGTTAGAACGTAAAGATCAGGATGAAGTTGCTCAGTGCTACGAAATAGATTGTTTATTTTTGCATTAATTCTTTAATAGCAATTTGTCACATTACATAGAGGAAAAAGTCAAGTTGTTTTTCAGGTTGATTGAGATTGATAATAGCTGCAGTTTCTCTTTCTTTCCTTATGCCAGCCAAAGCATTTGCATATATCTGTGGGTGCCATTATTTTTGACCTGTTCCAAGGCAGGATGAAACCTGGGTGAAAGACATGACCTATCAGTCAACAGTGCATCCTTTTCTGAGGGGATGATAGATGGTGGTACCACTTGGTGGCAAAATACTTTCCCTGCTCCCATTTCATTATCACAAGGAGAGAAACACTGTATTGCTCTTTATATTATTTTACATCTAAAATCAAACATGGGCTTTTTCTTCTTTTAATATGAATCTTGGGCCTCGTTCTCACTGTAAAGATAGCTTGATTAACCTACACTTGGCTAAAGCTCCTCTCAAGTTAGTCTGGCTTGAACGAGAGATGTTGTGCTTCAAAGTAGTCAGGCTTGGATAAGCAGCAGAGAGGTTCAGTCATGTCTCATTACCAGCTTCAGAGCTGGCTGCATGATTGTGCACTGGCTTTTAGCCACACTTTGCTTATGAGCCAACTAAAATCAAGAAACCATTTTCTCTTTGGAAATCTCCCTTCCATGTAGTACTTTGGATTGTTCCTGCTGGGGCAGGAGGAAATAAGCAGAGAAGGGAAAGGTTGCGATTGCTTGAGGAATTACTAGCTTTCATCCATCTTGCCTGTTCTTAGATTAAAAAAACAGTAACTGAGGAGGAAAGGAAAAGTAAAAATTTACTGTTTGCATTTTTTTATTATACGGGTATACCAAGTTCTGTCAAATAAAGAAGTAAGTGTTTCAGAAGCCATGTCAAGTTTTCATCCACACAAAAACCATGATACTATGAGATACGGTGCAAGAGAATGCAGAAAATAAAAGAGAAAGGCTCTTATTTCTTAGACACTGCAGGACTGGCAATATCCAGGTGAAGGATGGTAAGAGAGGAATAAGTAATGGATATGGAGAAAATCTGTTGAAAATGAGAGAGAGAAATATGAAAAGAAGTGAATTGAAAAGGGGGGGAGACCTGAAGAGGTGCTGGTGGAAATAAAGATGTGCAGCAGTAGTGTATGAAGTGACATTGACTGGAAGATGGGAGGATGACAGCATTGGCTGTTCAGGATGATCCCACAGGCCTGCAGTGCTCTGTCTACCCATGGCACTTAGTCATGGGATGGCTCTCAGCTGCGAAAGGCTGCGACTCTCCTATAGGTCTGACAGAGTAACAGAGACGTTGGGAAATGTGCTCAGTTGGATGTGTTCCCATTCTTTCAGCTTATGCTCTCTGGCACACTGTTTATACCTGCACTGGTGAATAATACCAGAGGTGCTGTGTGAGGCAGATCTGTGGGACTAGTAAGCAGGGAAAATCAATCTTTTTGCTTCTGCCCTCTGTCTGACCCTGGAAAGTAAGCAGAGGTTTCTCCAGATATACCAAGGACAGACCTCTCAGGTGAAGTGTACTGCTTTTACAGTCACTTTTCTGATTATAGTGGCCGTGTTTTTTTCTAAATCACTTGAAGATAAAAGCAGTAATTTCCAAAAGAAATCCAAAGATAATAGTACCAAACCACGTTTTTCTAAATCAGTAGATATTCCAGTAGGTGTACTTTTTGTTTGTTCGTTTTTTTAGTTAAGACATCTAGAATACTTTTACTCCTTCAAGCATTTGGAACAGAAAAGTGACAGTTTATTTCCAAAAGAAAAAAAAACTGTGTTAATTCAGAAAAGAGCCTAGAAAAACCACAGTTAGAAATTCTTAGTGCACTGTCTCACATGAAAACAAAAAAAGTAGCACTGCTGGAGCATCAATGTGCACCAAGTGTAGTTACTGTATTACTACCTGTAATACTGTATTATAGTTACTTTATTATAGTTACTTATATTACTGCCTATAAAAGGCCATGATGCCATGTAATCTCAAATTCAGTAATACATCTTTTGCAGTGATTATTGATGTGAGACTTCCACAGAAAGATGGGTTTCTTAGCTCTCTTTGCATAAGGTTACTAGTTACACTACTGAGATAAGTCTTGATTATCAGCTGCTGTTTCACAGCAGTTCTCCAGCTTATGCCTGAAACTCACAGCAGGGAAGGTATATTGTATACA
This sequence comes from Parotia lawesii, assembly GCA_003713295.1. Lineage (NCBI taxonomy): Eukaryota > Metazoa > Chordata > Aves > Passeriformes > Paradisaeidae > Parotia > Parotia lawesii. The sequence continues at coordinate 182,134 of RAHM01000412.1, forward strand.
TTTATCTTAGAATAAGTAAGTATAAGCCAAACCAATAATGTATGTTTTCCTAAACATCGGTTTCTAGATACAGAATTCAGCATATGTATAAAACACCCCACTGAATAGCTCAGCTGCTTTGTTCAGTTCCTGGTTTTCCTGGAAATGATAGCAAACCCCTCATCCACCTCAGAAGTGTTGATTTGGTAATGGAGGTCATACTGTAAAGTGACAAGCAGCAAGGTGAGAGTTAAGTAAAAATCTCTTTAGCAGAAACATACACAAGGAGAGTACTGCTCTATGGTGAAATTGCTTATCTGGCTGATATGGGTCATAGTTCAATACTGACTAAAAATCTGAACATACTAATAAAAGAAACTAGTTTTCAGACATTTTTTTGATGGTTAGCTAGGCACTCAGTATATTGCTTGATAGTTTTCATGTACTTTTTAAAAATTGCTTTGTCACAGATCCTTAAGACTTTTTTTGTACCTTTGCCTGAATTTCATCTCACATTAGATCCTGTGATCAGCTTTCAGTGTACTTTGATTTGTGTATTATTGTTCTGGGATGCTGTTAATGCCATTGTTAGCTGTGTATAAACCTACTTATTAATTCTGTTTATAAAAATCCTATTTATTAATCTTCTCCTTATACTGACTATGGTTCTGTGGTCCTTTTCAGTGTACCTTGAGGACAGTTTTGTGAAATCCGGAGTATTCAACGTGTCAGAACTTGTGAGGGTGTCAAGAAGTAAGTTAACATTTGTGTTTAACCATTTCCAAAGCCTGCTATAAACAAGTGAAGGTTTTCTCCTTGAAGCTTTTTCTCCACAAGATGTAAGATGCGTAGGAAATGCCTATAACCATGCACAATTTTGATATATTTGACCACAGTATTACAGTCCATCTTACACATACATGTTTGCAATAAAACAAATAGGTCTTCTTCTGTCTCTTTGATATTTAAAGATGGAATCAATTTGTTATATCTCCCTCTGCACACCTTAGTGGAGTGACATATCAATAAAATTACCGTATGGAGCAAAACCTTCTATTGTTAGACTTACAGTTTTTTAAGGATGCCCTACACATCCTTAGATGTTGCTAAAAGGTGTGATTCTTCTTCTTTTTTTTTTTTTTTTTAATTTGTAACTCTTAAAATAAAAATCACAGTATGGTTATAAAGGATGATCAACAATTTATTGAATGTTTTTGTTTCTTTTAGTCCTAGCACTGGCTGTAACTGAATTTCTAATTACATTGTCTTAGCATCAGAAATATTACACACATGAATATGTAAAAACCCTCATAAAACATAAATATAAAAGTACAGGTGAAGCTTCAACAGCAGAAAGAAAAACCAAAAGGAATATAAGATCTCTTTTGTTGACATTTAACTGTTTGTTATAATAGTATAGCATAAAACCTGTCCCCATTTTCATTTTGCATTTCTTCCTGACCCTTTCTTTTCTCCCTTTACTATCAACACTATTAAAGTATTTTTCTTAAGACTTCTTTAGGAAATGAAGAAGAATAGTTGAAATTTATAGTTAGAAGTGTCCACAGTGATGATACCACCATTGTAAAAACTGAATGGTCCAGAAAAAATCACTTTTCTGGTGAGGTGAGGACAGAGCCAAAGAGGTACAAGTTTCCAAAATGTCTGTCCGTATGTTGCATAGGTTTTAATTCAAGCAGGGTCAGGGTGCTTGAGGAATTTAATTAACTTACTGAGGCTTCAGATGCGTGGGTTATTTCATTTACTGTGGTCAGAAATTAATATTCAACAACTAAAACTATGTTAAATCCTTCAGCAAAACAGTGAGCGTTGCCATCCTGCAGTGTTAAGGCGTACCCTTTTTTGTGCTTGCTGAAGATATGGTTTTGCTGTTTTAGGAGGCTGAGGATGTGTGAATTATAGCTTCCTTTTAGTTGTCAGGTGGTCAAGTCAATTTTAAAGTATCAGGACATTCAGGTTAAAAAAGAAACAATATTGTAATTATGCTATGAAACTGTGCATTATGCAGCTGTTATACGTGATATACTTCTAATAATAAGCATTAAAGCATGTGGTTTCTGTGGGATTTCTTACCATGCATTTGTTTAACCTCAAGCCGCAACAGAGTTGTACTTAAACTGTCAAGAAAAATACAAACCTTCAAATACATTACACAACATGCAATTATTCTTTTAAATGCCAAAGGTAGTTAAAATGCACAATGCACAGACAATGAACAAAGGTAAATACACCACAATATGCAACACATAATTTATTCTTGAATTGCCAGAGTCCTTATGGTACACAGACCCTGTAAGGAGGTGAAGGTAACACCGAGTGTGTGTATTTGTGTGTGGGTGTACGTATGCAGAGCAGAACCTGTGGCACTGGGCAAAAGAAAAAGAAGGCAGAAAACCAGGCTGTCAACACAGAAGGCTTTTATTAATACAAAAGAGTTAACATTAAGGGAAAAGGAATTTGTGTGTCTCTGAGTTTCTTATTTCCTATTTTTTCAGTTCTTTAATAAATAATGCTAGCTCTCCTCATAAGCCTGGCTTCATTCATCATAGTGCTTGAGGTTTGTATTATCTTTTTCATATTGGTGATTCCAATTTATCTCATATAAAACAAATGTATTATATCTGCATAACTGCTAAAGGTTTCGTAGGTACTAGGGAAGATAATTCACTTTTTAGATACATAATCATTGATACAACTTGTCTGTACTTGGTTTCCACAAGAGGCAGAAAATAAGATACATGTATTAACATCTTGGTATTTTTCCAAGTGTTAGAAATGAAAAGATGGCTAAAAAGATAGAAGATTATCTCTGAGTTCTTATGATGATGTGTTTTTCAGCACCAATAACCCAGGGAACTGGAGTGAACTTCCCAATTGGAGAACTTCCGAGCCAGCCATATTACCATGATATGAACTCGGGTGTAAACCTACAGAGGTCCTTGTCCTCTCCACCAAGCAGGTAAAAACTTGAAACAAGTGTTAATGTGAACCATGTTTAACCGTGTAGGACAAGCAATTCACAAGTCCGGTCAGCAACCAACTATTTTTTTAATTTCCTCTGATTTTTTGAGGCTAGCTACTTATGTATGTTTCTGTAATCTCTGTACAGGTTTGTAAGTAACAAATCTAATTATTTGAAATGGTGTCATTATTGCCTGTCATCTTGCATGATATTGAAGATGGTGATAAGTTTTTTCAGGATTTGAAGTACCCACTAAATCATCTGCCAAGAGAACAGCTACACATCCCAAAACTGTTGCTGAGCTGCAGGAAGGTCTGGTGGTGGGGAACATGCTGGCAGGGCTCAGAGTGGTTGCAGACACAAAGGCTGTCTTTTCAGGGCTCCCTCTTGGACCTCTGTCTTGAAAGATATGTTTGGGCAGATACTGTTTCCACTAGAAAAGGTACTAGGACAGGTATATAAAGACAAGGTATTCTCATCCATAACAGCTCATGAAAGTGTGTTTTCTGCCTCCCTCTTTCAGAGTCATTTTCCAACAGAGTGGAAAGGAGGAGGAGCATGTGGCATAGCTGCAGGCTAATTTTTCTCAAGGGTCTCCCTTCACCTGCTACAGGTGATTTAGTCTGAGGGACCCACTTCCTCCTTGTTCAACATGCTCCCTTCTCCCATCTCTGAGAAAGACTCCCATTTCCTCCCTTGGGAGCAGCTGGTGGGCCCACGGATGCAGAGAACCTGCCATGCCCTCCTCCTGAATCCCAGAGAATGTACTGTCAGACCCCTAGGGCCCCTTGGTTTTCTGAAACTGTCTGACATACCATGAAATCACAAGCACTGTAGGAGCTGTCATTGTCCCACGTTTCTGCACCTCAGTGAATCAGGAAGTTGTCTGCACAATGGGACAGGATTTAACAGGACTTTCAAGGGGCTGAGGTATTCTTCCACCACCATCTGGTGCTTCTGAGTTATTTTGCTCAGGTTCCCCTATTTCATTCCATCATACTTTCAGCTTGGCAGTATACCAAATGCACTTTAGAAATGGATGGGTTAATTAGAAGAGATGGATTAATTAGAGTAGATGGATTAATTATCAAAGTGTAACAGTAGCAGTTACAGTAGCAGCAGTAATAGTAATAATAATAATAATAACAGTAATAATAATAATAATAATAATAATACCACACCATTAAAACCTTCATCCTGGTTTTCTTTGGCAGTCAGTAAAACAGCTTCAGTATCTATTGCTATGAAGAAACTTGACTGTCCTCCACTGTATTGAAGTTCTGCCTCATTTTATATAGTGTGACTTGAAATATGGGCCTTTTGTTGTTTTTAATAAAACTAGTCAAAAATGAAAAGTGTTTTTTTCGGAGTAGCCCTCTTTGAAAAGCATAGGAGTTTGACCTGACGAAATACAATAACTACATTTTTTCCTCATTAACACATTCACAAAAGTTCCTGTTCTTCCTTGGCTTTATTAGTAACACTTTCCAGTGACTAGCTATGCTTCATGGTTTCTGCATAGTGTTTAGTACCTTCACGACCCTATCTTTCTTTGGTAGGCTACAGGAACTTGTTTCTTGGTTGTTCAGTGAAATGCTGATGGACTTTCACGTTATCCATTCATGCCATCTTTGAAATATTAAGTCATGTGAAAAATGCAAACATATACCTGCATTACATATTATTAATGTCGCCTGTGCAGGTTAATGTAGGTGGTATATCCTTTTTTTTTTTTTCCTTTGTAAACCTGAATTACTCTCTGTTAAAATATCTGTAGAGATCCAGGAATTTTATATACCACTACTAGATGTATTCTTTATTCACTGCCAAATCTCACAATTCTTCAACAGCAAAAGACCCAAAACCATCTCCATAGATGAAAATATGGAGCCAAGCCCAACAGGAGACTTCTATCCTTCTCCAAATTCACCAGCTGCAGGAAGTAGGACATGGCATGAAAGAGATCAAGGTGAGTAACGTGGAATTATTTTACTCTGAAGTATACTCAAATATACAGTATACAGAGAGACAACATCAGGAATAGGGTTGATACTAACATATACCATTGCTCTTTTCAGTTTCATTGTCTCAGTTTTGAACTTGACAGAGAGAGGTCCCTAACTTCTGAGCTGAAATAGATTTGGTTTCTTCATCACTGTATCTAAATGTAATGTATTTTCATACAAATTGAAATGACATAGTTTTGAAAGACTCTTATCATTTAGGCTTTTCATATCATTATTTAACTATTCCAAAAGTAACAGAAATGTCGTGAGTGTGGTAGTTTGGAACTGGATAGCTGCAATAAAACAATGACATCTGAAACATTTGAATAAAATTTGAATAAAATATTTAAGAGTTTCCTAGGTGTCTGGGGCGTATGTAACAGTTTTGATTGAGAGAATAAGACACAAATTAATGGGCAACAGAGAAATATACTGAGATTAAAAATAGATGAGAGGAAAGTTTGCAGCAGGGTGAAACAGGTTAGATCAACCTTCCACTGCTTTGAAAAACAAATATCATGTAGTTTAGTAGGTAAGAAGACTTTAGGAGAGGATTGATTTTGTTGAATTCCCAATAGGTTTTACAGCTTCTCTATGCAAGCATGCATCATGAGGGTCAGGGACATGATGACAAGAGTACTTGTGCTGTAGCCAGGATGTAGCATTTGTGAAACTAAGACAAAGAGGTCTAGCCCAGTTACAGTAAAATCTTGCTCATACCAGACTCGGCTTTCAGTTGTAAAACTCCAGACTGTCCTTTTGCTGTTAACTGTCTTCCTGTCACAGTACTTCCAAAAATGTTTTGATAAGAATTCCAGATGTTGTGCTTTATAGTCTGTTTTGGGGGAGCTGTCTCTTTGAAGATGTAATTCTGGCCAGAAATAAGTAAGCATATCTTAAAAATAGTAACTTTATAGCTGGCATACTCTTGGTAAAAAACAATTCACAAAGAGTTATGCTACCGATCTGACATAAAAATATAACTGCCCCCTCCAATTAACCAAAATTAACATTAAAAATAAGTTTTTATTTTTTTATTTATTTAAGTTGGATTATTAATCCCTATAGAAGAGAAGAAAATCTTATGAAGCTGTGACACTGTCCTGGAGGTTTACTTCATTGGTTTGCAAAAAAGTTTGTGACTATTTTAAAAACATATGTAACCACAAGAGTATGTGTAACTGTTTCAAAAACAGATTTAAAAAAATACTGTGGAATGACAGTGATTTTTACTTTGGAGATATCCAGTCAATGTGGGAAGATTCTGTAGTTTGTGCCATTATTTTTGCCATGTTGAAGTACTTAGAATATGCCTCTATTTGCATGATTATTTGCAACAGGTTTGAGGTTTTCTGATAGAGCAAATAGGGAGGTTTATAACTGCAAAGATTTCTCCCAAGACTTTTGCCATTAGCTTTTCAAGTAACCAACTGTCCTTCAAAAATCCCACAGTCTCAGAAAGGGAAAAGCAATCTCTGAGAATGGTGCTTACTTAGAAGTAGAGCCCTAACATGACGATTAGGATTTCAATTGCTGTGTCTTCTGTCAGATATTGTGCAAGTTACTTTTTCTCTCTCATGCCTTGTTTCTTCGAACTGGATGTCTTTATAACTTTGATGATGTCTGAATCATCATCAATTCCATCAATAAGAAATATATCTACATCTAAAAAGTAATTTGTTGTAGATCTCTTCCAGTCTTCCTTTCTCCAGGTTGCTGATACTGAATTCTTTATTATGTTTCCATATTAAACAAAATTTTGAGTTCCTGCTCTAGTAAGATTTTGTGAGATAGATGTAAGTTTCTGCCTGAGTAAAATTGATGAGTGTTTTAAAAATTTAGAAATTTTACGCTGTAAATAAATAAAATTCCCCTCATAATTTGGAAGAGGAAGTTATTAAAAATCTGAAAACCTCTAGTGATTAATGCAGTGACTAGAGAGTATTTAGAATTTAATAGACTACTACCTGTTGGTGAACGTCTTGATTTACTAACTGGTAAGTAGATCAGACACTTCTTTCTTAACTCATAAGGAAACAGGAATATCAGAAAAGAGAAAGACAGTGTGTGCATCTATGGCTTCCTTTCTGAAAGCTGGCTTAACAAAGTTCATTAACATAATTGCAGACAATTTTCCTATTTGTCCTTCAGATCTGTTTTACTGTTATAGTGTTACAACACCGTGTACATCGGAAATAAGTAAAACAGTTGTCATCAATGCACACTGTTCATGATAAAAGTGGAGAGATTCACGTGGATTTCCATAGTAGTCAGGCGTCTGGAAATACTGAATATCAATATACAATGAAGTGAATTTTAATTTTACAGTTTCTTCATCATGTTCATTTTCTTACACCTCACCCACTTCTACCAAGAGTCAAGATGCCATCATTCCAATAAAACTGAAATGGCTGGACTGCCTTCACCTGTTTGGCCAGCATCTGTTGGACCCTCCACTTCTCAGGTCCCGACACCCTTTGTTGGATACCCCTCTTCTGGACCCTTGTCCCCTTTTGCTTTCTCCCCATCCACTGGACCATCCTTCCCCATTGGGGTCCTTCCTGATGGCTCTTTCTTTCTTGGGTCTTCTTCTAATCAACTGTCAAGGACGGATGTTCTCATTTCTGAAGTGAGGGAACTAAAAGAGGAAGTAGTTAATGCAGTCCAGGAGTTGAGAACGGTAACAGAACACCTTGGCTTTTTGGTGTCCTGTGTTGGACAGGGTTCAGGATTTTTTCCAGCTTCTTCTGAGGGTTAATGCTTTAGAAACACACTCTCCATCTAACAGATCAATTCAGCTTGCAAAGGTTTACCTTGATAAATACCTGTTAAATAGCATTCTGTGGTTTTGACTTAGTCTGGGTTCTAAAAATCCTTGAATGTCAAAGTATATTTGGAAGTTATTTGTGTCTTGTTAGTAACTTGTTACTTCTACTTTTGTATATTTTATTGTTTCAAAATACTCTTTAAACAATGTATACACACATATTCACAAACCTTTAATATTTGTGTATCTCTATATAATATATAAAATTTTCTGTGTTTTTAAGTAGTATAATGTGACTATTTTAAGCGCTGTAGTCAAATACTACTGCTTGATAAATTTTCGTAACTTCAGATTTCCAAAGCAAGAGATACTTTTCACCAAGACTAACTTCTCAAAGTGTATTTCCAGAGTAAATTCTTAGCCATGGCTTCTGTGAGCCTGTTGGCTGCTATGATGCTGAAAATTGCATCATGGTAACAAACAACAGCCTTAGCAAGGAAGACTTACCTGGAGGCCCAGTTTGAGTTCTCCTTGTTCTTCCTCGCTGCAGAACAAGATGTTGGTAGAGTTCAATGAATGAACTTTGTCTACTTGTTAAAAATAATGTTAAATGCTGAGATAGTTGAATCTAAGATCAATAGGTACTTGGTTTACTTTTGTTTTCTGTAGTGGGAATTTTACAAGAAAAGCTGCTGCTGCCTCAAATAAGTCAAACATTGTTTTCATAAATACGAAAGATGTTTAAAGCATGAAAGGCAGTAAGTATAGAAAAATAGGTGAAGCATTCTGAAATGCTTATTTAATGAAAATACAGAGAAAGAGAAAAAAAAATCCATGAACAGGATAGCAAAAACATTACCTTATAATGAGTAAGTTACTTTACATCGAGAAAATTTACATCCTCCATTATTAAGTGAGAATTATGTCAAGTTTATGCTCTCTTCAAAAAATAAGGCAACAAAGATTATATCTGTTTTTCAGTGTTTAGGATAGATTTAGACCAATTTACAACTTGTGAGTATCTTCAAGTATTCAGAATAGCAAGTGAGGAAGTTTTTATTCTGGGCAGAGCAGGGACCTGAGTTTTCCTTCAGCACTGAGCGCTTAAGTTTCTGACTGAATGAAGAGTAGCAAAATGTTTAGAAATATAAACAAAAAGACAAATACACTTGGAGATGCGGTAGGAAGCGTACAAAAAGGGTTTGCTATTTTTGCATTCCTGGAAGGGACTGTTGTTTGCTCAATAAAGTCACTGTAAAAAATCTAATTACAGGTTCTATGTCGTTTGTTTTGAAAAATATTTTGTGGAAAGACCTATTACTTAATATTTTCTCAGTGTGATTAGTGAGTTGAATACACTCAATGTCTCCCATACAGATCAGTGCAAAAGAATATTTTTCTTGAATTCATGGCACCTATCCTGTGATGAATTTTATATTGTGGCAACATCCTGTTATCTGGACGGCTTATGTCCTTTGATCGAAATGAGTGATAAAATGAATGTCTTAATTCAAGATTTGTCTCAGGAGCTACTATGGGTAATTTTCCTATTCCAATTTTGCTGAATAAGATATTTAGTATTTTGAAATCAATCAGCTCTTACTAGAATTTGTAGAGTATGTGTAAGTCTGCATAATTTAACCTGTGTGGTATAGAATATCTTCATTTATGGAAAGAAGAGGTATTTAGTACCTCCTGAACCATAAATGGCTGCAGTAACTTTTTTTTTTCCATTTATGGTACATCCTTGAGATGAAAAATATTGATTTAACTCAGGTATTGTAATTTTTTGGGCATCTCTCCCTTTTATCTTTATTCATAGATTCTTTGTTTCTGTGCTAGATATACATAGATATATTTGAAAACATTCTCTTTTTTACTGCTTTCATACAATCTGTATCAAACTTGAGCAAAGTAGTAAATGTCAGTGTGACTTAATGTTTTTGTCTCCTTTCAAAACCATTCCCCAGATGGATCAACAATTAGTGTAGCACCCCTGTTAAACTATCCTTAACTGTTGCCTGTATAGACTATGATAGTAATAAAAAGGAGATTTCATAATCTGAATGCTTCTAAATCAACAAATTCCTTCACATTATTTTATCTCAAATAGCCCTTTAATCTTGCATTAGAAACTGGAAATACTTTTGCAGTTATGGTTACAGTATTGATTTTATTTTCTGGCCAAGGTCCTTGGAGCCTCAGCATTAATGGGATATTACAGCTGTACATTTTTCCTTGAAGTCTGGATGACTTTCTGTACGATAACTTAATAAATGACTAAAATGTACTCTGAAGTCTTTATAACTTGCTTGGTTTTTTAGGAAGATTTTCTCAGTCTTCCACAATGCTCTTCTATCACAGCTATATACAGGAATCACACCTCTTAACAATGATTCATAGATGATAAAATGGCCCAGTCTATTTCTGAAGTGTAAAAGTAAACAAAAACGCACCTGAAGTACACTGGAGCTGCTTAAGGGTTTTTTATGGCAGGGCAGAGTTCTTGGAGCCTAATGTGGCTTTTTTAATGATGGTATATATATTTGCTATAGCAACACGATATTTTTGGTCTGATGCGTTTTATCTCTGTTTCCAAAGTCAGCCTCATTACTTGCAGTGCCTTCAGACCATGAACACTTAAGATTCTGACTGAATGAAGAGTTACAAAATGTTTAGAAATATAAACAGAAAGACAAATACAGTTGGAGATGCAATAGGAAGCATTAAAAAAGGGTTTGCTTTTTTTTGGTGTTCCTGGAAATGTTATTTGCTCAATAAGGTCCTGTAAAATATTACCTGTAATAAGTAGTCATCCCACTGAGCTCTGTGTTAGTCCCAAGTAATTCCCATATGACATCTGATGGGCTGTGTTGGTACAGAAGTGGTTGGATAAACTGAGTCTGCAGCTGTAGGAAGACATGAGGCAGGAGAGGCTGCAGAGGTGCAGCTGGTCCCTGTCAGTCACTGTGAAGGTGGTGGAGATAGTCTCATCTCCTTCCAACAGCAGCACCCCAGATCCCAATGATCTGCATGATGGCACCTGCATCTTGGGGCTCTCACAGCAGGACAGTGTTTCTGGTATGAGATGAGGGTGAGGAAAGGTGAGGAAGGCTGGCCAGCTTTGTGCCAGAAGATCAATGCAGGGGAAAAAAAGGTGTGTTTTCTCCTCACAGGAAACAGTACAGGTGTGGTGGCATAGTCATGCTGATTTTAAGCCTTTCCTGGTAGTTTTACTGATCCTTCCTGATGAGAGGTGGTGCGGTGTGTTTAAAGGATGAGGATGAAGAATTGCTGCTCACAGTTTTTACAGGACAGCATGTCCATTTTACAGTTTCAGCCTAATCTTGGTTGGAGTAGATGTAAATTTACATAGACATAGTCTCTTCAGTATGGCAGTCAATTACTTACATGTCATATGATACTGTCAAACAACAGTTATGGGATCAGGTCTGTATGTCCTGTCCTACAGCTGGACATTTTTTGAAATTAGTTTGAGATGTGGATGGTTTTGGTGCCCACATATTCAATATTAATGCTTTAATCTAACCATCATAGCCTTTTTTTTTTTAAACACTCATCCCCTTTTTATAAATGGCCTTTTATTAAAATTGAAAATTTTGTAAAAGAAAAATTAATTTTAGGAAATGTGTGTGCAGATTTCCCAATTACCTTAGTTTAAATGTCCATGCACTAGATTATACTTTCCAAAAGCTAATGCATGTAATTTTAACAGGAACTGTACTGAGTTGTTTTGCTTCCTGTCCATAAACGGTAGGATAATCAGTAATGCAATGGAGAATTTCAGTTGTCCAACTTGATAGAGCTAGTCACAAACATCAGCAAAGAGTGTCCTACATTCATTTGTCCAGGGACTTACCTGGGTTTTCCACCCTGCCCCCCTATATTCCACCTCCCCCAATATGCTGGGAGGTAGGCAGGTAAAACCCTTCTGTCTCTTGTCCAAACCCCTTTCTGCTGAGGTAAAGAAAATCATCAAGGTAAACGCAGCCCACAGAATGTGACTCTTGGCAACATAGTACAGTATTCTGTGAGTTCATATGGGTAAGGATGAGAAGAATGACATGTCTGCTCCAGCTAAAGGGTTTTTGGCTTTTGTGTTTCAGTTGTATGGAAGTTCTTGTATCACTTTCTCCTCTTATGTATACTAATACTTATAGAACAATGCAAAATAAAAAGTGTAATTTATTGTAAGACTAATGAAAAAAGAAATAATTCAGTTTCTCTTAGAAGTAATTTACTCATTTTGCTGTAGCTTTTCTGAATTTCAGCCTTGTTTTAGTGTTTTACTTGACAGCTTACAATACTGAAAATGACATTGGTAGAAATTCTAGTCTAGTTTGTCTTCCTGGGTTTTTCAATACAAATTTCAAAAGATGATACATTGAAATGGCTTATCTGTTGTGAAATGGCATAATAGCACAACAGAGTGTTTGATTAGCCTTGGGCATGGCTCCTGATGGGAAAACAGGTGTCACAGTCTGGTAGACTGGATTGTGTAATATCGGAGGTGGGCCTGTGAAAATAACATTGGCGCTAAGTAGGCTGATTTGAAAAGGGGAGGTTATCAATCTTCATACACTGAAATATTCTAATCTAGTATAAAATTTTCATATGTAAAATGGTTTTCCACACTTGATGTAGAAGTAAAAGTTAAACTGAGATGAGCTTTTAAAATGTGAAGTAAAACAGATCAGTCTTTTAAGCGTGAAGTGAGCAGCTCTTTCCAAACCTTGACACTGGTCCTAAAGTTCAGAACAATCTCAGCTGCTAAGCAGCATACGTGCAGCTGCGTGACCCCGTTGTTTCTCTCAAAAGTGAGTACAAAGGCCTTCACCTTGAGAATTGCTAAACATGTCTCAGAAATTCATAGCACAAAATTGACCATGACTTGTTTGTTTGTTTTGTTTTATTTTGTTGATTTTCATTCCGGAGAACCTCGATTATCAGAATTGAATTTTTCATGGAAGTAAATAAATTTTTAGGAGGTCTTGTCTCCTGTCCAAGACAAAACTTACAGTGAAGTGGAATGAGACACAAACAGGTCAAGGATTAGGGCACAGATTTGTAAAATGGAAGAGCTAGTTGCAAAGACTCTTCTCTGTCTGATACAGGACAGGGACTCTAAGCCAGTCTTTCTCTGTTACAAACATCAAGTATCTCAGACACCCAGCTGTTCAGGCACATCTCTCTTTCTTTCCTATTTATTCATACGTCCATATAAAAATGTGTCTCCATTCCTTTTCTTCTTTTTGTGGAGAAGATAAATGAATTAAAATGTTTTGATTTTCAGGATTCTCAGTTTCCATCCAGCCCCGGTGCCAAGTCTTTAGAGCAGATACAACAAAGCCTTTTTTCAATAAGTGAGAGGTGATTATGGTTTAAAGTCACTCAGCTGTCAGTATTCAGTGTTAGGTGCCTTATTTAAATGCACAATTGAGAAATACATAATGCATACAACGTTAAAGGAAATCAGATGGAGCTCATCAGAAAATTGGTGGTGCCGGCTCTGCCTGTACAAAGTGGCTCTGCTCCTTCTTCGCATGTACAGGTTTAAAGCGAAACAAATTCTCCTGAGCACAGTGGGATTTGTCATGATTTTTTGCTATTATAAAGCTATCCAATGTGAATTCAAAATTTTACCTAAGTTTTCACATGTGCTTCACACAAGTGTACCTGCCACAGGAGGTGGAAGCAGTGAAGAGTGAGCCCGAGCTGGATGTGACATATGTAGTGTATCCTGCCACCAGAAATTATCCCAAGTACCGCCTCTGGGAAAGAGCAGTTCATTTAAAACTGTAGCATGGAAGGAAGGATGACTCTTGTAGCTTAACAGTGGTGCTATGGACTCATAGTTTTTGTCCTTCACTATGGTGATATATACTGTAAGTTGAAAATGGGTTTATCTTACTTTTTCTGGAGGTGATGCTACACTAGTGAGTTGTAAATAAATATTTACAGATAGCAAGAGTGTACCTTGTAAAGAAAGACTTGTGAAACCAAGCAGTAGAAAATACATTAATAAGAAGAGTCAAAGAATAAAAAGATTAAAGGATATTTAATATTAGTTTATGGATTCTTCTTGCTCTGCTCATAAGCATCTCTGATGAGCAAGAAAGGAAAGCTGCTATACTATGGTGGTGATCAAGAAAGCAGGTCAGGTGTGCAGAAACAGGCAGGTGGGTGTTTAAACTTGCCCTGGGTCACTGCTTGATTCCAGCTGAGTTCTCCTAACAGGTGGCTTGCCAAGTGCTGTGCCAAGATGACATTCATCCAGGAACTGCCTGGATGGCAAGCTGCTTCAGACTGAGGAAGAGGGTCTTTTCTTTGATGAGGAAATTGCCAAAACTCATGTCTCATTAGTGTTTCCTAAGGTTCTTTGGAAGTGAACAACAGTTTAATTAAAGGCTGATGTAAACATGTTTCTGCACTCTCCCCGCAGCATTTTATCACATTAGAATTGATCAAAATTGTTGCCTTGGGCTGTCTTGAACAGCTATACATCTGGAGCACCATTTGTGCAAGCTGCTGATGAACAGGCTACATATGCTATGCTTCACAGCAGCTCTTCTGCCTTCCTATCTAGGCAGATTTACCTTGTTGGAAGATGAGATGTTCTAACTATTTTTATTTGCATAAGCTCTTTCTACTTTGATGTGATGCTTTAAAATGTATAACATGCCACTCATTTGGGTGCCTGCATCCTGTATCTCCAAAGTAATGAGAATACAGGCAATAGTGATTTGGAATAGCCCTGAGAATTTCAGATTTGAAGAACATTCTCGACAGGACAGGACACTGCATCTGATTAATTTTGACTTTACAATGACTTTGTCCGAGTGCTTTTGGCATCTTTCTGCTTTTCATCTGTATTTAGGATTTTTTTCCAAAAGTCTGTTTTATTTTCATTGTAGAAGTAATAAGGATTGGAATCCCTTCCTGAAACTTTAAAACAAATAAATCCTTTCTCAGCAGCATAGTTGAAGATGTGAACTTTTCAGGGTATTCAGGCACTCATCAGCCTTAGTAGTCAGGATCGAAGTGGAGGGTGGGAATTGCAGGGGGATGGTGGAGGGTCACAGGCAGAGTTTGCTCTGGGTCTGGTGCCAGTGCCTGTGTATGGCTTGACAGCAGGATGGGGCAGAGTAAACAAGTGGACTCTCAGTTTCCTGTGTCCTGCTCTAAGTATGCTTTTCATGGTGGAAACACACTCAAGCTATAGCCAGTTCAGAAAACATTAGTCCAATTTGGTCCCAATGAGACACTCACATTTTGCAGGCCTGTCTTAGTAGAATAGAGTGTGCCAATATTAAAAGGGTCAAAAATCCCTTTAAAAATAACATGGTCCATAAAAGAAAGTCAGCTGCAATGAGGCCCCTGTCCAGTAAAGTGCTTAAGAAATGACCTTTGCTTTGAATATGAGTTAGTATCATTGATTTGAAATGGAACTCAATTACAATATTGATGTCTGTCCTATAAAACTATTGTAATTAAATTTGAAATGGTTTGGTTCGAAGTCCAAAAAATGCTGGTCAATTAATTTAAACTTTCAGAAAAAATCTAGTGTTTTTGCCCTGTGAAATATCAGTAAGCTCGGTAGAAATCATACATTTGTCACTACTTCACATAGTGAGCTCTAAAGAGAAGTTTATAATGATAGGGAAACTTGAAGGAAGAAGTGGCAAGACCCTTCCTAAGATGCAGAAAACATGAGATAAACAAGTGAAGTATCCTTTGTTCTTAGGGAGGTTATGTTTTTTCACTATGGTTTTGGGAAGAGTAAGGGATAGGTTTTTAAGTAATACAATAATAAACATTGTAAACCAGCATGTGTATGGCAGCTGCCCTACACACCTGAGTGTAGGTGTTCCATTAAAAATGCAATAAAAATTAAGTGGCTGTTGAAGGAGCAGATGATTTGGGGATGTTCTGTGGAGGTGAGAAGTATCTAAGGAAGTTCTAAAGACAAATTTCTTCACTATTTGACTTGTCTGGTATGAAAGGAATGTAGTTTCTGTTTTGCAGGACAAGGACCTGTTAGGACATTATTTTTAATTCTCAAGTTTGAAAGCAGTAGTTTAAAATTAGTTTATTCATCATAGGGGAGTTGGATCATCATACAATATTAGTGCAAGAACAGTAAAAAGAAGTATCTTCAGTCCATGAAATGATGTGTCCTGATACAGGCTTCTAAGCTAACATCACTGTTACATTGTTTTTCTGTTGTAGATATGTCTTCTCCTACAATGAAGAAACCTGAAAAGACTTTGTTTAGTCCTACTTCTCCCCAGGATTCTTCATCAAGACTGAGCACTTTTCCCCAACATCATCACCCAGGAATCCCAGGAGTTGCACACAGTGGTGAGGGTTATGGAGGAGGATATAAAAACCTCCCTGTTCATTTGTTCTGTTCTCCTTTCCTATGATCAGATTGTGATGCATTTTTGCAGACTTTCTTAGAGACCTAATCCATTTATAATACTGGTGAGAATAAAAATGGAAAAGGTTGGGATATCCTTGCAGAAGTGTTCATTTAACTGTTCAGGTAATCTGACTGCTGGAAGTCACTAAAAAGGATTTAGGATTAACCAGTGAATAAAATAAACTGTACAACGCATGAAGAAACTGACAGAGGAAGAATCTTCCCTGTGTTTCGTCCTTTCACCTAAATCCCTTTTTTATTATTGTTGCTATGACTATATTGTATTTAGATACCAGAATAGGCAGGATTTAATACACAAAAGAAGTCCCAGCCATGTTCACCATGTGACACAATGAAATAAGTACCAGTTCCTCTTTTGAATGCTGAGTCTAAAGATGCAGAGTCCTGATTAAGTATTTTTCAACACCTGTTTTCTGAAATCATTAGTAAACCCGTAGTAAAAGTTTACTTGAAGTGAGGAGGAGATACTGAAATGTGACAGAATGCATGTTGTCTTGAGGGTTTATCAGTAACAACAGGGAAATTCCAACATCAGGGTCTGTTTAATTTTAGAGGTGAGACTGACCCTGGTTTTTCAGATGAGAACACAGTTCTCAGAAGCGTCCCCTCAGCATCTCATCAGATGTCCTCATAAACTACGTGTAAAAGTTTTGATTTCTTGAGCAGAGCTGAATGGCTAGAGGAGTAAAACAGATTTGAAAACGTTCTTCTTTTTCACATGCAGTTTTGCTTTGAGGAGTTTCTGTTTTATTTTTCCTCCGTGATTTCAAGTGCCTCACTTTAAATTCATGTGTAAGGACTGTTTTCCCCTTAACATCCACTTGTTTTGCATTACAAAATGATCCTGGACTCGATCTCTGTGAGGTTTGCACAAGTCTGACATGCCAGAGCAGTAACTAGTATTATATGTTTAAACTGAGCTTGCTGGGTCTGTGATTAATATGAACCTGCTACCAAAACAAAAAAAAGAAATTGATCCTATACTTACATGTCTATCTTTAATTTAGAGTATAGTTTTTAAATACTCATACTAGGGTGACAATCATAACATAACTTGTGGGTGAACTGTTTACTTGCTGAGAAACCCCATTTTTATCTTTGTAGCCTGATCTATTATGCAAATGAGAAATGCCCAAAAAATAGCAAGTCCTTTAAAAATTAAGCTGAAGAAACCCAGAGATGTGAATGTGGTCCAGAAGAGCAGTGTTGGTGTGCTTGTGCTGATACAGTAGACAACTGCTGAACAGTTTATAAAAGACCTTGCTTTACAGACCCGATTTTGTATTTTTCAACTAGTGAAAATGGAAACTCCTTGTCTCTTCTTCGTTTCCATTGAACTAAGTACCTCTTTTTTTAATACACCAAGAATGTGCTCTCTAGGTGTGTAGTAAGAATGGAAAGTGTGTTCTTGTGCAGTGTGACAGAAGAAAGCTCTACACTTCCAGACTGACAGCTGGGCAGCAGAAGGACAAGCTGTACCTTCCTTGCACTGTGAAAACATTGTCAGTTGTTTAGACATTGCACACAGTCTTTAGATAGAGCAGTCTATGTTTGTAGGGGCTGGAAGTAAAGAGAATTAAAAGAATAAAAATGGGTAGGGTAGGTATTTTTATTGGATGTATTGGTTTCTCAGGCCCTGAAGTTGAAAGTTCATTATCATTTTCATAAAGGTCAGCAAATAGTTGTGGCAATATTGATAAGCAGATATTGCCCTGTCCCCAGATGAGGCAGGAAGAGTGCAATGCAGTGAGGAATCCCTATTTCTTGGGGCTTGGTGATTTTCCTCAGTGTCTGAGTGCTGTAAATAAAAATGGGGGCTTTATTAGATTTGGTTTTTTTGGGCTCCAGATGAGAAAATTGTGTAATTGGAATATGTTTTATGCTGGAGAGTGACTCCTGTTAAAAAAAAAAAAAAGAAAAAAAAACTATAATGGTGTTACCCACAAAACCAAAACAAAATACAATATTTATGAATTTGAAAAGGTTGCTCTTTCTATTTCCTGGGATAATTTGAGGGCAGGACCTGTAAATTTTTCTGTAAAATTGCCATAAAGCAGGAGTGCAGTCCATTGATTTATAACTGACTTTTTATTTTTCTTGCTGTAACACAGAGGTGAAGAATTTTAAAAGAAACAAGATGCGAAGTAATTTTAATTTTATTTTGTCTTCTCTAGTCATCTCAACTAGAACTCCACCTCCACCTTCACCATTGCCATTTCCAGCACAAGCTATTCTCCCTCCTGCCCCGTCTAGCTACTTCTCTCATCCAACGATCAGATATCCTCCCCACCTGAATCCTCAGGATACTCTGAAGAATTATGTACCTTCTTACGACCCGTCCAGCCCACAGACTAGCCAGGTACTGTAAAATTATGTGAAAACTCCAAAACAAGTCCTGTGAGGAATATGTGTCTTCTAGGGCATCTAGACTGGTATCTCAGCAGTTCTGGTCTTAGAGAAATCTGGGAGCTGCAATCTAAGTGATACAACTTATCCTGTTCTTCATGATTGAATAAAGGGCGCAGGTTAATCATATTTACTTGCTTTTTCTCTGTCAGGCATAAGAAATATACTTTACTGAATGACCTGGCAGCAGCAGCAGGGCAGGTCCTGGTGCTGCACTCCTCCTGCAGGCCGGGCCACCAGAGGCAAAGCCCCCACTGCAGGATGCAGCAAGGAGCCTGCACGTACTTACATATGTCCATACATGGGCATACAGGTATATTTATAGACTGGCAATGAAAATAAACTCTGGCAAGTTAATACTTGCCCTGTTGCATAGACACTGGTATTTCTTTGCATAGTGAGCACAGCATAGACATACAAATTCTTTTTTCTTCCTTTTGTAGAGAACATCCTGTAGCAGATGCATTCCTGGAAACTGCACCAGTTCAAAGTTGTGTCTGATATCGGAAATTAGCATGTTTTTCATTAGTGAAATAATTTGTGAAGGACTGTGTGCAGAACTGATTCCATGATAGCATCAGCACACAGCGTTACCATGTGATCTGCACTACAGAATAAGCTGCAGTTGAGACTTGGTCTGTCAATACCTGGAATATGTCCAATGTCAGTGTAATGTAATCTTTGCTGCTCAGGCTGTTATTTTTTTGATGCCTTGTCTGAAAGGCTCTTGTGGAGCCCTGGTGCTTGTGCTTTAGCATGTTTTTTTGGAAGAGCCTTGGGTATGTAAACTGAAGAGACAGTGGTCAGGTTTTCCTTCTCCAAAGAGTTAGGTTCCATTGGAAGGACTTCCTTAACAGGGATGAAGGGGTTGCTATGACAGCATTTTGTTTTGGGCTTCATTTAGTTTGGTTTTTTTCACTCATAATGACAGGCCTTGCAGCATTCATTTTGGACACAGCAGCAAAGGAACTTGAGACTGAATCAAACTTTCTCGGCTGAATAACAGATATGTACCCTTTGGACTGTGCAGAAGGTCGTGGTGGCTGTTGTCCCCATGGGCTAATTCCCTGGTCCAGCTTCATGACTTTCTATGTATTTAATTAAGAAGAAAAAAGAAAAAAAGTGGTTCTATAAAATAAAAATTTACTTTGAAGAGAGAAATCCTAACTATGTGGGTTTTGTTGGTTACAGTATTACTGCAAATTAAACCAAAACGTGAAAGTGGAGTATGTTGACTTTAGAATACAAATTGCTATCTGCACATGGATTAAAAGTCTTTCAATCCTGTATAGCATTTTTTCTGAGACTCAGCTGGGAATGTTGCATGCAGGACCTGATTTTAATTTGTGTAAAATTTCCATGAATAACAAAGTCTAATTAAGACACCCATTAAAAGTCCTTAGCGTTAATTCAGAGCGGAAAATCTCAGAGTTCTGTTGGATTTTTTTTTTAAACTGATGTCTTAATTAGGCACTATTAAGGGAAAAATTATGCAAATTAAATCAGGCCCTTACTGTTATGCATTTCTTTAATTATTCAGTGCTTGTTTTACTTACATTTTGATTTCTTATATATGTTAAAAGAGCAGATTAGGTGATAATCTCTCTGGATTGTTCCACGGTCTGCTTTGGATCATTACTGAAAAAAACTACGGCGTCTAAATGAAGTATCTGACTTTCTTTCAGTTGAAAAATGTGCTGTCTTATGATTTTAACATTGGGAAGTATATTCACTGAGCAGGAGCTATGCTTTCAACTTTTTGCCCAACTCTTTTCCCTTATCTCTGGTTGAAGAAATAATCTTTTGACCTTAAAAGATAAAATTTTACTCTGCTGATTTTTTTCAGCATAGTAGCAAACAGAGAACACTTCATATTCTTGTATACTCCATAGGGAATGACAGACTTAACTAGCCTAAATTTACTACTTTCATCACTTTTCATAACCTTTTTATTAGGGTAATTTTTTTCATTTCATTTGACATTTGATTTAGTTCCTGACAAGAAGGGATGGGGTAAATAACACCAAATATGCAATTTCAGGCATCTTCATTATCTATTCACCATAATTTGTTATCATTAATCACTATTATTAGTGGAACCTTTTAAAAATTTAATTATTTAATATTCTTCCCTGAGATTTGCTGTAAGTTGGAGTAGTTGCATGCCTAGTCAAAATATGTCTGAATAGAATAGTTAAAGTTTGGCTGTATAAAAAATAAAACAGCAGGATTAATTTTTTGCCTAGGAAAAGAAGAAGCAACTGTCTGTGAAGTTTCAGTGACAAAAGGGAATTGTTCTGATACAATGGCATGCTTTGAGCCAAACCAGTTTTTCTTTCCTAAACAAAACATGAATTTTTATTCAAACAAATTTAATTATTATAAAATGCAAAACTGCATCTGTAGGAATAGCACATCAAATTTAATTATACTTTCCCACCTCAAAACATAGTCATTTGTATTTCAAAAGGGGAACTATGATGATAGTTTTAATTTAGCTGTAGAAAGGATGGATACCCTGACAACATTTACCTAAAATGAACTGTTCCTCCTGAACATCTTTCAGTAGTACGCTAATTTAGATTGTTACGACAAGCAACTGAGATGCCTTGTACTCCCCACAGCAATTTTGAGATTAATTACATTACTGCTGCACTGATTATAGTGAGACAGTCATGCTATTCAATGGAATACTTCAAGTAAAATTAGTTCAAGGATATAGAGCTCTCATAGGTTTCCATGATGGGAAGCACTGAGCAATTTTCTTGACGTAATGTTAAATAGTCCAAATTATGTGTGATGAACAGTCAGGAAGTTCAAGCAGGCCCTTTGGCTGCAGTGAAAAATGGTTCAACAATGGATGATCCTAAACAAAAGGGAGCTTTTCATGAATATCTGCTTTTTATCCCCTGCTACATATGGAGAATAAACAAACAAATGTACTGAACAGAAATGGACCTTGTTAGAAATAGAGCTGGACTTGTCTCAAGCTAGTAGTCTGATAAGTTCCCAGGGTTTTGAGAACTGCTGCACTTTCCACTGATTTAGAATTTCTGCTGAGCCCTTTTCACTATACTTATTTCAATGCTTTTCCTCTTGGCTATGAACTCATGTTACTGGTTGAGGTTGTGTGTGTGAGTATGTATCTGTATTACGATGGGGTGCAGGTATCTCCAATTGATACTGGTTATTCAATGCAAGTTTCAGCAAAAACTAATTGATTGATATGTGTCTAAACCACCTGTGCTGTTTATCCACCTAGTGTGTGTTGAGGTTTTCAAAGCTACCACAAATTTCCAGCATGTATTTCCTTTTTGAGTGATTCCAGATGGGTGCATCCTTTAATCTTAGAAAATATTACCTCCTTTGTTTCTATGTACACAAGTACACACACACACACACACACACACACACGCACATGAAATGCATTATTACTCAGGAGTGTATAAATCATATACAGTATCAAATTAAGTCTTCCAATGAGCCTGAACAAATCGTCAAGCACAACATCACTGGTGTGGCTGAAATCAAAACCAAAATCTCCAAACTTAATTCACCATTGAGTTAAATTGAATGATTTCCTGATCAAGGTGTGGTGAATCACAGAAAAAGGATCAGAAACTGTGATGAAGGAAACGGTAGTAAAGCAAACAGCTGAGGTAAATCCTGCTCATGAACATCCTGGTGTCAGTGAGGGGTTTTTTTTTTCTGACTGAACTAAGCAAACAGAAGTAGACAATCTTCCAAGCTCTTTGGCTATGTTTTATGAAGGACACAGTTTACCTGTAACCTTAGCTCAAATTTTGTGATATTTTTGATGAAATATGACGTTTTCATGATATGGTAAAACTAACTGAACTTGATGGGAGTTAAGTGTTGGACTGTTTTCTTCTTACAAGAAATGGCTCATGTGTGTTATATACTACAGGCTGAGTGAACTGCTCCATATTTGCAGCGTATTTGACTGCATATTTGACTAATATTCCTGGGTCTGATAAAACATACTTTATTGCAGTGTGGGCTAGTTTGCAGCTTTATCTTTTTGTTGGTTTTATCTTTGCACGAAGACAGAAATATCTGAAGTGCTCGAGAATAGCTGTTTCTGGAAGCCGATGAGGCTTACTTTCCAGTTGTAATTGATTGGGATATTGAACCTTTTGTTCAATGAAAGGCGCATTCTTCAGGAATGCCAGGCAGACCCTTTGTCTTACATTCTTCAATACAATAACTACAGTCATTTAGTGTTGAGGAGGGAATCCTATGAGGCTCTCTTTGGGCTTGTCAAAGTGTTTCCTGTAGGTTCTTGGGAGAGTACTAGCAGAATAAGCCAAAAAAAGCAAATTTGTGTGCATGTGGTTTCTTTGGTACAGCCTACACCTCTTTTATTTGTCGACATTTAATAGTTTTCAGCTTCTTGGGCAAGTCTTTCCTTGTAATTTTTAAGAAATTATTGAAGATTAAATAAGGCAATGTGCAGTTTTTAGTTTTGATTGGGAGGCAAAGAGTGAGAGAGTCCTAGCTTAAAACTATCTACCGACAAGGTGTTTTAAGATTTAATTGCAGTTGTAAATTAATATTTTCTATCTAGTCTGCTCTAAATGCATAAGTCACCAGAGTGCATGAATTGCTATGTAATGTGAAGATATCTTTTGAACATTTATCTACAAAGAGAATTCCTTTCCCATGCTTCTGTCACACAAACTTACCCTGTAGTTTAGGCAAATATACAAGAAAAGCTGTGTTTTTCCTGGTGCTCTACCTGTTGACAAATAACTGATATTGTGAGCTCACAGGTAAAATTGTGATTCAGGCTGTAGGACTCTAGACTGTCTTATTATATCCATGTCTGAACGTGTGTTGCTGAAACTCCGCAGTTGCTCTCAATTTCAGCAGCATTACATCAAGAGGAAAATTCATACATCAGTTCATCAAATGAATGAAGGCCTTTCTAGATTGAGGTCAACACCTTGATTTCTTATAGAGAATAGTACAGAAGAGATGTTGTCAGCCAAGAACGGGCAACAGCATGTATTTTTCTAAAGCTAATGTTTCGAACAGAGAGGTAGCTGTGTGCCATGCCACGTGACGCTTTGGTGTGGCATTTCAGAGTGAGGTCTGTGTAAGATGTGCTGTCACAATGAGTTACTCTGATTCTTAATATGGAAACTACGGAGATTCATTCCCGTAAAAAGTGGTCAGGGGAACTAAAAGAAGGTGAAGTGCATTTCTGTTGCTGCCATAATATTCAATAGCAGAAAGGGAACCTGCTTCGTGTGAAGCAAAAGCTTTATGGCACCCACCAGGTTCAAACTGCCCTACAGTATTTTCTACAGTCTCACTGGTGGTGCTCTAGTGATGCCATTCCCTTATGTTTAGCAAAATGTCAAGAACATCATTATTAGTCAGACATATCCTCAATAAATTGAGGATACGTGTTTCACACATTTCGTGAAACTGCCTGCTGTACCATTGAGCTGTGTCTGGTGGGAGAATAATATAGCCATTCGGTTTTTACAGGTGATGGAGCATTAGGGTGCTCTAGGCAAAAAAGGAGAGGGGCAAAGTTAGAAAAATGAAAGATATTTCTGATTCCTTTCAGTTTTAGTTTTTCTAAAACATTCATCACTCTCTGTAGGCACCACAGAGCACAACGACATGGGCTCAAAGACAGAACCTATCAGCTGTGATCTCCAGGTTCACAGATGTGTCTAATAGACAATTTTTAATGTAAAGTATTTGTTATGGGAGCGGGGGACCAATATATCCAGAACTGGATCTCCTATAATTTCGTCAACAAGATTAATTCAGTCAGCCTTCTCAAAGCTACACTGCCGTAGGGTTTTACAGTGATGTTGTTCACCATAGTATTGGAACTTTGCCATTTCAAGCAACTGGAATTGTTGAGAGGAAATGGGTGACAAAGTGTCAATGCATGGTATCCAGTTTGACTAAACTGCATTCATTGGTTGATCACCTGGCTATGGTATGGTAATACTGTGAAACACAGACTTTCTATTAAAAAACTATGTTTTGAGATGCAAATATATTATTCTCCAAGTGTAGTGGTTAGCTGGAGTAACACAGTTTTTTGTTAATCCATGAAACTTCTTTCTGAAACACCTAACAGAGTATCATAGCCCGCTATATGTAGGACATGCACAGATTAATATGATTTCTGGGCTTTTTAAATTATTTGTTTTGTTTGTACTTAAGATTCCAAAGAAAACTGGATTTATTTTATTTGGAATTCAGAAGTACAATTACAATTATCCTGTAAAGAAAAAAAAGTTCATATGTGAACATCAAATATATTTAATAATATAAGCAATAAATAATTTACGTGAATTTTTTAATAGATATGTCAAACTTCTGTCATGTTTAGATAGCTCATCTATAGATGTTAGTAGTTTCTATTTCATTATAGCATCAGAAATATTTTTGTAAAACTGAAAGTAGTGAACTATATGACAAAACCGTGTCCTAAATTGCAACTGAATAACTAAGGTTAAATATGCTGATATTTGGGCATATATATGAACAAAAGTCTGAAAAGGGGTTGTTTAATAACTGATTATAAATATGTTAGAAAATCCTATCAGGGAAAGACATGTAGTGAATCCTGACTTTAAGAAAGTCCATATTCATATCTGTTACAGGTTTCTGTTCAGACTTCAGACCTGAGGATTAAGATAAAGTGTGCACAGTGCACACCATCAGATAACAGCCTGACATTCTGAGTTATGTTACACCTGTGACAGCATATACAACTTGTCTTTGGCTTTGGGCACATAAAGGAATTAAACTGTGGCAATTCAAGATGGTGTGGAATTGAAAAAGCTGAAAATTGTAATACACCTGAAAATCAAATTGGCGTCCAATCCAACAGTAGAAAAATGTATACCTGCATAAATAAGGGCTAAATTTCCCAGACCTTCATTGTGTTTGCTTCTTTTCCTCACAGATTTTCCAATGCACAGCATGTTTATCTAACACAGCTACCTCTATGGAATTTGCTTGAGGTTTATGCCTCAGGCATCACCTCTGTGAATCCATCACACAGACATATTGCTGCCCTATTTGATGGTAACTGTTGATTCTTCACCTGCAATGCACTTGTCTGTAAGAATCTCTTCCAGAAAACTGGAACTAGAATGTAGAACTTGTTTTGTATAAGGACAAAATTAATTTGTGTCAAAGATGTGCTGTAAGAATTTGCACTTTTAATTCAAGTGGATACTGCCCAAATAGATATGCAGTTTCCATGCTGAAACATTGTTTGATATAACTGTAAAAGATAAAAGGAGAACAGGTCACAGAAGTTCTTTCTAGCTGCTAGTTTTCAATGAGATTATGAAGGGTGTGTTTCTGACCAGAAAGTTTCCCTTTTTGGACTGAAAACTTAAAGCAGCTCAGAGGATGTGGGACATTCAAGAGAGCCAATGTTCATGAGCTTATACTGCTATTAATTGCCACTGTCTAGACTTTTATTTCAAAAGCTTTTAGTTTTGTGCTTCCAAAGATAACCATAGGAGTGTGAATTGAATATAAACTGATGCAGCACTATCTGCGTCAATCTGAAGGTATTCCAAAGCAATAACTTTGAGACAATTATGATCTGTTTTTTAGGATTATTATGATCTTAAGCTGCAAACTAATTGTGATAACTTAAAAAGTGCTTCACTGTTGTTCAATGCATGCAAGAAAAACAAATATGGGTGTTTTGTGAAGGCTTCTTATGACAGACATTCCTCTAATAGAATTTGGGAGAGTATGAGAGTGCTATTCATAAACTCGGTTTTCAAAAGTAACACACTTAACGAAAAATGCTGAAGTTTAAAGAAAATTTCAAGTGTACGATTTCCCATGACAACCTTTGTCAAAAGGAGGACCTTGGTTTACATCTCAAAGACAGCTAGGATTGTTGAAGAAGAATCGTATTTGTAAACATCACACCAGGTATGTGCTTACCTACAAATGGATTGCAATTGCATTTGAAATCTAAAGTGTAGAGTGTGAAATCTTGGAACCATAAGAATTAAACTTACTGAAGTAACAAGTTTACATTTTTTTACTTCAGAGGTTTCTTTTCTGTGTCTAGCAGACCTCAGTGTCATTGTAGTGTGTCTGCACTCAGTTTTACATGTGAGACAGATATAGAACCTCCATTTAGGAGGAAATTGGGGGAATGAAAAAAAAAAAGAACTGTAGGCACTTGGTGTGGGGCATCACAAAGTGCATCTACTAAAATCACCGGTAAATTCCCTGTGGGTGTCAACAAGGACAGGATTTCACCCTCTATTTGGATGGAGTGGGGTGATGTACTGCCACGTTGTTATGTATCACACAGAGAAGAACTTGGTTTACAACAGAATGGGGTATAAGTATAATCTTTGTTTTATAACTGAACAAGGAGTGGGTTTGCTCATTCGGACCATATGGACAAGGGCAAAACTGGGGTCCATGTGAGCCACTGGATTCCTGTTGGCTGGGATCACACAATATAAGGTGATACATTGCTGTAAATCATCATGGTCTCCTGTGACATTCTAATTTATTTTAATTTATTCTAATTTATTCTAGTCTGTCTTTGGAGACAGCTGCTTTTGTAAGCTGATTATACTGTCTGTTTAAATCCATACACTCCATGGAATCTTCTTTCTTAATTTTAATAGAAGTTGATCAATTTGGTAAGAGACTCTCAGTTACTTTTGCGATGTTAGCACAGCACATGAGATAAGGCTCCTAAGGCAGCCTTGTGGTTGGAGGTCAGGGACTCCACCTACAAGCCACCAGATGCAACTGAGAGGTGGTATTCCCTCCAGCATGTGTGGACAGCTGGGCTGCCAGGACAGGAGAGGGGCCTTGCCTCTGCAGCAGTCTCTCGAAGCATAGTGAAAATCCAGTCCAACTTAGTGAGCACGTCTTAATGACAAGAATTGTGTCTAGGGAGTGACTTTTTCTCATTAAGAGGGGTAGTTTGTTTGCCACTCATAATTAGTGCATTTTTACTGTTATTTTTCATTGTAAGGCTTGTGACTTTAGAAAGGGGAAACAGCTAACTGCTCAGTGTTCCTATGGACACCAGATTGGTTTCCATTTGCACTTATATTTTCTAGTGTTTTTTGCTAGATTGGTTTTAGATGTCCTAAACAAGGCTCTCCCCTGGGTGCATTTGCAAAGTCTAGTAGATCCTACTGCCAGGAAGTTTCGTGTGCTATTAATTTTAAATTTCCTCCTTCTTGATTTCATTCCATTACCCCAAGTATGTATTTCCTGTATTTTCCAAATAATTCCTTCCTCTTCTGTATGTTTATACTTCTCACATACTTGCAGTAATTGTCTCAGTCCAGTTATTATTCCATTACCATAGTCATGCTTGTCTCTTTTAACCTTTCCTTGAATCAGTTGAATTGCATCCTTTATCAGTCCGTGTCTTTATCTTAACTTGACAAGATCCTTCTGATTAAAAGATTCCCAGTATTTCATGTTTGTATGGCTCTTTTAAAATACTTGTGACTCATAGAGCACACAGTCAGTTTAAGACAGAAGTTATCAGCCGCTGTTGTAGAAACTATTTACTACATGCTAGTCTTTATTGCAAGTTATTTACTGTTGGAGTATTTGCAGTCATGCAGAATGTCTAAGGTATGTTTAAGCACTGGATAAACATATATTTACCAGCCAGCTTTGCCATATTCAGATGTGCCTATATGTAGGAAGTATTATATTACCTTGATGACCTGTACCTGGCATAAGGTCATTTGCAGACTGCCTCTTGCATCTGAAAGAAGTGCTGTTACTTATTACACTGTTGACTTGCAAAGTTCCCGTATTAAACACTTTTGTGTTTTCAGTAGGTGGCTTTTTGCCAGATGTTATG
This sequence comes from Parotia lawesii, assembly GCA_003713295.1. NCBI lineage: Eukaryota > Metazoa > Chordata > Aves > Passeriformes > Paradisaeidae > Parotia > Parotia lawesii. Next base: position 210,619 of record RAHM01000412.1, read on the forward strand.
ATGCATACGTTATAGTGCATTGTATCCAAACCCTCTACCCTACTCCCAAGCATGTAAATCATTAGTTAGCCTTCCAGTGTGAGTAATCTCTGTGGACAACTGTGGTCAAGTCTTGGTTACCCTCCAAGCCAGAGTGGTATGGCATGTGAAAACAGAGGTTTTACATCAGTCGTTTGCTCTTAATACTTCATACATTAGGGTCTATGCCTGGTCAGTTTACTCCTGCTGTCATGGGATTTTGGTTCAGTGACATGGCATGAACAGCAAACACATTTGGAAACAATCTGATGCATGTGCTCCCAGGGAGGAAGAATGCTTACCAAAATGTACTGCTACCCAAGCATGTACTACCTAGCTGAGAACAGACCTGCCTGGTGAAAATATCACATGGAAATTCATAGCCTATTTAGAACAGCACATTCCAAAACACAGGTGCTATGATGATGGGCAATTCTGAAAAACCCTAAGATAGGTAGGTTCCTTAAACACAATGTGTATGTTTCACAAGGCATTCTTTTGGTTTTGTTTTGTAGCCTAACAGCAGTGGTCAAGTAGTAGGGAAAGTGCCTGGCCATTTTACTCCAGTTTTGGCACCCTCTCCCCATCACAGTGCGGTGCGACCTGTGACCCTGACCATGACAGATACTAAACCCATCACTACATCCACTGAAGGTGAGGCATCTTCACCTACAGCAACCAGTAAGTATTTCTTTAGGAAACAAAAAATGTCCATTGAAGATTTGGTGTGATTTCAAATTGAGGCCAGAAAAAGGCGCCTTTTCCTACTATTTGACCAAGTGGGTGCTCATCATTTTACATGGAGAGCAAACATGATCTGACTGCAAAGCTTTTCCTCCCAAAATTTCAACCAATGGATCATGTTACATGAACCAAAGTTTGTGACATGACAACCAAAATGAAAGGGAAAAGCCTGCATATTTGACCACTATTCAAGGAAAAGAAAATGTGTTTTTTCGTCTGAGGTGGACATTGCTAAGACATTGAGAAGCACACCCAGGCAGTAAGGTTTTACAATGACTCACAGATGGAATTCCAAACAAGGACTGGATAATTTGCTCCTCAATGAACTTTCCTACAGAAATCAAACCTTCTTACAATGCATACTGAATCCAAGCTATGATAATTGCATGTTAATTTAGGTTGTGTCATTTTTAGCAAAAACAACTGTTGTGGCAAAAGAAAATTTTAATTACTTGTCATTGCTGCCAGGGATGGTAGATCCACTATTTGTGTTTCTCTGGCTTTTTAAAAGAGAAAATAACAAACTCTAAATTCTGTTTTAAGTTCTTCACTACATATAGGATCATGTTATTTACCCTATTTTCTTCAATGGAATTGCAGTTTTAGAAATAAGGGAAAATATCTAGACTTACTTCTTCCCTTCCAAATATTCAAAATCAGTGGTGCAGAATGGTGCTTTTTAATTGTGTTCTGCATTTCTGTTGTCCTTGAACTTTTATTTGGACTTGAGATGGCCAGTGTTCCCAATATTTATCAGAGTGGTGAAGATTTTTAGGAGACACTTCCAGATTTTTGGAAAAAAAAGTTATCAGTCTTTAAAAGTAGTAGTCTCTTTAGGGTCTATTACATTAAAATTACTTGTTCTAGACGTATTTAATATTTGAACTGCAAATACAGTCCTTAACTGTTGGTCTGTCATTAATGGAGACAGTAAACTGTATGTTTTTCAGGTGTTATACTATTTTAAATCTTTCCATTAGGATCTGAAGCAGAGATGAGACTCAAATGCATAAGATGTAAAGGAGGAAAACTGTTTAAGCATTTATTATAAAAGGGTAGTAGTAACTTTTGGAGGAACTACTGCTCAAGTGTATATAAAAAAAATTATACAGATAGATTTATGGAAGCATTTAATCTGCCCTTTCAGTATATTATTTTTATTAAGAGGTAGTAGAGTCTATCTGTAGCCCCACTGGTGATTTGTGGTACAGTTTTTGCACCTTTTAAGACGAGTTTGTTTTAGCAGCAAAGAAGAAGCTGTTGCTCTAAACATTTGCACCAGAACAGAAAACAGAGAAAACTAAGTATATACTTGTATAGTTTCAAGTATTCATGGTTTGATTCTGCTTTGACATGATTGTGCTTGGCCTACATGTGTCTCTTAGATGAGGTCAGGGTTTCTGATAAAAATGCCAAAAAGGACACAGTGAATTCCAGAACTGTTTTGGGATATTTTCTGGCAATCTGAGCTTTATCATCATTATAGGAAAGCATACCTAATCTGTCCATTGTCCTACTACCAAGGGAATGATTTGGACTATATTTTCCAATGAAATCATCACCAAGTTTCTTGTGCAATTTATGGGAACTTGAGTACCTGATTCCTGCTGACCCTTCAGAACATACTGGCTTATATACTTAAAATAAGGCCTCCTCATTCTTCCATAGTAGTTTCCAAGTAAATTCTTTCCTCTACAGCCTATAACTAATAATAAAAATAATCCTTATGTGCAAATTTTATTTGAATGTGCCCGTATGCCTTCAAGATAGTTTATAACACCTCACCTGCTGAGGGTGTTATGGTTTTCAGAGAAGTGCATTAGTCTATCTCCTTAGTAAAGCCTTTTGACATCGGATTGGTAACTGTAAGAGCATAAAAAAATGACGAAATATAGCTTGTTGATGAAGAAAATAGTGATAAAAAGAGGGATCATGTCCTTCTGGTATATAAGTTATATTTGCATACCTCTAAACTGTATTATCAGTCATAATAGGTCCACCACACAGATTGCTAATAACTTAATGGGAAAATCAACACTGAATATATTTTATGGCATAGTTTTACTTTTATTTTCAGTGACTGACTGGGTCAAAATAGATATAGTTATATATTTATATAACTTGGACAACAAATCACCATTATTATTCAGTGTGATGAGAATAAATTGGCAAATGATTAGCACTGCTTTTCATTCTGAAGTGCAATAGCAAAATTGTTTTTAATGAGAAAGAACAGCAGGCTTTAATAATATTTGGGGATCCCTGTGGCCTCCACCATAATTTCCTYCTAGTACTGGCTAATTTTTATGACATTTTTCCAGTAAAGCCTGTTCACTCTATTTAGCATTTTATTTTTTTTTTAAATGAATGCATTTCATTTTTTTGTTTTTTTCTATGTGACTTTAATTTTAGCAGGTCACTTTAGTAAGTAGTCTCCTGTAGCTTCTCACTGGCATGTTCGTATGTATCTGTCCAGTTTGAGTGGTTTTGCTACTAAGTCTTTGCCACTTTTCCAGCAAGTTTCCAGGTTTTGGTGCTACAGGTTGCAGTGTGGACATCTCCACACTGGGAAGCTGAGTAAGACCACCTAACTAATTCGATAAGTTCCACAAAAAGCCGTGATAAGGTAATGGCTTTTAAGAATTACTGGCAGAGACCTGACAGGAGTTTGTCCTACAGATGAAGGATCCATACTCCATAACTAATCCCAGCATCACTTTCTCCTCAGAAATGGATTTCTTCAACCTTTTGTATCAGGCAGCGAGAGAATTCTTTAAATAGTTCCCCTCAGAAAATATTGTTTTCTGATGTATGCAAGAACTGAATATTTACTATTCTATTGCGCAGTAAGAATTCGCTCCCTTCTTAGGAAAATATTAATCAGATAACATCCCATTAATGCAAAGATTCATTTCATGCCACATAAGTAAACCAAACTTTTTGTTCTAATTAATGTTGTTCTTTTACAGTTGTCTGGGGTTTTCTTGGTAAAAACAGGCCTTTACAGAAATGAAAATAATGTCATCACAAATGTTTTTTCTCAGCATTGTAATTTTAGTGATTTCACAGTTGCTTTAGATTGGTATAATGGGAATTAAAATTGTGATTCTGTAAAAGAAATACATTATCAAATAATTTGAAAATAAATAATCAAAGGAACTCTTATTGGCAAGAGACATCATTATGATTTACACATGCAGCTTCCATTGAAGTTTATAGGAATTTACACATGCCTTTCCAAATTTGGTCCAATATTTCTTTTGCTTTCTCTTAAAGGAAAACCAAAGACACATCCTATATATTGCAAAATCATAACTCTGGATCTCTCATATTTGTACTGTACCTGCACAAGGTAATAGATATGATAGATTGGTATTTTTATCAATTTGTTTTGTTCTTCCTTAATCAGCCTACACAGCCTCAGGCACATCCCAAGCCAATCGATATGTGGGACTAAGCCCAAGAGACCCATCCTTCCTACACCAGCAACAGGTGGGCAAGTTTCACATAGGTGTAATGACATAGAGAAGCTTTTGCGATATTACGTTCCTACATGATGCCAGTGTTATCTTGGATTAGACTGAAGGCTTGAGGGTTTCAGTCTTTGCTATGTGAAGATGAAGTTTATTCAGAACAAACTGAAACCTTTAAGAAATATCAGTTTAGCCTATGCTTTGTTTCTTAGATTTCTACCATCCTAAGGAGCTCCTAATCATGTTTCTTTCAGTATTTTATTTTTCAAGCGTTCATACATGTAATCTTCAATGGGATTTTAGGAAGCAGAATGAGATGTTTAAGAAACAAATGCTAATTTCAAAATCAGTTAAAAAAAAAAAGCAAAACGTTCAAAGCAAAACATCCAGTTTATTATTTCCAAGTTATTTTGTTTCTTTTTCCCTCCGATTTTTAATACATTTCTTCATTTTAGTTTTAGAAAATCAGTTATAAAACTGAATTCTCAAGGCAACACATCATCACTTCTAGTGTAATAGGTTTAAATTGGTCTGCTGATTTCAGATGTGATAAAACCACGTTTTTGTTCTAGTTTCTTACATCATTTATATTTCAAGTAGCATTTTACATTTCACATCTCATTAATGCTGTAAATTTAATGCAAATGAAGTGTTTACCCAAACTGTGAACATATACAGACAAGATTAATGATGGCATACAAATAAATTAGCTGCAGTCAGTAGCAAGGCCATGCACATACAGAAATGGCACATTACTAGTAACAAAAATAATTTCAGATCCTTTCGAATTTTAATGTACTTTATGACATGTGTTTGCATTCCTCTTAGATCCTAGCAGTAGAGGACTTTGAAATTCTCAGCATGTAAAATGTTACAAGGAAAAGAGCTGAATGTGGCGATAAGAAAGAGGGTGTTAAACAGGCCTTGGTATTTGTTGTACTGTATTTTTTTTCTCAGACTTGGGTTCCTGTCAACAGTTTATACACATTTTTGTTTCATTTTTCTGTAAAACCTACCTGTTCTTTATTTGCTGAGGTATAGATGACATGTGCTTCAGCTGAAACCCCCTATCCATACCCACTCCCAGGGCAAGGTGGCAGTATGTCCGTTTTAAAGGTCACCACATGCAGAGTTCAGAGAAAATCATAAAGTTGATAATTTATTCAAAATAGTTGATGCTTTGCCAACTTTTTTTTTAACTAATAAGACCTAAATTCAAACATCTGAACACTTTAATGGAAGTATGTAATGACTATAAGTGGATTTTCCAGCCATTAGTTTCTCAATAACTTTTCTGACATATTGTTTTGTTGGTTTTTTTAACCCCTCAAAGATTTTTGTATTATGAAATGTGTTATAATTACTATAGCATGTTTTTTTTAAAGGTACACAGTATATGCTTATTGTTTTTTAAAGTGTACACACCACCTCTTTTTTATTCACAGTGAATATAATTTGTGGAATTCTTGTGAAGTTTCGTATAGTATTCTTTGAAATGTCTCTGACATCCTGTTAATATAGGGATGTGCAATAATTTTATTCCCCTCTGTATTTTTGGGCACACTTTTTTCTGCAAATTGCTACTGCTTAGGCCCACTCCACCTTCTTCCAAGCTCATTGAAAGAGTTCTAAACTTCTCATCACATGCCAGAAAGTAGTAGAAGCATATTTAATTTTATCCTGGCTGAATTTTGATATATATATTGCTAATGTTTTGCATCTCTATTTATTTTTGTCTTTGTGTAGATCAAAACAGATTTCAAAATTTCAACACTGTCTTTGGAACATCAAAGTGAGAGAGATCTCAAAGGTCTTTGGTGTTTATATGCACTGTGCCTGATACTCCCTTTTGTGGTAAAACATGTGGCCAAATGGCTTAGAGGGAAGGGGAAACTAAGTTAGATCTCACATACACTTCAGAAGCAGAAAATTTATTTAATGCCACTGTGTTAAACCAGTGTTCTTCTTTCTAGAGTATATTGCTTCATAGTCTCATTATAATAATCCAAGAGCGTCAACTGGTGACCAGTGAGCTATATAGTATATTTTAAAAATATCAGTGTTTTATTGCCTTTGCTCTTAACTCACTATTCTCTTCCAACATATGGAATGGACATATCTATGTTTACCTGAGAGTGTTTGTGTGTGCATGTGTGTATGAATGCCTACACATATGTAGAAAATTAAGGAGTAGCACGTACAGCTGAAACCATTTGAAAGGACAGAATTTAAGTAGAAAGTGTTTCAGATGGATAAATACGAGCATATAAGTATGTATATGTACGTTCCTAATGAATTAGTTACCTTCACTCAATTCTAAAGGTATCTCAGAGACGACAGTGCCATATAGATACAGATATAGATATACACACGTACATAAATATTACCCAGAAAGTAACGTAGAGCATTGAAATTGTTTAAACAACTTTAATAGAGCAAAGGTTGTCCTTTGGTAAGGCAGAAATGGGATTGATTTACTATGTCCTTTCGTTACTTGACAACAATTTAAAAGAGACCACTCTTCTTGTGGCAGATTTTAAATGCATTTGCTTTAAAGCAACCCATGATGAATGAAAAGAAAAATCAAGGGGTACGTGAAATAAGGCAATTAATCATTTTGTATTAGTGGAGAGAAATTTTAAATTAGAAAGCCAGTGGTTTTAGTTCCAGAAAGGTCTTTTAAACATTCCCCATATCCTGTAATGCACAGTGACCCCTCAAGAATAAATATTGTCACCAGTACCTTTTTTACTTCATTGGAGGAGTCTTTATGAAGATTTATTCTCTCTGAGTATGAGAAAAATTGGCATGTACCCTTGAGTACCTTTTGTTGCTGTTAAAAAGACTCATTATGTAGCCCATTTAAGTTACAGTAACTACAATAAATTCAAAAGTTACACATCTGTTCTGCAGCACACGCTCGCATGGGGTCCTGGCAAAGGGATAGCTTGATAGAACTTCCTGTAAACAATTTATAGCACAGCACACCTGAAATACCCACCTTTAGATGGGAAGTGCTGAATGAAACTTTGAAAGACAATGCATAATAGGGCCAGTGGGAGAATTTGTTGTCCTTTATTGGTCTGGATACTGTGAAAATGTGATGTTATGTGTGGTACTTAGCCTATAACATTGATAGTTAGAAAGACCAGATTCTAATGGGGCGTTATAACTGTGCAGTCCACTTTCTGATGCACTAACTGGTGGATCTTCCCATTGCTTGCTTTGAAATGCCAGCTATTTCTATGCTGTGGCATGAATAGTTACAAAAAATACATCTTGCTTCAGTGGCATCTGGAGAGTCATATGTGTCTTGTAATTTTCTTGTGAAAAACTCATGTCAGACCTCCTCTGTCTATTAAAAATTAGTGACCACTTGTTTTTCTGTTTTTGATCCAGCATCGGCTTCTGAGAGCTGTTAAGTGTTGATAGTGTAACTGCAGGGAGGACATCATGGGACAGGGCAATGGCAGTGATAGGAGCTAGCACCTGAGTGAGAGAGTTTTTCTGAATTTTATTATTGGTGATTGGTGGAAGTATCCTCTGAAGCCAAGTCTACTGCTCACTGTTCTGTATCTGTGCTGAGAAACATCCTCAATAAATTAAATAAAAGAAAGGTTGGTTAATCTTCACAATTATATGGGTGCACCTTTTGCCCCTCCTGCCCAGCTCTTAATCTGCATTTATTGATGATTTGTGGTTTCTAAGCCTAGACAAGAGGAAAAAGCTACAAACCAACAAACTGAGGAAAGTCGGTCAAATTCAACCTTCTACAAGTGGACAAAATTCCTTGCCAGATTCTAGTTGTCTTTATTCTTTTGGCTGAGTAACTTTAATGGCAAGATCATTAGTTCAGTAACAAAGTCTCAGAGATCAGAATTCTCATGGTTACGTGACGGCATTTCTTTAGCCTCCTTGTGTCACTGTTCTCCACTTCATGGATTTATTATGGTACTGAAATGACGAACACTGAGAGTCAGGTTATGTTGTTTCTGGCAATAATGCTAGAAAGTTGCCAGAAATACTAGTCATACACTTTGCCTGTGTAAGCAGTGTGAAAATATGGATGGATGGATGGATGGATGGATGGATGGATGGATGGATGGATGAATACACAGACACTTGTATTTATTGCAAGTACAGATTAATGGTTTCACAAAAAAATAAGATTTCTGTTGGAATGAATGAAATAACGGAAACGTTTTTGTTCTTGACCATTTAATTTTAGTGCACCTTGAGGCCTTGTATGTATGATTCTATTTTTAATCAGAAAACCACAGCTATTAAGGTCTGTGAAGACAATAACCTCTAGAACTTTCCTGTCACCGTAAATGGTGCTAACTAATGCTGGCCTAATTGCTGAAGAGTTAATGAACTCTTCCAGTCTTTTCACTGATAGACTCAGTGGCATGGTTTTCACTAAAACACACTTTCTGGGTATAGTATGTTGCATTCATTATTTTCATACAGATTTTGCAATTATGAGTGAGATATTTTCAATGTACGTATTAATAAGGTCTCTACAATGATCAGAAAACTGTGGATAGCTTTTTATTTCCTACAAGTGCCTCCCCTGACCCATCAGTAGAAAGTTGTTCTTACTAGATGCATCCTTTAGTTATTAAGTTGCACAGTTGAAAATGTAGTTCTCTTCGTACTATTAATCATGGAAATTGTGAACTTAAATGTCCACTAAACACAGAGTATTTGTTTACAAAATGTTTTGGGTGCATGTTGCTTTTGCTTTCAGCAGCAGGCTGAAAGAAGAACACAGGCGGACTCCTAAAGAGAACTTGTCAGTAAAGTCAGGAAACAGGCTATCAACACTTAGGCTGTTCTTATTGTGTCCCTTATCATAATTGACAGTTTGACGTAAAACTGGGTCACATGATCACCGGGGAGGTATGTAAATGGCTAAGAGGTCACCTTTCACATATGCTTGCTGGAAAGGAAACACATTTAAAGGAAGTTCAGTCAGAACAATGACAATATGCAAATATAAAGTTTTATGGGCTTTTCTCAACTAACAGGAGTTACAGCAGTAGCCCATTGCACTTTCCAAAACACAATTCTGCTTTCACTAGCTATCACAGAAACTTGAAATGAGTGTTAGTCTTAGACAGACATTCTTTAAATACGAGACTACAAAATCTGCTTAAATACTAAACCCTGAACATTATTCATTCTATGATTAAAGATTGAGATGTTGGCTGTGGGTTTTTAATGTATGTGTGATTTGCATACTTAAGACTCTGCAGGATGGTTGTGCTTGCAAGGTGCTGTTTAAACTGTGAAGACAGCTATAGTAGAATCTAGCACTTGGGTAGAACTTCACATCAGTATGTCTCACAGCTCTGGAAAGTGCAAAATAAAATCAATTTCCTGGCATTTTACAGAACAGAAGCACTTGGTCTACTGCTCTGCTTGTCTCCATGCCTGTGTCCCCTTCCTGTAAAGTGTCTGAGGTAAATGAGGAAGTTGCACTGCCTCCCAGGAGAAACACGTGCAGTGGGCTTTGTGCTCCCTGCTGCTTCATGAGTGCAGCCGTGGGGATGTATCACAGGCATGAGGGCAGAGCCTAGGATCCAGGACTAGGAAAATGGCTGGGCTGCCTGTGAGGATTCCTCATCTGCTGCAAGGCTAGGCATCCTTTTCCACTTCAGAATATACACTCATCCTCTGTTCTTTTGTGGTTAGATGAGAGATAACTAAGAAAATCACTGATAATGTTTTGAGGATGGAAGGTGTTTTGGTAGTGAATCTCCTGTGACTTGCCTTGCTAAAAAACCACAGAACTGTGGACTGAAGGTCAAGTCTGCTCAACAGCCTTCTAGGAAAGACTTTTCACAATGTCATATGCCAAATCATGTCATTCATTTTTCATTCATACCATACATTTCAGAAAATTGGTAATGCTTTTCAGCATTTATTAAATGTAACAATTTCTTATGTCCCTCTACTGAAGGATGTAAGTTTTCTCAAGTAAGACTTCAAGTAGTTTCCTGCCTCTCTTCTTCACATATCCTGCAGAGAAACTCTTTTAGATGGCTTATAGTGTGTGAGTGACTGTGCCTTCTCATCTCCAGCTAGCACTGCGGCATGACTTTAGAGGTACCTAAGTTACTCTGAGGATAATAACTAGACAGAAAGCTTTCTGTATGACCTCAGACGACATATAGCACTTGAAATACTGTAATGAAGAGCCTTACGGCCTTCCAAAGCTTGGTACTCATGTTAGATCTGTACGCCCAGGCTTCCCCTGCTGGGCTGTCTGGACATCCTCCAAGGGCAGCCTCCCACTGCCTCGCACTTCTTCCACCAAATGGAACCCAGCCTTACAGAGTGCTATTAAATTCTACAGTATTTTTACCCAGAAAGCACTCAATACATGCAGGGGATGCAGATGCAGACTTTGTAAGTGATATTTCTAAATCTTAGACGTGCTGATCTTTCAGTAAGAGTGACTTGGGAGAGGAAGTTTTATGTGAGGGAGATTGAAAAGAAATAAAAATTCCAGGCAGGTTAGTTTTTAGACACTGCTATGTGAGCCTACTGAGAAGTGTGGAGCAGCAGTTTTTGATGTTGGGAAGGTGTATTTCAGTACAGCTAATACAGCCCTGGGCTTGTCACAGAGCCAGTTGTCATGCAAAGCTGCACTTCTCCAAGGTGTTATCAGTACTGCAAGCATGGCACAGCTGGTGCAGTGAATAGCACTACAGTACTAACTACGAGTCTCGTGTAGCATGAACCTTCATATAACTCTGCATGTGCATGCCTGCAGCTTAGGTATAAGATGCACATGTTGCATTATTACCTTTGCAGTATTTGGATGTAGATGAATTGAGGTACATACGACCAGATATAATAAGAAGTATGTCATTGCTAACATTTATGAAATAGGTTTCAACAGCTTTGTGGAGCTTTCTTAATGATAAGTTTAACACATAAACTGTATGTGTGGAAGGTTTTCATACAGACTGGGAAGAATGTAATGATTTAGTGCAGAAGCTAATTTACTAAAATGTAATGTGACAGTCTCTTACTGTTTTCCCCAAATGGCAAGTGAAATTAGGTTCTATATAGCAAGATAAGTGCTTGCCAGAGTTCTGAATTAGACCTAAGTGAACTTAATAATTTGGTAACATTAAGTTTGTGATTTTAGTATATTTTTAATGGTTCTAATCAGCCAAATGGCTTTTATTCATAGATTCAATATTTTGTGAAAGAAGCAAAAGAGGGGGATGGGTGGGAGGGTTTAACCTTTCAGTCTTTTGTTTCAGCTGCAAGTGAGTTTTTATAGCTAAGTTATGAAGCTTTAAAATATGGTTTTGTAGTGAAGATGATGACATCCTTAAGGATAATAGCTGAAATACATCTACTGTACATTGAGTAACAGGGCTGACATATTTTATTATGTTTTCATTATTAAAATCAGGCTTAGAATCCTGTTTTGTATAGTGACTAAATCAAATGTTTACTTACCCATTTCTTTAAACATGTTTAATGTATTATTCATAGTTACCTCTAGCAAACTTTTGGACTGCATATTTCCTTTTCTGGTTAATTTCATGTGGTTTAGTCATGCTTTTAATGGCCTTTAGAAGGTCCCTTGGAGTTCTTTAGATAACAAACAAGAAACAATCCCTATGAAAACATCAAAGACTAACATTTCCATTTCTCAGACCTTAACAGCAGGAAGCTTATGAGTCTAACAGCCAGACAGGGTCAGGTTTGCAATATTGTCTTGTCCTCAGCATTTGTATTTTTCAGGAAAAGACTGCAATTAATCGTGCTCCTGTGAAAACAGTTTATTGTAGTTTGTTTGCTGTAGCCTGTGCTGTCTCAAGAATGTGAATATGGATAGAGAAGACTAAAATTCATTGAATGCAATTAAACTCAGCAACATTATCTTCATTTAAGAGTGTTTAATCATATATAATAGTACAGCAATTTATATAAACATGACTATACAGAGGATAAAATGTATATTTTCTTCAGAAGCCAGATAAGCTCACTTTCTTAAAAATAAGCAGCGTATATTTTCAATAAATCTGCTAACACTATCGGGCAACTGTTAAATAAACAGAGCCGCAGAGGGTTGCTTGAACAATCTGTGAATGCAGAACTGATGATTTGAGGATCTGGGAAGAATTTGTTTCAGCTAACATTTAGTACATTCCTCCTTATATTAAAATGCAGTAAAGTATTTTAAATTCTACTTTTCTGAGTCTGAACAAGATTAGATTATCACCTCTTTCTAAGTAATACCACTTTCAGTAACACTAGATTAATAATCTTCAGTTACAAAATACCTTTACTAGTCTTAAATAGCAAGATAATGACATAGAGTTTGTTTAATTTGGGCAAATTTTCTATAAGTTGCATGTCTTCTATGTTTCACAAAAAGCATGCTAGAAGATATTGATTATATTTTACCTTTACTCAATACACATTATATAGAGCATTGCTTAAAAGCCAGCATAATTATTTCCTTTCTTAAAGTATCTCACTATTGATTATTAACATTTCCTTTTATTCCAGCTCAGTTTGTAATCTAATAATGGCTAATTGTTATGTGCTACACACTAGTTACTCTTTTATGCTTTATTAATAGAGGATCATATTAAAGTAGCATTATATTAAACAAGTCTATAGGCATTTGTTTCTCAAAATAAGTTATTTTTCTTTGTCTTATTTTTTAAAGTTACTTCTTGGGAAAGTAAGACTTTTGCCATGTACAGTACTAGTTTGCATGTGTTCATTTAAATACTAAAAACTGTAGTATGCTCGATCCATATCTGACTGCTAGGTTTCAATTGACAGCTGAGAATTTGTGACTGGACCATGAATCAAAACGGCAGGCATTTATACCCCAGTGCCAGTGAGGATACATTGGGAATTACTTGGCAAAGGTAACATTTTAATTATTTCCACCCCTACACCACCTCTAAAAAAGTTGCATAGAGCTACAGTATCTGTTTTAGTGGGCCTCCAGAGGTATATGTGACAGACTTATGATCAAAATATGTGTGTAACATTCCTCCTATACACATTCAGGTTATCTTTCATGTAAGCTGGCTTTAGACGGTCCCTTAATGTAACACCTGAAACAATGCTATGCTGTCCTATGCAAAGGGTTTGCGAATTGAAGGAAATACTGTTCTCAGGCTTTAAAAATATCATTTGCGGTCATATTTTTGGGACCTTAGTGGTTAACAGAAAGAAAACGGTGCTGTTAGAGGTATAGATGAGTATAATAATATATGGCTGAGGTGGTGGCTGGTTTTGGGCGAAGAATAACTATATTATTCATAGAAACATTTCTTACCAATTGGCTGGTGTAGGTTTAGGTCACTAACTTATACCTGAAGGTAAGATATAAACCATCTTAATTTTCAACTAAATAACGGAATAATTAGGAATGATTTACAAAAAAAGAGTTTCTTTTTGTATGAAAAAACCCTCCCAAAATAAACTAAGCAATAAATCCCATTAACCTTTGGTATATTGCTAATTTATTAGATTTTACATGTCTTGGTATATAGTGGATTATGGTAACAGAAGAACGTGTGTGTCTATCTAAATGGGCATATAAACAAATCCGCATAATTTTGATACACCAGTTTTCACCTTTTTCATGTACATGATTATCTGCAGCACTCAACAGTTAACGAGGGTTGTACATGTAAAGCTTGTAAGTTGGGAGCCTATCAGGTGAAGTATTAGCCAGTCACTCACGAAATAATTTTAAATATTTTTTTTTAAATTTATGTGCACATGAAAATATATGTGCTTCTGAATAGTTAGTGTAAGTATGTGTGTGAATGTAATTTATAGGTATTATGTACAAAATGCTTTTTGATGCTTGTACTGATGGTACTATGGCTTGCTAGAAGTTTTGGGGCTTTTGAGAATCAACTTGGAAGGGAAATTACTGAATTTGAAAATTGGTGCTGTTTACAAATCTGAAGTTTATGAAGTTTAATATTTTGTGGGGTTTTTTTTTTAATTTTTCTGAAACAATGTTTTGAATCTGGAAGAACTGTGGTGGCAAAATAAGGTCTTGTCATTTCTTTCCTTATATGTTAAATAGTACAAGGGAAAATTAGCTAATGGAGTCATCTCCTCAAGGGCTGTGATTCACATTACAAATCCCCATCATACAGTAATTGCAGTTTTCAGTGTACTGCTGGTAGTGAATCCAAACTGAGCTTGCATAGCTCAGAGGGGGTGATTTATTCTCCCATTAAAAAGTGGCATTTTTCAGGGCATTGACAGGCCTTAGAAAATTACGTCACAACAACATATCTAGGAACATCCTCCCGTGGTTTAATCAGTTGCCACTCGAGCCCCCTTTAAAGCAATGCCAGTTATACTGGTTGAAGCACTGTCCTAGCATTTGCTGAATTCTGATTTTCAGTACCATCATACACCCTGGGTATGAATTGTGTAAAGAAAGGAAAAGTGGGGGAAAACATGTCTAGGTGATGACCAAGAAAACTTTGGTGGTGAATAAAAGCCTGCTCCATGATCCATTCACTGTTGTAGGCCAAACTGCTTTGCAGGACATTCCCAGAGTGCTGCCTTCCACGGTGGCCCTACCAACACACACAGGCACTACCAGAAGAGCTCGGGCACAAACTCTGCCATGGGCATTTCGTTAGAGGCCTAAGCTATGCTACTTGCTCTTGGATCACGCACAGCCTTGAAGGACAAGGAAACAAACAATTCTGCCTAAATAGATGGCCTTTAGGTGTTACGTTTTGAAATATGACATTCTTCAAATCCCACTGAGATGAGGACCTAAGAAGAGAAATTATACCTGCACAGGCTAAGGAGCAGTGAGCCTTTCTAACACTAAAACTAACACTGAAAAATAAGAATATATTGCAAAAAGAATTGTCACATGTTGACAAAGAAATATATCCCAGTCCAGACAAGTTTCTGCAACCCCAAATGGTTTGATAAATGCTTGACTACGTGATTTCTTTAGATCCGGAGTGCTCATTTTGATTGTGCTCAATCTCACCTTTTACATCAGGCTTTTGTGGTTAAGCATACTGATTTTTCAGAAGTATTATTGACTTCAGGCAGGTGAAAAATTTGGCAGTCCATCAGCATTAGCTGCCCAGTTTCCACAGATACCAGCTAGCAGAGATGGTCAGGTTGAAAGCTTTGTCATCAAGAATTATTAGTGAACCACACCTTGGAAACTTGGGGAAAGTGGATGATGAAAACCTTCTGTTATTTCTGTGTTCTTTGTCTTAGTAATAGTTTCCTGTCATACCTCATTGTAGGTACAATGCATAGATTTCAAAACATTTTTTGTTTTGTTTTGTTTCCTTACAAATTTAAGTATCTGTTGGCATTTAAAGATTCAGGTATAAGACACTAATGGTCTGTATGCAAAGGCTGAATTTTTCAGAAAAGAAGAGAATATGAATAATACAAAACATAAAAAGGAACAACAAGCCATGAAACTTTAGGACACTGGTACCACTTTCTACAAAACCAGAAGACTTGCAAGGAATAGTGATAATAAAAAATAGATTAATACTGAATAAAACATTCTAGTATCTTTAAAGGAAATACTTACATTAAATATTCTGTGAGCATCCTAAAAAACACAAAAGAAAGTGGAAAAAAACCCACCCCAGTTATTTGGTAATGTATTTAGAGGTAGTAATTTTTAATTTGCTCCTCATACCCAAACCATCTACAGTTTTTGTTTGGATTAGTTTGGTTCCTTCATTGCTTACTTAGAGCATTTATGGTACATATTCTGTCTTTATATGTTTTTTTATATTTATTTGTTAATGTATTTTTTTGTGTCTGTTGAGCTTTGAGCACCATTTGAACACATCAATAGAAATAAGTTCTCCAGTACTTTTATGATCATTTAGGTAATTTTTTGGTGTAGATGTGAAGAAGATACTCAGAACCATTAAAAAACACCAAATCCTTATTTTTTTGATAACAGCAGTTCTGTTTACCTAGAGACAGAAGGCAAGGGAAAGCTGTGAAAATCTGTAAGGCTCATTTAGGAAAATACAGTCTTGGTCACTACAAGAGGGCAAGAGTGTACGCAAAAAGTACACTTAAGAAATGAGTGAGTGACAAAAAGTGGGGTGGATGTTTGTGTGAGGCTGATAGCATGAGTTTGATCCTAAACCTAAGCCACTCATGACACCATTGATGGTATTTCCAGTATGAATACTCATAAAAGCTGGCATGATGGGTCTCTCCTAGACCATATGGAGTATTTGCAAGTATTCCACAGACTGCTAGCAACTTTTCATTGCCAAAGAGTACATTTCAACTCAGCTATTGACAAATGTATTTTTATTTATCTTGATTCTTTTAACAATCATTCTGTGTTAGTTTTATGCGTTAACTGTTTAACATTACCTTTACAGTATCCAGGGAAATGGACTAGGCTAGAATTTCATGCTTTCATTCTGTTATCTTGACACATCAGCATAGTACAACAGCTGTCTCATTCCTGGAGATGCTGAGAGGAGCTCTGTTCTCAGAGTGCTGAATTTCTTTCTCAGCTGTAGCTGTAGGGGTGTTCAGCATTCCAAACATCATTCTGCCCCCCTCCCCCCCCCCCAGCACAACTGTGTGTTTATGATAACAGTGATGATAAGGCACTCAAATGGGATCATCTGATTTGTGAAAGAAGTTCGAGGGAAGTTGACAATGGGTGCATATTGCTTTTGTAGCACCTTGTGATTGTTTGGTATTGAGAAAACATATAGCTAAAGTTACACAGGCAGCAGTTTATCTGTGGAAGCACATTTTGGCAAACACAGACACCTGTTAGAGTGGTGGTTCATGCACTCTGACCTGTGCCCCTCCCTCATTCCTCTCCCTAGGAATGGTTTAGAAAAGAAGTACCATTTCATTACGATTTAAGAACAAAAAGGCTGAAGTATCCTGATTGTTAAAATATTCACAGAGAGAAAATCTACTGCTTTCATATCTTTATCAATTTAAATTACTAGTTGTAATAGTTTTGCCCAACTCTATAATGCAGAAAGATGTGCAGAACACTGTTTCCTCTCCATCTAGGCAAACATCTTCTGAACACTTCCTAAGAAATTAGTTGTATTCAAGCCAGACTTGCATGCTGCCATCTCACAGGAAATGGGTCAGCAATCCATTAAGATGCCATTAGATAATCTAATTTGGAACTTAATCTCTAAATTAACCATGCTCCATACTTGAAGCATACTTGAGAGAAAGAAAAAAAGTTTATGTTTGAATCGATAGGGGAGCCGAAGCGTGAAGAAGGCTGTTTGTTTTTTCTGTAGCTGTGGTCACGTCTCAAGCCGTCTGGTAACCAGGAGAAACCAGACATGATGTAATTCCAGATTGAACTTGAACTTCAGGGACTTAGAATGGGGGAACAATGGGCCATAGGAATCAATAATGTCCATTTTCCACATGATTATGTTTGGAGCTTTAAGTTAACCTTTATGGGAGAAGCAACAAGAACTGCAGTGTGACCAAAATGAATGAGTTGCTCTAGAAGCAAGATGTTAAAATAAAGAAAACAACTTCAGTAATAATTTGTGAGTAGGACTGCAGCTTCCAGCGGGATTAGAAAAGTTCTTGCTCTGTAGTGAACTGGTTGCCTGTTCTGAGCTCTCTTTGTTCACTTAGGTGGGACAAACTTAATCTTATGTTTCCTGTCAGATGATTTTTGGCAGCTGCTAGGGGAGGAGGAGCATATTGTAGAGAATTCCCAAGTGTAAACTGTATCTTTAACCCCTTGGTTACTCCAGCTTTCTACTTCTTTATCATCTTACCTCCAATTGTTTCTTTTGAAGCAGTAGAATTGCTTTGTTTGGGGTTTTTTTGTTTGTTTGTTTGGTACAGTTAAGATTGTCTGCATTATTATTTAGTCATGCTAATTTGATAAACTTTTAGTTATACTTTTTAAAAGTGCTAAGGTAAAAATTCAAATGGTTTGAAATGCAAATAGTAATATTTGGGAAAAGAAAAAGGTGGTGCAGGTGTGTAGAGTCAGTTTTTCATAGGCAACCCAGTGGACTCTGGTAACCAAGCACATGTTCTCCATGGCTTGGCTTGACTTGGTCATAGCCTCCTCTGTGCAAGAGCGTGTTTGAAACCCTCTGTTAGGCCTGTTCCTGCACCAAATTCTCATACCTGAATGGTCCAAAGCACAGCATGGATATTGCACCATTTCTCTGGACCCTCCCTCTGTTGTGGGTATTCTTCATTAGTAATGGGGTCTGTAACCTCTTCCTGATCTTCACCTTTTTATGTTACACTGTCAAACAAAGCAGTCTGCAGGGAATAGAATAAACAGTATTCTTACAGGAGGTTTCTCTTTTCCCTCCCATGGGCATATAAACTAGTAGGTCTTCAACTCCTCCATATGCTAGATGGGTAGCATGTGCCTGCTAAACTGTAAAAGTCATCCTAAACTAACCTGAGATACACTTAATATATCTCTTGAAACAAGTGCTCATCTTGAAGGTAAAATTTGGCAGTTGTTTATCTATGGATACCAGCTTAGAACGGTAAAAGAAGTGTCCCAGATATTGGAGGGGTGGTTATTCTTTTGGCAGAAATGCACGAGTGGGAATTTAGCCAATGCACGAGTGGGAATTTAGCCAGGGCACTGAGGTTAGTGAAATTGCATTTCCATAGTTCTTATGATCCTAGTAATTTTAAATGGTAAAAGTCCCTGTACTTGTGTGGGCAAGCACTTACTACAGAGATAGATGTGCCTTGCTTGGTGGCTTACTATTGTCACTTCTCTCAACATTGAAGGTATTTCTACCTTTTCTGTCCAAAGACTGACTTGGCAGGATCTGGTCTACGTTCTGTAAGCTAGTGGGTTCATGTAGGTGATAGTAAGGCCACAAGAAGGATGTACTGCTTTAGATGTAGTTCTGAATGGTAAAATACTCTTACAGACTAATGAAACTGTAAAAGAAAGAAGGTAGTAACTGGTGGAAAATAAGAATCTCAAAGACCTCCACATTTACTCAGGTCAGATTAGATTTATTTTTTATTGCATTTAGTTAATTGTTTAACATTATTATGCTCTTTATGTTATTACGACCTCCAAAATGGACTGTATATACATATAATGTAAGCACTACTTGTGGTCCATTCCAGTAATATTTTAATCAGAGGTTCTTGAAACAGCAATTATTATCTTTAAGAGGAAATCATGGCAGAAATCTTGATTGAATTAACATCTGGAAACCGTAATGGAAAGTGTAATGGAGAATGTTAACCCTGTAGGATGCTTGCAGAATTTTCCTTTACTGTTTCATTACATTTGAACAGATAAATACATTATACTTCCTGTGGACAGAGAGGGAACTGATGACTGTATAACGTATCTGATAGTCTAGCTATGGTGAAGAGAAAACTGCTACCAGTACTTAAATTACTGAAAGGCATAATGCTTCAGGAAGGTGGTCCTGCAACAAAGAGGGATCTGAATCTCACAACAGAATCTCGTGGTGCTTCTCATGTAATTTTCTTCAAAACTTAGCCTTGAGCAGTTTTTTTAAGTCTCACTTCATGTTTCAAGGGAAAGGCATTCATATTATATGTTCTGTCAGCAGACAGATAACAGATTTCCTCAGGAGTAGTAAGCTGGAGTGTGCGGCAGACCCGTTTTATTCCACTCATACATACAAAGATTTCTTATCTAAAGGAGAAGCCATGTGGGCAGAGAGACATTCTCGTAGCTTTTGCAAGGACAACAACCTTGTTTGTGTCCCGGCAATGGAAAGAGTTTTGGCTTCCCTGGTTGAGGTACTTAGTAGACAGAGGCAGAGTATCGCCTGTGGTTTCATGAAACCAAGTGCTGAACTTTAACTGGGACTCACACAAACTGCGGGATGATATGGTGGAGGGAAAGTTGTTTCCCCATTTCCTGTATTTCCACTCGTGTGGGCACCCAGGTGGAGTTTGCTTTTGCAGCCAGAAGTAACTATCATTCCTGCTAGGATGTTCTGCAGAAAAACCGTGGATGGTTTCCACGGCAGAAGCTAAGCTCTGCAGTACTCAGGAGAGGTCCCTTCCCAGTAGCGTGGAGAAGGCTAACAGGGGAACCTTGCTTTTTTGGGCAGTTAGTCTGGCTTGGCTTCCTGCTGGAGTGCTGGGGAACTACAGAGCAGAGTGTGGCTCACAGGGTAGCTGAAAGTCCAGCTAAATTTTCCGTAAATATAAGGGGAGGTCATGGAAATGTTGGATAGACAGCCATACTCATGCAGGTTAGCAGAGCCTGTGTTGTGTGTTCGGTTATTCACAGTTGTGTCACAGCTGTTCTGTAACTAGGACTTTTCTCCTCAACAGCTTCCATTCAGGTTTCTTCCTTTGTCTGCAGTAAGCATCTGGTGGTGGTACCAGGCCTGGGGTGGCCCAAGGTAGAGTTACATCCACCTGTAGTATGATAAGGTTATTTTCTAAACTACAACCAGAACTCATCAAGCCTTGAAGATAACGGCTTAGGAAATGCCAGCAAACAGAAGGAATGGGCCGTTCTTCCCAGCTGCCAGCCCAGCCAGACCCTGCCCAGTGTGTGTATTTAGACCAGGACTCCAGCCACCTCCAGCGGTGTGGAAGTCCTGGCAGCTCCAGCCCTGCAGGCAGGCAGTGTGTGGCTGTCCTGGTCCCACAGGTGCTCCACTGTCTGCACCACCATCTCCAGCAGAAGGCTTGGCATGAGCAGTAGAAGGGAGTTTGAAACTCCTGTGGGATATACACAGTGTTGACACTGGAGATTTATTACTCCCTCAGGATCCATAAGTAGTACTGATGAATTTCTTGCAGTCTACATTTTTGTCATGGTCACAATCTAAGGTGGGAGGTTTGAAAGGTTTAAATAAACGCCTGTATTAACCTCGTAGATCGTATGGCAACAACAGTCATATTAGGAACTTGCTACAACTTATTTTTATTGAGCGCTTTTCATAGAAATCAAGATCTCGTCTGGAATTTCAAGTAATAAATTAAAATTCTGCTGCAAATAGTAATTTGCTTTTAGTCAGCACTGACTTGTTTCCTTCACGCACTGTAGTCACTAGAAGGTTGGTAACTTTAAAACAAAGCAAAAAGTCACAACAGTATATATTCAATCATTGAAGTGCGCTGTAAATCTTCAGAAAGATAACCTGGAGCCTTTGTGTTTAGCCTTAGCCACAGAATTTTTTTAAATATAGTCTTGATCTCAAGCAAAATTTATGTTCTTTGAGTTAGTATTGTATTTTTTTGAAGT
Organism: Parotia lawesii; assembly: GCA_003713295.1. Lineage (NCBI taxonomy): Eukaryota > Metazoa > Chordata > Aves > Passeriformes > Paradisaeidae > Parotia > Parotia lawesii. The sequence continues at coordinate 232,126 of RAHM01000412.1, forward strand.
CACTAAACACAGTAAATCCCATGTAACAGGACAGCAAAGAACTGTGCACTGTAAAACATGTATTCAGACAGATCCCAAGCAAACAAATCTGCTTGGCTCTTTATTTTTTTATTAGTAGTTCTTATTTTTACAATTCCACATGCTTGGAAGCAATTTGCTTTGTGTCTGTTATTTTTAGAATTTGCTTCTTAACATCACTGAAATCCAAAGAGGAAGGAACAAAAAATGCATTTTAAAACAAATTGTGAAGGAAGATGAAGAATAAGTTGAAACAAGCATCTTAAATGAAATTCTGGTATTGAATTTTTTTTCTTTTTAGAACATAGTGTTTTCATTAGATCATCTTGGAAAAATCTTTCATGCATAACTAGGTTTAAACCTTTCTGAGTGCTTCAAGATTTGTGGTGTAATCGTGATTTTTAAATTTCAGAAGGTTTTTTTTTCTCTAATAGCAGATTTTTTTGGTGTAATAGTCAATAGAATCAAAACAACAACAAAAAAGTTAAACATATTAGCTGACCTTACATTTTGAAAACAGCAATTTAAAAAAAAATCTGAAAAGGTTAAAATCCTGTAGATTTTTAGGTGTCCTTCAAGAATATACCCAATTGAATAAAAAAGCCCCAACAGCCTTATTGAATAGTATTTGTTCTTCAGGCATTGAAAACATTAAGATATTAATATTTTGTGTATTTTCTTCATAAAATAAAATTTGTCCTTCTTCTTTGAGAATACGACCATCGTTGAGACAAGCAGGTCAGGAACTATTTCTACTTTTTTGCATGTGTAAGGCATAGCACCTGAAATTAATTGCTAGGAGTTAAAACAGTAAATTAACAGATTTAGAGAGGTAAGTAGTTTCAAACAGGAGTAAATGACAGAATCTGTTTGTATTGTTTTTAATATGAAAGGCCTGAGAAACATGTCCCCTGGAATTCACAAAATAAGTTGATCGCTTTAAACTATCACAAAAATCTGCCAATTGAAATGTAGTTATTCTGTGCACATTTAAAATAGATAAAGAGAGTCTATTTTCCTCTTTATACGTGGTGCCACGATAGTGCATCTGCTTGCCCAGGGAGAGAGCAGTGCAGAAATGAGACAAAAGATAGAGAGGAAAGAAAACTTTAAGCCTCCACAATGCACGTGTTGAAGGGTTTAGTCTGCAGATGTGTTATCATGAAACTCGTTAGTCTAATCCCAAAATGTATTTCCAAGTAAGAACTTACATTTGTGGAAAAAACTAATGCACAGAAAAGCTCGATACCATGGAATGCAGAGGGAGGATGTGTTTGCATGCCGTACGTCTGGTTTTGGTGTTAGTTCTTTGGCAATGATGCTGACTTAATGATGTTGTTTTTCTGAATAAATGTGACAAAACTTTCTTTGGAGTAATAGAATCCTATAGCTTAGGATAGTTTGGTTTGGACTTCTGGGTTGCCAGAACCACGTATAAGGAAAGGACTGCTCAGGCTGCTGGGTACTGGATACTAGCAGCTGAGGCCTGTCTTTGAGTATCCATCTTGCAATTATGACTGGTTGGTGCCTGGTGAACCTGTGAATGTCATTGGGACTTCAGCTCCTTAGTGACAGAGTGCTTTTGAAATGATAACTTAAGTTCCTAAGTCATTGGACTGTCTTTGAAAATATTTTTTTCTAGGAGGCTTGTTGAGAAAAATATGGTATGCACTGTTACTCTAGACTCGCAGCTATCCTTGGCTGCAAGTGTTTAGATGATTGGGTCCTGTATTAGCTGGTGTTTCTTAGACACTGATGGAAATTTTTTAAAGAAGCAGGTTTTTTGAACATTAAAAGACCTCTATTCTTGTGGGCATCTGTGCATCTCAGAGGCCCATCTTGGGATGGTGACAAGATAAACTGCTGTGTTGTAAGAGGGGAGGAAATCTCACAGGGTGCTGAACCACTGAATCTTTATACTGTATTCTTGAAAAAAGAACACCTGTACCGTGTCGTATATTTCACTAGCTCTTAAATGACATCATGCTATACAGTATCACTTGTATGGTTGAGTTGTGCCTGCTCTATATATTTGCATCTGACATTTTGGGAGGCTTTCATAAACAAACAGAACACTTAGTGTAACTCAGGAGTAATACAACTTGCTACTGAGTTCAACACGATTATTTTTCTTTCAAACAGCTCATACTTTCACAAAAAAACCTGTTAAGTAGAACCTCAAGTTACATTCACAAATTATTTTTCCAGTTTTATCTTAAGTAGTGCTATTATTAATGAATATTGGATGAACCTTGATTCAAATCATTGTATACATGTTTAATTTATGTTTTCTTTTTTTTCTCTCTCTTTCTCTCCCTCCTTGTCTGTTTCCCCTTTTCAACAGTCCTGGTACCTGGGCTAGCTTGGTTCCTTTCCAAGTATCAAATAGGACACCGATCCTGCCGACAAATGTCCCAAATTATGGTTTGAACATAATTGGAGAGCCTTTCCTTCAAGCAGAAACAAGCAACTGAGGGAAACAAAATTTAAATAAAAATTAAAAAAAAAAAAAAAAGAAAAAAGAAAAGAAGACAGTATGAGGAAAGAAACGGAAGAAAGAAGAAAAAAATAGACCAGCAATTGCAGCTCTTACAATCACTAATTCTCTTATGGTTGAAACTGAAATGATATACAAAGGGTCGATGATATTTCACTGATGGGTAGAATGCAGCTCCTGCTAAGTAGCCTTTGTTATATGAAGTCCGCTGGGAAATAGATGTTCTGTCTCCGACAATATATTTTAACTGACTTTCTAGATGCCTTAATATTTGCATGATAAGCTAGTTCTATTGGTTTAGTATTCTTGTTTACGCATGAGATCACTATTCCTGGTTATCTCACAAAACAAAGGCTAGGCAGCAGCAGCAGAGCTGCAGGGGGACAAGGGCCGTGAGCCAGCCGTTTTCTCAGCAGTCTGATTTCTAAATGTTTTTAAAATAAGCTCTGTAGCCTTTAGTTATCAGTATGGATTTATTAAACTTTGGCCCTTAATTCAGCCTTTTTCTAGTGTGTTATGCAGTTTGAAATTTTCAATCAGTATGAACACACAGGCTCTATGGAAGAAATGCCTCTACGCAGGTAAAAGTGTTATCTTCTCATGCAACAGTAAAAAAAGAAAAGGAAAAAAGTGACATTTTCCCCACTAAAGAAACACTTACAGAGGCAAGTGCAATTTAAAAATCATATCTAAGAGGTCATCACTATAAGTCCTTCAGCCCTTGGACTCTAAATTGAGGGGATTAAAAATAAAAATAAAAATTACTTTGAACAAACTTATTCTTCCCCTCAGTTTTTGAGGGCATTAAAAGGCATTAAGTCAAGACAAATCACGTCCTTGAGAATAAGAAATCAATGGAAACACAGCACTTATGTTGGTTTAGCTGCTGCCTCCGCAGAGGGGTAGGATTTATTTATTTAAAGTTACTTGTTGCATCAAGAACCCATAGGGTTTACATGTTTCTGTAAAAATCTACATCATAGAGACAAAGACATAGGCAAATCCATGTCACAAGGGCAAAGCTTACCGTTTACAAACTGGTAATACCAGGATGGGGATATGTTGTATTTAAATAATGCACTCTTAATGTAAGTCTATTTACAGGGTGCTGTAAACTTGCATGGTGCTTTCAGAAGTTAGCCTTGTTCAACAATTTTCACATATTGACAGGAATATAATGTGCATGGGCAGACATTTTGCCTCTATGTCTCTTTAAAAATTTAAAATACTCTTTCCAGTAATCCTAATTTGCACGAAGATATAATGTCCACATTACGTGCCTTGCCTTGAAATCTAAAAAAATGGAAAAAAACAAAAAAAGAAAAAACTACAAAAAAATTGACATCACTACACTTGTTTTGCTGCATTTATTATAATTTTAAATCTTTACCATTTTTATGACAAAATATTTTGTACTCCAGATGCGAAAAATGTGTGACATCATGGATTTTTTAGACAGTTATACCTTTATCTCACATTTATAAAGCATATCATGGCTGTGTATAGTTGCCGCTTAAGAATTGTAATCGACCAGCAATATTTTCAGTATTTTGGTGTTTTTTCTATTAACCTTTCATGTTTTTCATCTTCCAATTAATATTGGGGGGAGGGGATACAAATTTATATGAATTATGCAATACCAAGTTTTGCCTATGTAGGTAGTGCTTTTAGCTGTATTGGTTATTATAGGTAAGTACACAGATTTAAAAAAAAAACAAAAAAAAAAGAATAATGTATGCTTTTTTTGTTTGTTTTAATTGACCAAAGTGGGTACTGCTATTTTTGCAGTGTGATGAGGTCCTTTTCTGTACTGAGAGGTGGACAGGGGATTTTTTTTTTATACATACATATATATATATTCTGGGGTGGGGGGGGAGGATTTTTAACACTTTACAGTGTAGCTGTGAAGCAGTGCACCCTTAGCCAGGCAAGGGCTGCAAAGCAACTGTTCTGCCTACTGTGACAAACTTTCAAATCGGTTCCCTCTTTTTAACTTCCCACCTGGGGTGCAAGCTGAAATCATTTCTGGATTTAAAAAATAAATAATGAATTCTGTTGGAGGCAGACTTGACTTGAGGAAATTGTTTTACTTCAAGGTTTTTTTTCATGAGAAAGAGAGACAGACAGAGAAAGAGGTCAAGACCCACAGCGAGATGAAGCCTTTTCCATTCTGGCAAAGATAGTGCATCCTAAAGTGTCCATGTTAGAAAATGTTTTTAGCTCAGAACAACAAAGACACTCACTTTGTCTAGGAAATGCAAGTACAGGGCCAAAATCTTTGCTGGCATAATTCCACTGGCTCCAGTGGACTCTGGAGTTGCTCCTGCAGAGAATTTGCCCCCCCTTATCCTGCTTGATTTTTTTCTCCCGTACATAATTTTTTTTATATTCCACTCCCCTCTCACCCTGCCAAGTTTATTAATTCAGCATTTGAATTACAATTTTCAGCCTGCTTGGGCTATGTCTGAGATTTGCAGTCTTCTCTTCTGATAGAGCAGATCAGATGGAGAGCCCTGGGGTGTAGTGAAGAAAGAGTTTCTTTTTGTAAGGAATTAGACTATGGTGGAAATTAAAGTGTGTTTCCAGTAAAATCCCATTTTGCAGACCAGTAGTGGGCCTATTGCTGGTGACCTCTTACACACAAGGGATCTTTGCAATGCATGGCTCAACACAAGGTGAATTTTTTCTCTAAAGTACATTCTCCTATTAGTGTAAAAGCAGAGGAGAGTATAGCCATGTGGATGGGAAAATTCATCCCCTCACAGCTGTCTCTGTGTTTTGGAGGTTTTCCTGCCCTGGAGCAGTCCCAGAGGTGCAGCTGCAGCAGCAGTCACCCCAGTGAGCACTGGTCAGGGGTGTGCCACGGTCAGACCCTTCTGGCTCTAAGTGTGGTTAAGAGCAGTAGTGGTGGCACATCCCCATGGCTCCAGGAAGAGAGAGTGTGTAGGCAGGGCTTGAATGGCTACAAAGACAGGAATTGTAGGGAAATCTTTGAGATTTGCTAAACTGAAGAAAAAAAAAAAGAAGAAAAAGATAAGACACAGACACAAAAGAAATGTGGGGTTCTCTTTTGGAGCCCTGCAGTAAGTCAATTTGTTTGCTAAGCACATGGCAAAGTGTGCTAGACCCAAACACAGTGCGCCTCAGTCTCTGGCCTTCTATGTGTTGTCCTTCACACATGTCATGATACAGAGCAGTTTGGGAGCAGAGGTGTGCTGGGGGCATGTCCTTGATTAGTACCATTAACAAGGTGTTCTCTGAAAGCTGTTAAAAACACATTGGGGCAAAACTGGAACAAGTTCAGGCTTCAACATGAAATATCCAGAATGGCGATTGCCCTTTGTAGGAAGATAGACGGTCTTAACAGAGGTTTGTTTTTTTTTATCTCTGGCCTCCTGTATGAAAAAATGCTGAGCTTAAAGACGCAAATTTTTAGAGACGTAATCTCCTTCCTTAAACTGGGTTATTCAACAACCGTGGGTTTTTGTCACCTGCCTCTCTAATAGAAAAGCCTGCTTGGAAGATAATGAACTTTTCATTTTTTGTATGTTGGGTTTTAGGTTTGCTTTGTTGGTTGGTTGTGTTTTAAGCTCAGCAGTCAAAAGATTAAGATAAGATTGAGAACTCAAATCCAGTCTCTGGCCTCCTCCTTCACCAGGAAGTGTATTCTGACTAAATTGAGCCACCCCGTTCTATGTGCACTGTTCTGCCTTTATTAAGTTGCTTTGCAGCCCTGGCCTCATGGCTGTGCCACTGAAGTGTGTTTCCCCTGGAGTGACATGAACGCTTGAGGCTTGATTAAGGAAAAAAAAAAGGCAGTGAAGGAGACTGTACATAAAGACATGGCAAAAATATTAATTATAGCAATATAGTTGTGGGGTGATATTCAGGTGGGCAGCTCCATTGAAAATATGTGAATGAGTTTGTGAAGCTGCAAGTAGCAAGAAGAAAGGATGATCTTCTGAATAAACCGCCTACCTTGTAGACAGTAATTTGTACACTGTATAGTTTTGTTAAGAATTTTTTTTTTAATTAAAATACCCTTGTTTGTAAAGCTAACTTTTTAACAATTATAATGGAAATGCCTTTCCATTTTTAAACAAGAATATTCTTTGTTTAGAAACTGGACTTGGGTTAAAACTCTCCAGTTTCTTAATTTATGTATTAAAAAATTCTGTCCATGTTAGGAGTTATTTCGCAGATTCCTGTGCTTGAAAAGCATGGGTTACTAATCCTTTAAAAATGTAAATGGAGAAAAGTTATATTTTATGAAGGTTATTTTGTTGTATTTAGTATCGGAAAAGTTGGTTTTCAGAGCATTTCAAAATGTTGGAAGCACCACTGTCTTTTTTATTAGTATATATGGCCTTTAGCAAAAGTTTTTGTGATTGTTACATGATGGTATTTAAGATTAGGTTCACAGAGCTATTCAGGATAGGCAGAGAGCTAAAACAGTACTTAAGTCTCACACAGCTGTGTCCTCAGGGAGCAGAATTTTGGATTTGCAACTTGTAGCTTCATAAGGACTTAATGAAAGAGATTGCACAAAGACATCTGTGACACCGGAGTGTGTTCTGTACCTAAACCTAAATTATATATACTGTGTGAGATTATGAAGGCTGCAGAAAGTTATCCCATATTCAGTGTACAGTTTTCACTTTTAATGAAAAAACTCTCTAATGTTGCTGGCAGTAAGGCCCCAAGCATGACATCCTCTATGGTTTACATGATCCTGTCAAGGTCTTTTCTTAACGTTAACCAGCTGTATGCTCCTGGATTTTTTAATTTGGTTTCTATAGAAAACTTAAGAAAAAGAAGAGAGTAAAATCACATGCCAGCTAATCAAGTTAAACAGGAAAGGCTCAAAGCTGAATGTTCTACTCCATGCTGAAGGAGCTGAAAACTGCCTCCTTCTTATTTGCACTTTCTGCTAGTTCCCCAGTTTTATTAATTCCTCAAAATTGTGTGGGTGTGGTGGAGCACTGCAGTTGGAGGATAACATGGACCACTGATTTTGCCCTTTAACCCTGCACAATGACCTTTGCATCAGCCAAACTTATTGCCATGACAACTCTTTGTACTGTTTCCATGCCACAGCTCTGTTGGTCACGTTGTCAATAGTAAAGGGGACAAGTTGGAGACGGTCAATTTTTACATTTTTTTGTTGCAATTTTTTCTTCAATGGTTGTAAGTAGTTGTTTGGTTTTTTTTATGATAAAAGGGTTCACTAGTTAGTACTCTTTAGAAATATCTGTGTGTTGCAATTCAGATGTATGTTGAATTTGTGAAAAGGGCTTCAGTGCCACTAGCATCATGATATCCTAGAATAAGCCTTTGATACTTTCATTGCATGATACCGTAACAGTAAAACAAAAGGTGGCCTAAATAAAGGGAGAGCAGTGTGAGCTAGTGACACTAAAGCCAGTCTTTGTATTACTGTATTTTTGACAGAATGGTTTTGAAAACTGTGCTACAGGGACTGATGTGGCAAATGTATCTCTATATGCAGAAGGAAGTTTTTTAAGAAGTATGGCTTATTATGCATTCTTCATTGAGGGCATTGAAGTTGCATGGACTGATAGAAGTTGATGCAAAATGAGAAAGAAACAAAAACCAGCAAAATGTTTACCAAAAAACTCAAACAAATGAGCAGTGCCTGTTCAATTTCACAGTCTCTGTTGAGTTCAGTTGTAAATATGTTTCAGATAACATTTTCTTCAAAAATAATCTCTACAACATTGTAGAATGTGAGGGGTTCCTCAATCCCAGGCATAGGCTTCTCAAGAGCTGCATTAGATTATGTCTTCATCAAGCTGTTAATTTGTGCTTATATCATATAGAACTTTTAGTAATCTGGGAGGAGGCACCCCATCTCAATGATATTTCTCTGAGAAAAACTTTTGTAGGGCTGTGTGTTTCTTTAGATACATTTAGTACAACTGTAGGTGACAAGTAGTCAGTTATTGCTTGCTAGCTACATACCAGGGTTGATCCATTTTAAAACTTTTGGCATTTTTCCCCATACTGTAGGCCATAAATCCTGAAGGTCCCATTTTAATTAAAAAGAAGGTGCGTGCAGAGCCTTTGTGTAATGAACCTTCACTAGGAGGATGCATTACAATACAGCTACTTAATTTTGGAATTAGGGCCCTCTGGCATCAGACCTGATTTTAGCCTGAGTGTTAACAAAGGTTTTTATTGTGCCTGGTTGGAGGATAATAATGTTCTTTTTGGTACTTTTTTTTTTTTTAGGTTACAAATGAACTCAACTGCCACAAGTTTTAAACTGGTGTAAATCGAGCTTGACTTAATGTGATTGTTACTGTTATATCCAGCCTATACTGCTAGCAGCTGCTCATACTGCAGTCAATTACTGGAAGCGGATATATTTCCTATGCAAAAACTGTTTAAACAATAAAAATGAGCTATGCTACAGACCTGGTCGTATGTTTTCTTTTCTGTCTCTAAGAGTCATAATTGGTAATATCTCAGAAACAAACCTTAAACCTTGTAGCCTGACAGCATGGCGCAACTTATGGAGTTCTGTGTATACCTAGTTTAGATTTAACATATTTGTTTGCACACATTTGGGCTTAGTTTACACCGAAAAAGGAGGAGAACAAGAACAAAAGGAAATGCGATCAGGTAATCAGCTCAATTTAAATTTTCCATTTAGTTTTCATCATCGTGTTTAACCAACCCTACAAATTATACAGGTGATCTTGATGCCAGACTGATTTTTGCTTTTATATATTCTTCACGTATATTTGTAGCTCTGTAGCCTATTATTTTATAACTATACAGATTCATAGCTAGTAGTTTCCCACCTGTTAGACAGGAAGACAAACCACATTCCTAGGCCCCTATCCTATCTTGCTTCTTCTGAGAACCAAGGTTGAGACACTCTCCCATAAACAACTAGCGAGGAAGGGGGGCTTCAGAAGAGGGTCAAGCCAAGAGGCGGAATTGCCTCATCACCTGTGTGTCCAATTGGGGATTTTTGTCAATTATTTGCCAAACTTATAAAACTGTACTTGCTCTATGTCACCTGTGCATCTTCAGCACATTTTCAGCGTGTATTTCAGCATGTTGTGCACCTGAGGGGACCCTTCATAAAAAGTAACTGCATTTTATCACCTAATTGTGTCTGGCTCATGATTTTAGGGATCAGAAAAAGGCATCAATCTGGACTGCACCTCCTATGATATAAGATTAGGCATGATAGCAGAAGGGCAGGAGACCTCTGTTTTCTTTTAACGTTACTGGTTTTTGACAGATAGTCAACTTTTGATTTCCTAACTGCAGTCATGATTACTTTTTCATTGAATAAAGACAGTAAGATCCAATCTTCCCAAAATTCTTCCTGAAACCAGAAACCCTTATCTTGGGTCAAGACCTTTCTACTCTACTGTGTATTAACAGAATTATTAACAGAATTATTTTTCGGGAGTGTGAATTAGATGTATATATGGGATGTTTCATTCAGCTCTTGTTCCAGGAAATAGACCATTTTCTTCTTAGACCATTAGGACTCCATAAACCAGTAGCAACAGTCAGCAAGTAACATGAATATGGTCAAAAGACTGGTGGGATAACAGTGTAAAGTCTTAAACTGGATTATATATAAATCATCAAATTTTGTCCCACAGTGAAAGTAAATAGCTCTCCAGCGACTTAGATAAAAGTATTCTGCAGTTTCTAGAGCATAAACTTTATCCAGTTACAACCAGTAGTGTGAAAAATGTAAAATGGTTTGTTATTTTTCCCTACTGGTTTGTTTACACAAAGACCATTTGTTTATGAAATGTACTAATTTTTCTGTGAGAGGCCCTTTGTTGTGTGTGTGTGTCTTTCCAAAACAAATTGTCAGGCATCAAAATTTAGGAAAGTCAAAACAATTTTTCCTGCTGGGGTTTCATTAAATTATGTCATTTGGCCATGATTCGAAGACTATATTAAGGACCTCAGGGTCCATGTTTAAAGATCCAAACCAGAAAACTTTCCTGCATAATCCAGAGACAATGAAGTTCAGTCCTGCCTCCCCTTTCTGTTAAGGAAATGCCCTACTTCTCCAGCCACTCTTCAGCCCTGTGCAAAGCTTGCCACTGATGAAGCCTGCAGCAATCCTGCATGACTTTGAACCCCCACTCTGTGCATGCCAGCTGTAGGGTGGCACTGACGAAAACAGTTCAGGAAAGAGAATGGCAGCTGCCTGACACTGCCAGTGCCACAGCCAGGGCTGCAATGCCATGCTCAAGATACACAATACAGTGTCCAAGAACACCAAAATGAAAGCAGCAGGAAGGAGAGAATGCAAAGACCGTGACTTGCTGCTTTGTGGTGAGTACAAAAAGGGGAACACTCCTGGTTCAGGCCTTTCTGCTTTCCCATTTGCAAGATTTTTGAGAAGAAATGGACAAACAATTATTTTTTTCCAAGTCCAGTGTTATTTTTGTGTATCTTCCCATGAGATTAAAAATTGTAATTGAAAAATAACATAAATCTTGACATCAGATCCAAACACATATGCAAGCAACAAAGTAGAAGTGTGCGGTGCCACCTCAGATTTTTGCTGCTTAAGTTGTTACATGAAGTTCTTAAATCTTTGCTATATTTGGATTTCTTTTTGAGTCTTATCTTAATTTCTATGCTGGTTACTGATCTAAATTTGCACATTATAACTGTTGGTCAATCAGCTTCTGGTTTCTTAAGTAAAGGTTAAAGCAAACACAGTCTTAGCATCTCGCTTGTGAGCCTCAGCCCATGAGCATCTGTTTCTTTGGGGATGTTCCCCTGATGTTCTGTTTCTTTGGATCTGTTCCCCTGAGTGCTAGGGGGAGCCTTGGGAGTGTTTAACTGCCAGTATCTGAGTCACAGCCAGGAGTGTCTATGAACACAAGAAGGTTGTTGAATGCTCAGGACGGAACCAAATTTTGCCTGCAATTTGCTGGAGGGACGAAAAGTTCATCACTGCTATTCAGGTGATTCTCATGCACTTTATCACATCTCCACTCAAAAGAGCTGCAGCCTAAAGTCTTTCTGGTAGGGTAACTATAGGATCATTTCACAGGATTTTTTTGTAGGCTGGTTATGTAAGTCATCCTCAGAAATGGTAGAACTATGTCCACTAAGATTTTAAAACAGAGACCAGTCTAAAACAAATTGTTGGCATTGTCAGACTTTGACAGACATATGCAGGACCTAACCAAGATCTTCATGAGAAGAGGTATCCTACTTCTGGCCTGGCAAATACATCTTTGGAGTGTTCCCTAATAGTTTATTTAAGGTCCTTGACATGAGATGAGCCACGATAACCAAGGCCATTACCCACAAATGTTGATGGACTGAGCTGCTGAGACCTGTAAAGATCTACCCAAAGCTGAGCAAGGATTCAAATGTGTCTTGAACTCAATTTACCTTTTGTGGCATTCACCATTATGTTGTACCTGGTCCACTTTTCTTAATCTGTCATATCAGTATGTTCTCTAGACAAAGAATGGAGTGAACAGAGTTACAGGACATTGTAAAATATAAAACTTAAAAAAATCCGAACATATGGGAGCTATGAAAACACCAACAGTCTTTCATGTCAACATTCTCTTACAGTTGGCTACTGCACATGGTGTTATGTGGTATCTAAACAGAACCTTCTGCTTTAAAAAAAGGGAGTGAGGAGTAGGTGGGACCTGCTACTCTGGAAAGTTGACTGATGCCACTGGAGTCAACAGAAATCCATCAACTGATTTTTAATAAGTTTTATTAAAAACTGCCCATATTGCTGGCAAGGCACCTTAATTAAGGTGAAGATGTATTTTTTTCCAGGTCTTAATATGTATACTTTTTTCCTTTTTGCCCTGAGGTGGATGCCTTAGGGTGAAAGGAGATGTTCAAAGCAGAAAATGTTAATTTGTGCTGCTAAGATGATGCCCACTACTAAGATCTATTAAGATCTACTAAGACCTAAGGTCTCCATTGACTATATTTAGATGCACTGCAGCTGTCAAAACCAGCACATATTGCTGTGGGCAGACAGGCAAGAAAGTCTGATACATCACAGGACTGGGGCAGGGGTAAGAGTTGTATCTCTACATAACTGACAAGCCAAGCTCTGCAGCTCTGTGAAGCTGGAACCATATAAGTTGTAAGCAGCTGTCTATTCAATTTTCAGAAACTCTCTGATCAGATAATTGCTGATGTTTCAAGAAACAAATGGTGCCCCCAGTAAGAGCACTGAAATGCCACACAATGCAATGCGGTCACCCAAGGGTAAGTGGGGGCTTTCATACTTAAACACTTTTCAGGCATTATTCTGGTTGTAAAACACCTTTCTCCCAAATTATTTGAGATTGAAATACTTCCTTCTGTGTATTTTTCTGATGAAGTACATTGAAAAAATGTGACACTTACAGTGGATTTGTTTCACAGACCGGAAAACGTGGATCTGTGAAAACCATCAGAAGCTGAGTGTATTTTCTGTTTCATGGAGACAAGAATACAAAGATAAGGTTGGCATTTTTTTTAGTGGTGTTTTTGTTTTTTTTCTTTTGTGGCCTTTTTTTTTTCTTCTTCTTTTTAGGTGGCTTGGTCTCCTCCCACCCTCAGTCTCTCCTTTTGAAAGAATGTGATGAAGGAATTCACTTTGTATCCAGTACCTGAAATATCTAATGTATGCTAGTTTGTTTTGACTTTGGACAGGAGAGGAGGACACACACCACAATACTCATAAAATACACTCAGTAGTAAGGAAACTAAATACAACACAATACCTCTAAGACTCAGAGCTTGCACAAGTTGGAAATATTAATATGTGGACTGTAAATGAGTTAAGGCACTTTGGAGGATGTGAAAGTGAGGTAAGCAGATCAAGCAAACAGATGTTCACCTGTTAATCTTTTCTTAGTGCCTTCAGGGCATGCTCTGCGAGCATCACACAAGGATGACTGTGCCTTTACAGGTGCCAGCATCACTCTGCTCAGGGACAGACAGCAGCAAGAGCTGTGGGGTCCTGGCAAGCCTGGACTGGTGTATCAATAGGAAGCTCCCACACTATGTGCTGTGGATGGCGTGTTCCTTTAGGATAGTGGCTTTTGATCTTTGGTCCTAAGAAATCTTGGAGATCTTTGGAACACTTCTGTAAAGGAGTGGAATAGGGAAGATAAAATGAGTGGTACAGTGATGGCCTTCTAGTAGCTAGGTTTGCTGTTGCACCATTATGTTTTGAAGGAGATATGCAAGATACCTTCACAGCAGTTTTTAGATTTATAACCTTTCTGTTCAGAACTGTGATGTTTCATGCAAAGAACAATATGAGGAACAGAAACCCCTGCTATCTTATACATTTACAAGTTAATTCATTTTCTATTTTGATAGTTGTTCAGAGGGTCCCAGGAGTATGATATTAGGGTAAGACAGGGAAAGAAAGAGTCTTTTTCTGTGCTCAAGGATGAAACTTGACTGGGCACAGCATGTCACGATGAAACATCAAATCTCTCTGTTCCCTATGTTCCAGGGACAGACAGACTATGGATGCTGAAAAAGCTTCAGCAGAGAATTTCTTCAGCTCTCTGCAGCATTTTTGTGAGAGTTCTGTCTTTCGCACGCAAGTAAGTCAAAACAACGTTACAGTTTTGTAAACTTCTTGCAGCTGCAGGTTGTTTTGCAGAATTGTTATGATTCTAACTAGAAAAACATTCAGAGATGGGTGTCTTAGAATTTGACCAATCCCCTTGAGGGGTGGATGGCAAAAACCAATTACCTTATGCCATTTAATAAACTTTGCAAACTAACATATAAAAGCCTTCTGAGAGTTCATTAAAGCGCTTCCATCTATCCCTGAGCCTGGGCTTCGTGTCATTTCTCTACTCGTCCATGGGGAGAACAGCAACAACAGACAGCTGACATCTAGACTCACAGCTGGATTCATAAACAACTCCTGCTGCCAGTCCTGTCCTCATAACCTCATGGGCTCACTAGGTTCTTCTCCAGTATGCTCAGTGAACCCCCTTCCCTTTCCAGCTTTTACCCTAATTCTTCAATTGCTTAGGCTCCTTCCTTGCCAGTCCCCACCATCTCAGCCTGATGTCAATGAGAGCTTCCCTCATCCCATGTGTCCTCCTTGTCTGTCCTGAGGATGAAAGGTGATGGAGTTGGATCACTCTCCCCCAGGGAGGGAGATGGCAAACAATGGATGAGCAGGAGCTCTAGTATGATCCCTTCCCATCCCATGGTGCAGCAGAGGGACAAGCGAGTACCAAGAGCACCTGCAGAGATGACAGACATCCTACTCTCTTCTTCACCTCCAGTGGCATCACTTCTGTGAGGAGCAGCTATGCCAGGGCACCAGAGTCAGAAGCCCCTCTCCAGCCTGACTTAAGGTTGGCTGACCTGGTATCTCAACAGAAGGTGGGACCTGCTGGGTTCAGTCATCTCAGAATTAAATCTTCAGATAAAGGTATATGTTCTGTCTTGGCTGCACTTAAATCCAGTTTTTAATGGCAACTACGAAAATAAATGACCAAAAGCTGAGGGTCTGTGATAGCCATATTTGTTGTTGCTGGGGGCTGGAGTGTTTTGTCCTATAGAGACTGTCAAGTGATTGTAGTTTTGTAAGCAGAAACAATTTCATCTTGATGTATTTGCTCCAGGGTTATGGTGAAAGCAAGAGATTTTACAAAGATGGTTGAGTTATGCTGGTAGACAAAACCCTTCTGAAGGGCTTTGTTAAGCATGACTGGAGCGATGAGTGGGGAGGTCCTGTCCAGAAGTATCCAGCAAAGGGAAAATTCCTACAGGTTGATCATAGTATAAGGCAAAATTATGATTCTGAATGATGTTTTCTAGCAATTAACAGTAAAAGAGTGGATTGGGAACAATCTATTAAAATGAAGGAAGGATTGGTACCAAAGGGAATGTTTCAAATTAATGGCACCTAGAAGCAGCTTTAAGGATGAATTCACTCACTGTTCCCTGGGACAGTACCTCAGGGGCTCTGTGCTTCAGTCAAGTCCCCAAGCTGAGAAAGCAGGGAGGTGTGAGCTGGGGTCAGGAGCCTGCTCCAGGACCAAACTGTGCTCTGTGCTTGGCACAGTGCATGCTGATATATGCAGCACTGTGGCAGGTCCCAGGTGCTGTACCATGGAATCTATAGGAGATTAGAGGCAGAAATATTAAAAACTGTCTCTAAGGAGGAGCTTAATCTCTAATGCTTCCGTCTAGCCCTGTCTAATGACTACAAACTCAAAAGCTCTGCTCTTGGCCACTATTCAGGCACAGTGACAACACCTGTATGGTGTAAAGATACTTGGGCTGAATTAAAAATCTGCTTTAAAAAAAAAATCCAGGCACTTCCTGAGGGGCATGGGTCAAATCACAATTATCATTAGCTCTAGGTAAAGCACAGAGGAGATGCTGGAGGTTATCTCAGCATCTCAGACTCAACAATTTTTAATGTTGCTTCATAAGCAAAAGTAGCCCTTGAAGCCAGTATAGTTTCAAGTCTGTGTTCTGAGAGCAACACGCTGAACTTTCCAGTTGATTTGCAGGTCAAATATATATGTATGTCACCAAGGGCTTAATTGTGAGTGCTCTTAGCAGAAACAGAGTCTACTGAATGATGATTTACAATAATCATTTTCAAAATGAAAGCCCATGGAGACTGAAAGCTGGAATAGTTAGGCTTTAACCTTCCTGTATCTTTGTTTCTGTATGGTCAAATAGGATAACAGCACTTCAGTGTATGGTCTACTTATTTAGCTTATGGGAACTTATGCCTGCAGATTTCACTGAGGCTTCTAGGAGTTCCAGTTAATATAAGTAAGAAACTACTGTTACAAGCTCAATCCACATTTTTGGAAGAACCAGATTTTGTAGCCTTCTAACACAGCTTGTTTTCACAAAGTTTGAGTGATGATCAGTGCTTTCTCTCTCCATGGAATTCACTCGACCACATTAAGAGTTTTAATGGATCTCAAATTCTTCAAGCTGAAGTTTTCTAGCTTGAATGAAGGAATCAAAATCACTTTCTCTATGGTCAAAGTTTTCTTGCAAGTCAGAAACCTTGCAAAGAATGAAAACATTCACCTGTTTGCCTTGGCTCCTAGTACCACTCTGCTTTGTTGTTACTGAAATATGTAGAATCATCTAATTTCCACAACTGGTCTTTGATTAAGCAGAAAGTCTGGCCTGATCATGAAATAAATAAGGGATATGGTTTCCAGTGATGTCATTACCCTAGTAGTTATAGGAAAAGAGGAAATATTAATGACTGCTGCTCTAAGTCAGAGCCTTTGCATTGCTAAAAATGTAGCATTAGGTTACATTTTAATGCTGAAGCTTCCTCTCTGAAGAAGAATTTAGGAAAGTGCAGACTTTCTCCAGTGAAGACAACCTTAACTGACTTAGTTAAGAAATCTGACACTTAGGGGAAAGATAAAAATTCCCCTGAAAACTACATAACTCCATATATGGGTTCTGCACCTGGGGGTAGACGGCTGAGATGCCTGATCCAATATAAACAGTACATTACTTCCACATCAGGCCACTGGAAATGTTGAACTCCACATGCAGGAATAATTGGAGAATAAGGTTCCCAAAGCTGAGTGTTTATGTACAATTTTTTAACATTATTCCCATTTACTATTTTCATGTTCTGTATTAAGTTCTTTCTTTTCAGCTGTTTTAGTGACATTGAATACACTGATAGGAAAAAACTAATTCTTCAGCTGGAGGAAATGCTATCAAATTACCTGATTGTTGGTGTTCCTTCACGCAATTTGCATGATCAGTGTGGTTCTGTTTCCATTTTGATTGTACATTCAGAACCTGGGTGAAAGTCTTTGCTCACTTACCAAATACCTGTTTTATGAAAATGTTCTCTAAAGTATGGCTTCATTGAAAGTGATCAAAATTAAGAAAGCTGGGGAGATGTACATCTGTATGGCAAGTCAGCTCACAAGTGAATGTGAATCAGCTTTAAACTAAAACAAGTGTCCCGCACAGTAGTGTTGCATGTTGCAGCTGAACAGCTGTTCCGAGAGCACAGCAGAGGTGACCTGGTGACCTGATGAACAAAGCTGCAGGGCAAACACTGTAAGGTGACAATAGGAACTGCTGTCAATAAAAGGCAGGAATGCACTGCTGATTATGGCCTGTTTTGCCATTTGCAGGGATCCAGAGCGGCAGGAGGAGCACTCATGTTGGTCTTGCGTGATGTTTTTCCGTTGTTTTGCTGTCAAAAGCTGCACATGAGGAATCCACCTGCTAGATCGGATTTGGTGTCTATGTCAATAGGATAGAAAACACAAGCATCTTCTAAAAATAATTCTGAGGTGCCTTTAGACTCTATTGAACAAGTTGCTGCCATTCTTCAGTCTGTCTAGCATCTATGTCATTTGTTGTGAGGGAATTTGTGTGCTGCACAGAGTCCAAAATTTTTTAAATCATAATTTTGTGCAGATGATGTGCTCAGAGCCAACCTCATTTATTGCTGTTAACATGCCTAGCATGAGTTGCAACTTCTGTTCTACTCATCTGCAATGTGTTTTGTTACCTTAAACACTTAGAAGACATTTGTCTTCTGATTAGGTTTATGCTGATTAGATATTCCTTTTTCTCCTAGACAACAACTAACTAATCCAGCACAAAAAAAGTAATAAATTTAATGGTGATGGTGATTGGACAACTACTTTCAAAATCACCTTGCGGGATTTTTTTTCTGACTTGAACACTCTAATGAATAATTTAGGATTTCAGTCCTCTCAAGTGGAAAGAATATAGTCTGACATCTCTGATGAATTTGAATGCTATGTTTCAAAAAACTCAAAAGACAATAGCAAGAACAGCAACAAAACCTAAACAAACCAAAACTGAAAACCCCCTAAACAAACCAGAAACAAGAAAGGAAGGAAAGAAGAAGAACTCACTGCTAAAAAGATGTACAAAAAAGGAGAGATGTAACATGAAAAAAATTATAAAGGGAAACAAAATATATTAAAAGTAATGTGGTTTAGAGGATTCAGAATAAGGAGGAGCCGGAACTGGAACTGGGCCATTACCAAATAGAGATGATGAAAATTTCATAATTATGCTGGAAAGACTGATTCCAGAGAAGTGCTCCCTTAAAGGTGTTCCTATTTGCAAAAAAGCAGAAAATAGTCCCTGTATGTCATCGGGATGTTGACGTGCTTCTCAGTTCTCTGCCGAGGATGAAGAGCAGTATTTGGAAAGAACACGTAGGGCCGGAATGGGGTACTCAAAGAGAGTCAAAGGCTATTTATAGTATATAAATATGGAATTGAAACTAAATTATATTTAGGGTCCCTTCTAACCCAAATTATCCTATGATTCTATGAAATATATTAACTTAATATTCAGCCCTATAGAAGTTCCAAAAGCCTGAAAAAGTGTTAAAGTTTGAATGGGTAGTATGAAAAATAACTGTATCATAAAGAGTTATTAGAACTTTAAAAATCCAGACAAGTTAATCACAGAACCACAGAACCATTAAAGTTAGAAAAGTTCTCCAAAATTGTCAAGTCCAACCTTCAGCTGAATAGTACCATGCCCATTAAACTTTATCCAAAAAGTGCCATGTCTACCCTTTTTTTTAACATTTCCAAGGACAGTGACTCTGCCACTTCCCTGGGCAGCCTCTTCCAGTGCCTAACCACTCTTTCACTGAAGAAATTTTTCCTGATATCCAACTTGAACCTCCCCCGGTGCGACTAGAGGCTGTTTTCCCTTGTTCTACTGCTAGTTGCCTAGCAGGAAAAAGAGACTGACTGCCACCTTGCTGCAACTTCCTTTCAGGTGCTTCTAGAGCACCGTAAGGTCTCCCCTGAGCCTCCTTTTCTCCAACCCCAGTTCCCCAGCAACTACTGAAACTTGTGCTCCAGACCCTCCACCAGCTTCCTTTCCCTTCTCTGGGCTCATTCCAGCACCTCAATGTCCTTCTTGTCATTAGTGCCCTAAAACTGAACACAGGATTTGAGGCGCAGCCTCACCAGTTCCAAGGACAGGGGAATGATCTCTTCCGTGGTCCTGCTGGCTACACTATTGCTGATACAGGCCAGAATGGCATTGAACTTCTTGCCAGCCTGGGCACATGCTAGGCCACGTTCACCCTCTGTTGACCAGCACTCTCAGGTCCTTTTCTGCCAAGCATATTTCCAGCTGCTCTTCCCCCAGCCTGTTGCATTTTTGCATGGGATTGTTATGACCCAAGGGCAGGACCTTTCACCTGGCCTTGTTGAACCTCAGAGCATTGGCCTTGGCCCATCTATCTAGCCTGTTCAGATCTCTCTGCAGAGCATTCTTACCTTCCAGCAGATCAACACTCCCACCTAGCTTGGGCATGGCAAACTATGGTAGGAAAATGCCTTTAAGGTGAAGCCAGGCAATTTAAATAAAAAAAAATTGATTTTATTTTTTAAAGATTGATGCTACCAATAAGCAACCGAAAGAGATGGTAGAGTCTTCAGTTCTTGTATTCAAGTAAAGTATGCATCTTAAGCTGTTTTTCCATCCGATGCAAAAATTATATTCATATCAAAATAAGAATATCTGGATAAAATTAACTAAACTGTCATGACTGGACTTCAAACCAGACTGGTGCCATACTGTGTTACTTAGCGCCTTTTGCGGATGTCTGTTCATGAACATGCAATGCTTTAACTCCTTCTGCTATCTTTCAGTGATACCGCTGAGGACTGACTTACTGATAAGAAAGTACAAAGGGATAGGTTAAAATGCTTGTTGTAGGAGTGGTGGAAGCAGGAATTATTCAGAGGTTTTCTTTCTTGACCATTCATTCTATGTACAAATAAAAAATTCTCAGTTCTGAAACCAAATGGATTGACGGATGTTGAACTGTACCTTATACTTTCAAAATAAACTCTCTACATTATCCAAGTTTGGTTTTAAAAGTTTTATTTCTGTTTGAGAGGCTCCATCAGTTTTTATTTTAAACTTTGACTTGCTATTTACACTTTGATTTTTTTCAGTAATCTATTGAAATATTTCCTGAATTCTACCTGCATTTAATTTTCTCAAAAAGAAAGTGGTTTTACTTTTTTTTCTTCTTTTCTTATCAGACTCTTTGCACTTCAGGTGAAGTTTGTGCAGGTGAACTATTTGTATGTGTATGCTAGAGATTCAACTTTCTTCAGATCAGAATTTCTCCTTTTGTGTCTGTGGCGGGTTGATCTTTTCTGGCTGCAAGACCCCTGCCCATCTGCTTTCCCACTGCTCATTCTCAAAGGGATTGAAGGGAGAAAATAAGATGAAAAAGCTGCTGGATTGAGATAAAGACAGATAGGTCATTTAAAAATTACCCTCACAAGCAAAACATATTTGGCATATGGAGAAATTAATTTGATTTGTAGCCATTTAAAAATAGAGTGGATGAGAAAGAAAGACAAAAGCTAAAACCTTTTCCCTCCACCTCCCCCTTTTTATAAGGTACAACTTCACTCTTTCATTCTGTTTTAATCCTCTCAAGCCATAGGAGCAGGTTTGTACATGATTGCAAAGAGGTGGAGATGGGATACAAAACAAACTCATAAGACTGAAAGTGCAGTACCGGAATAGGATGATGCCAGAGGCCAGGTATTTTTCCTGTCCTGCACAGTAATTTCGGAGTGAAGGGAAACGCACAGCCCTATTGCAGGAGTTCCTGGTGAAGGCACAGCCAGGAGAAAAGAGGTGCATGAAACACAGCTGGTTGTTCTCACCCATTTTTTTGGTATGCCCAGTTGTTTGATATCAGCTGGAGTTCTGACAGGTATTTCAGGACCTGGGACTTCAAAATCAGGCTGTAGATCACTCAGGCCCTTCCACAGATAGCATTCCCACACCTGCCTGCTCATTGTGGTAATTCTCATGTCACAAGATACTCAGGTCTTGTGATACTGCATGCTTGAAGACAACAACAACAACAACAAAATAATGGTGTTTTGGATACACATTTTTTGAAAAATATAAAACCATTTCTTCCTATCAAGAAAGTTAAAAAGTATTTCTTGGGTGGGATTTAGGATATTCTGCCTAATGACTGAGATACAGTCTCAAGATTGCATATTAGAACAACTAAAATATTTTTCTTCTTGCTGGGCCTTACAGGATTACACTATCTTTTGTTACAATTCAGTGACACATGGGTTCAAACACTGTATTTTGAGAACTCTTTTTTAGAGCAGAAGTAAATTCAGATTCAGAGTGGGACCACACTAAAGAAACCCAGCATCAGAGAGAGGTAAAGTAAGAATAACAGTATTGCTGGTCTCAGTGTTGGAACATCATTAGAGAACTGACAGTTATTTTGGGATCAACATGTTTCCAAAAAGCCAATTTAGCAAAACACTACAATGAACTGTGCAGATACAACCTGTATGATAACAATAATGATACTTTTCTGTATTCTTTTACTGCAAATATGCCTGAAGTGTCCTGAAGACTTCTAAAATACTGTTACTTATGAAAACAGAGCAATCTTGAACACTCAAGAAAGACTTCCTGGTTTATTTATTGTATTAAACCAAAGCATTGTATTCACTCAAACTTGAGTTTCAATGGTTCTTGTTCAAAGTTCATATCTGTGTATTAATAATTCAGGAATCAAAATGTTTTTTGTGTCAGACAAAACTTGCCATAGCAAATGTGGCATAAACAGATGCATCAAAACACAGGAACACACAGCAGCCAACAAATAAGAGCACACTTACTGATACATTTATGTTTTTGTAAAGCACATATATTGTGCCTTTGTGAACAATGACACAGGAAAAAATTATGAATGAGTCTGTGAGATAAAATTACTCTTAGACAGTGGTCATTATTATTGTAACATTTATCAAATCTGAGCAGCCAGCAAAATGTCTGGCTTTAACAAACATGTAGGGATTTGAGTCTTCCTTTGTCCTAGATACATTTCATCCTTTTTGTCCATGTCCATTGTCAGAGATTTCATGAAGCTAAATAAACTATACTTTCTTCTATCAGTTCATGGAGAAATCAAGGAATGTGCTGGTTTTCATTGTGGGTTTTATTACTTTATTTGTCTGTTTTCTTTCCTGTACATTCAGTGTGGTTTTAAGTAGAAATACCTCGGGTCATGCTAGTGTCCACAGAAAACATATTGAGAAAAGTGAACTATGCTTGAGGTCCTTTTTATTTTTGAGTAGGCTTTTATAAGCTTCTCTCAACCATACACTTTCCCCATGCTGCAAAAACAAAATCAGGTGCTCTGCTTGTCTGATCTGAATGATCTCATCTGAGATTGAAATGAGTTCTACACTTGAGATAAGTTTGCAGGGCCTCTGGGGGTAACATATAAACTGACAGACTCATGGCTAGTCCAACTGATGTGGCCTGGCACAGCTGGCAATGTAAGCTTGGTAAATGACAGAAACTGAGTGAAGATGGAGGTTGAATTTACACCTCATATATCAAATAAAGGGCATTTTCTCAAGGGGAATGTTTAAGTGAACAAGTGGAAGAATATTTGGCAATAGGCCAAATGCTCACCAGTTTTTGAACCCCGCATTCAGCTTCTGCCCTGGAAGCATGGAGGGGTGAGGAAACATTTATCTTCCTAGAGATACAGGAACGAAAAATGTAATAGGTGCTACCCTCCTCCATTCTCCAAAACACACTACTTCCCAAAGTCAGGCTGGTTTTGCTCAGATGCAACAAAGAGCACATTAAAACAGAGACGACAACAGAGAAACTAAGAAAAGGAATAGATCTTCTTACCAAGGTTACTCATCACAAAAATGTTTAGTAAGCAAAAATGCCCAGCAATCAGTTTGAGATGTGAGGGAAAAATTCTCTGTAAAAGCCAGCTAAACTTTGCAATTGCAGTTGCATAGTGCCATTTGTAAGTTTTTTCCTTCTGAACCTCATGACCTAACCCAAGAAATTGCTGTGTCATATGATAAAAAACTCAAACAAAACCAAACACTTCTTGCTCTTTCTTTTGTGCTGTTTTAGTCTATGGAGTTCACAGACAATGAGGATCACCTATTTCTTTGTGATGCCTCTTTCTCTTCAGGGGATGGCGACTAACTAATTTCAGTTCACATGAAAATAGTTCATAACTCCTTCTCTGGCCTGTGATCACTGTGAGTTTCTTACACTGCATTAAGGAGATGGCTAAAGTGTAAGCCACATGGTTTGCCCTGGAGTATGAAGAGAATAGCACATCTTCAAAAGAAGCAGTTAGTTTCTTATAGCTGAAAGACAAACTTTCGTTTCTACAAGGAAACCTCTCCTGCCTTACAAAATGCAGTGAGGCAATATATCACTGATGTCACAGGTAAAATATTGGACATTTCTCTGGCTAAGGAAAAGCTGGAAAATTAACTTTTTCTGTTAACTTTAGAAAGGCTATCTTTTGGGTTTGTGAGAGGAAACCTGTGGAGTAACAGGAAAATTTTCACTATGTAGGATTTAGCTAAGATGCGGCTTAATAATGATAAGCTGTTGCTGGTTTGGGATTTGGGAGAAGTTTATTAAAATGCCCTTCAGGCTCCTAATAAAAAATTTCTCCAAGTTCTCCCTACCCTGAACATAAATTCTGGCTAATGTCAACATTCACAGAATATCTTGGATTTTATTTTGGTAGTTCATGAAATGGGAAATGCAGCTGATCATGCACGCAATATTTGTAACACATGCTAAAAGTTAACGGAGAAAATTAGGAAGCATTACTACCACTAAAAGAGATTGGCAGTTTATTTTAGGACTAAGTTGTGGTGGTAGCAGGTATAAAGCACTCCAGCTTCTGCTTCTCCTGAATATCATCTGATAATGCAGACTTTAAATCACACCATTTTCCTTGCACATGTGTTAAATTCTAAGGTAGCCAAAGACAAGATTGTATACTGAAAGGTAACCTGGGTTACTGTGCTACAGATCCTAATTAGGGCCAGCCAGAAAGGCAGTGGTTTTAAACACATAGGCCATGTATTTAAAGATATGGCCCCTCCTTTCAATTAACTGCTTTACTCCTGCCTGCTTTTTCTCAAAATGTTCTAATCAAGATTCTGTCTACTGTGCTATTAAAATTTCCTTTTATTTTGCCGGTCGTCCCTGTCCCTTGCTGCACTAATTCAGCATTCCCTGACAGAGTGATTGCTTGCTGGCACTACTAATTTTGTGCAAGTTAACTTTATTAGAGGTGAACTACAAGTGCTGGAAGGATAGTATTATCAGAAAGATGTTTCTCTTTATCTCCCCTTCCATTCTCAAGTATCCTGTTTCTTTCCACCTTAAACCATCTGGCAAATTTATAGTGACATTTCCCCCCAGTCTGGCCATCAGTTTAGTTACTGCAGCCCCCTCCTTGGTGAAAATGGCTAAGCTGTGCTGCACCGCTGTTATGGCAGCAGAATGACCTGGAGATCTGAAGCAAAAAACAGATGTCTCAATAAATTTTTGTCAAAATGTAATTATCTTGGGAGCAGGGAAACAAATGGAGGGAGAGGCAGAACCAGATGCGTGACTTTAAAATATGTAATCATAATTACAAGGAAATTTTGAATAACTAAGTGGAGGAGCCAATGACTGCAGTAGAGAAGAGTCCTTCTTCACTTCTCGTGATTGTGATTTCAAATGAATCCTGAAACTCAGTTTCTGATAATGGTGCTCGAAACAGAAACAAGGAGGGCTGCACAAAAGAGTGCTTTTTCACAAATAAATCTTTGCAAATATGACAGGCTATCTTTCCCCAAGGAGTCCAGCCAAGATGCTTCTTCCTTTTCAGCAAATAAAACACAATGAACTGTAGATTTTGTATGGTAAGTAATGGTGGGAGTTCATTTCTCTAAGACATCATGTTAAATAAGACAAGTAGGGAAAACTAATTTACTCAATCAGTGTGGGGCTACAAAGTCCAAAAATAAATATTTTTAGTGGTGGTTTAACATTAGATAATTTGATTAAGTTTCAAATAGATTTTTTTTTTTTAAAATCAGAAAAGACCATTCTACAGCTGCATTTAAACAAAATGTTGTGAAGAGTCAGACCAGAGTTTGTTAAGCTGCCTTTTAGGTGAATATAAAATGCCATATTCAGCTGCTGTGAGTAATGTTGCAGAAATTCTAGACCAGAGGGCTTCCTAGGAGCACTCAGGTTCTCCTCACCCTGTGCAAAACTCGTTGTCGTTCCCTGAAGCCCTGCATGCTGCAGCTTGGTTTGTCCACTGATTGATCACCTTACCAGAAATGCTTGCATCTACCTGAAGCTCCACATGCAGCCAGCCTCCCTTCCACATGCTCTTCTCTCCAGGGCACTTGCTGGAACTTTCACAATTAGAAAAGGTTTAAAAAATTACACCTCTACTGAGGCAAGTTTTATCTTACTCATTGCAGAGGTTACTCCTTCATTTCTCCTTTTTTGTCTCATGTTCTTATCTGTCCCACGAGTACAAAGGATTCTGCTGTTGTTTATCTTCACGTGGAAGTAAGAGTTTATGGGAAGTGTTCTCATAGCTTGGAAGGTAGCTGGCTGGGATCCATTCTGTGAAGAAGAGTAAAGATTATTCAGGAAATAGTAAAACTTTACTTCTGCAGCTGACACCTTGTTTAAACACTTTAGAGTTTGGACACATCCATGGCCAATTTGCGACATCAAAGAGAGAAAATATGCAAACCAGTTTTCTTGAAAAGGGAGGTTGGTTCCTCCATGATGCCTTGTTTTAGATGTGCTGCCAGACGCAAAGTCAAAAGTTTTGTCCTGTCTCTAACTTAAGAAGTGTCTAGGACCCCTTTTTTAACCCCACTGGTGAAAGTGGTGTTTCTGGTTGTTTAATAAATATGATGACTGAATTATAGAAGATAAGAGCTTAGAAACTTTATTAGCCTGACAGTTTTTCCCCTTTATATGGCCCATTTTATAATTGATATTGAATAATGTTCTTCCATTCCCCAAATATCCAGTGTTCTTTAGTCTTCAAGGCTGTTCTTTTAAAGGCAAGGAAGACTAACACTGGCTGATTCCAATAATGAACATCGATTTCTCTTCTCCCCTACTGATATATTTTCAGTTCTTTCTAAATAACCATTGGATAGAAAAGAAGTGGAGAGGAATCAAAACTAGGTGTGAATCAAATTCTAGAGTTCATTGTTACAAGTCTACTGAATTTTATTTCCCTCTTAATAGTCCCAGCCCTAAAAGGTTTGCATGTGTGGGCGCTGTTCAAAGATAACTTAGGAAGAGAAATCTTTTCTTTCCTCTGTTTCAGATTGAAGTTGAAGACTAAAATTAAAAGTTTATTTATAAGTTAATAATTTATTCAGTAGAACAAGCCTAACACTTTTAAAAGATACCTTATAGATTAGTTACCCAGATTATTGATTTTCAGTGTCAGTGGACAGCTAATTTTAGCTTTATAGGTAGACTTAAAAAAGTCTTTTGAAGATTTAGACATGAACATAAAATATCCTCAGGTGTTAGAAGTAACCCGAGATCTAAGACACAGGTGAAAAGAACAAAGATCAAAGTGTGATCTTTAGTATAGCTAGTTAGAGCTGCCTCACTATGGACGTGCCCAGGTTTTTCCATTGCAATACTTTTATTTTTCCTGTAAATACTTAATATAGCCAAAATACATCTAAAAACCAAAATTAAGTTCTGACAATAGCAAGTTCTAGATTAATTTCTTTATTGGAAGGGTGTTCAGGCACTGGAATAGGCTGCCAGGGAAGTGATGGAATCACTTGCCTTGGAAGTGTTAAAAAATGTAGATATGGCACTTGGGGACATGGGTTAGCTGTGAATATGGCAGTGCTCAGTTAAGAGTTGAACTCAATGATATTAGAGGCGTTTTGCAATTTGTTTAACAATTCTATCATTCTATGAAAGAAAACATATAGATGAAGCATTTAGGAGAACATTATCTCCTTTTTTGTTGAAAAGGTAGTAGAGCTTTTTTTTACATATTCAAATTGTTCTGCAAACTACACGATTAATTATGTTTGTTTGCATGATGATTCAGGCCAGATTATCACGCTTTAATACTGCATGCAATACCTCTGTCTATTGGGTTATACTTTTTTATTTTATTGCAGCACCAACTCTTAGAAGGAATGTTGGAAACTTGGTTGTAAAGCACAGACACATCTGTGGACTGTACCTTTTTTTTACCCTTATCAAAGTTCTCAGAGAGTACAACATCATTTATAAACATGCACATATGTATTTATACAACAAGAAATGCTGGGTAGGAAATCCTGAGTTCTGCAGGGGCTAAGCATGACCTGCTTGAACTGCAAAGCAATAAATAAATAGTCTCCTCCAGGTATACACCAAGAATGCAAAGTTCTGCAGTCTTTTTCAAGACTGAAAAGTGATAAATTGAAATACAGAGGTACAGGAAAAGAAGGTTAGAATAGAAACCACTATATGATCTTTGTAACATGTTATTGTAGGATGTCTGAGTAGGCATATGCATCTATATAAACAGGATGTTAATCATTTAGACTGTGAATTGAAGGAGCAGCAAGGACAGAAATTCGTAAATACTTGTCATTTCTTGATGTTTTAAATAGCCTGCTACCTAGTCAGAGAACTGTCTTTTTATAGAGTAGAAAAATGTATTTTCACGAATGCATAATATCAGTTAGATAACCAGATGGAGAGTGAAGCTATCAAACATGTAAATAACAAGGAAGATCATCTGTGTTCCACTTCATTGTACTGACCATTTTGGATATGTGCAATATTTATTGCTAGTTAAATTTTATATGCTTAGCTTTAGAAAACTTTAGAGAGAGAGGTTAATATGCAAAATATCTAAATTTTAAGTGCTTTATGAAGGCCCTGGATTCCTTGTCCTGGATTCCTTGTCCCCGACTTAAGTTAGATAATCAAGTAGTGATTGGATTTAAGCATAAATGCTGTGGTTTTTCAGCATAGAATCTAAGGTTGTAACAGTCACAGGCAAAGCAGTGACTGAGTCATAATTTTTCATATTCTCATTTTATATAAAACAAAACATTGAAAAACGTTGCATAATTTTAACAAAAGTGGCATAATTCAGTGTGAACAAAATTATTTTTAAGTGCAATTGCTTTGCTGCCGCACATATTAATAAGATTAGAGCCTAAATCATAAAACATATTTAGAACTCAATACTTTGTTCTTTGAAAAACTCAGTAAATATCTAATTTTAATATAACTTGCTCTGTACTTTGTGCAGCAGCTTTCTTTTTTCCTTATGTGTCTCTGTTTCTTCCAATCCAACCCCCATACCACATGCTTTGCAATTCCTCCTGTTTCCATTTCACCCTTCTAAGAACTGCTCAGTCTGAGTACATTGAGAACACCATGACATGTTCCGAAAACATAAAGTTAACCCGTAAGTGTCCCGTGACACACTGCACAAACTCAGGGAAACTGTTCTTCCATAACCTTGTCAGTCAATACACACTTCCTAGTAGCTGCCACTGCCCTGAAATGATGATAAAGCATGCCTTCCTGAACCGACCAGGGATGCACTTGGATGAAGGGGTTAATTACCATCAGTTATGTACTCAGCACCATATTTCTCATCAGTTCTCTCTCCACCTTGTGCACACATGGCATTTCATTAATGAGAAGATAAAAACCTTTGGATGAAATCTTCTTATCAAAACCATCAGAATCTGGACTACATGTGCTTGGGTGTCCTAAAACCTCTTGCTTTCCAAGGCAATGAAATAGTTAAGACCTTTAACCGATGAAAAACAGATCCCAGTACTTCTTTGCTATTTCGTAGGCATAAAGGTTTGCTGTAATCATGCTCCTTAATTTATTTTTCATTTTCGTTCATTTGAATAAGCCCTTCAGGTTTACAGTTCCATGACTCATTGTAAGTATATATGTATGTATGTACATGTGCATGCATTATTCAGAACCTAAAACCACATGGAGAATTCTGCTTTCCTAGGTATTCTTTTTTGGGGTTTTTTTTGGTACCAGAAAGTAGTAAAACATTATGAGATATTACTAAGTCTTTAAGTTACAAAATCTAGATTCCACCTTAAAAATGTTCCATACTGTATGTTGCATAGCCTGGGGTTCTGACTAGCTGCCAAATATCTATCAGAGAGTGATTTATGATATATGATATGTTCCTCAGCCCAAGTGGAGACTGTTTAGTTGAAACATGAGAAAGGAGAGGCCTTGTGCTCTCCAAACCATGATGACAAGTTTCTGTTTGGCTTTCTGAGTGAACGCACAGTACAAAATGTGCCATATTTTACAACACCAAAACTTATGTAAGGAACAAAACTAAATTCACTTAACCCCTGGTTTCATTATTTTTTCCTTTTTTTCCTTTCTGTTTTTTTTTGTGAAGTCTGCTTCCTATTGTAAGAAGCCCATTTTTCTTTTGTTCTTTGCAGGGTCTGTAAAATAGAATTGCTACAGCTTAGTTTTGAAATTTAAAATATTTTCGATAGCTGTGTGACCATATTTTTTAAATGAGATTTCAGTCATACCATTTAAATTTTGCTTTTACTTTTCTTTAAACTGTAGTTAAAGTCTGTGCTATAATTTCTGGTGCATTTTTTCCTGAAAAGAATTTTTCCCTGAAGCTGTAAAGGAGTGCCCCTCTCATGCTGTTTTTGGGGTTCCCCACTTTAAAATGCCTGGATAGAACAATATGGTCAGTGACTTCTATGGTCTTGAAAAAGAAAATTCCTCTAAGTCTTGTTACAGTAATAACAGATATTTGCAGCCATGGGAAAGAAGAAGAAAAGAAAAAAAAAAAAGAAAAAGAGAATGCTGCCGGTTTAATCTAGCTGGTGTATCTGTTTTAGTTAGACATTCATT
The DNA here is from genome assembly GCA_003713295.1 of Parotia lawesii. NCBI lineage: Eukaryota > Metazoa > Chordata > Aves > Passeriformes > Paradisaeidae > Parotia > Parotia lawesii. The sequence continues at coordinate 262,451 of RAHM01000412.1, forward strand.
CATCACAGTACCTAAACACTAAAGTACAGCATGGAACAGAAAAAAACCCAAACTCTTGTTGCTTAAAGGGGGCTGGATTTTTTCTTCATATCATTATATTCTCTTTGCATGTTCTCTCTCTGCATTTGTTATTATTCATGTTTTGCTGTGGAAGAACAGCTGATATGGAAGGCTGGTTTTACACAGGGCAATGAAATGGCCAGCCTAGAGCATGCTCTGATCTCAAGCAGAGCTTTTCACAGCTGCACAAAAAATGCATGACATTATCAGCATTTTGTGTGTGTGATACACTGAAAGCCTCTGCCTACTCAGAAGATGCAGTAAGTACATATTATAAAAACATGTAACCTCTGTTTACAAAACCTTGCTGTTCAGTACCTGAAACAAAACTTTAAATCTAAGGAGTCAAAATGCAGAAGGAAAAAAATATTTTTTCTGTCTACAAATGAACAATTATGACAAAGGCCATATCTGGTCCTAGGAGTGCTTCCCAAATCTGCTACTACATTGTTCCAGTGCTGTATTTAAGGGAAGACCAAGAACCAGGATGGCACTTTGGCATATTTTTGCCAAAGGGTATGGGCCCAGTAGAGCTAGGGAGTACTTTGACCACAACCCAGTCCTGACAACTGCGAGCATAGGATCATGGCATGTGTAATGGCATCTATCTTCCACTCAGTCCAGATACAGACAGGAAGTCAAAGTAATATACCCTATGACATAACAAGAAGCTGCTGGCAGCAAAAGAAACCTACTTTCCTGTTCTGAGTCCTTGTAAGGTCCTTAAACAAAGGACCTTGTTTCTGTAAGATTCATTGAAGACATAGATAATTTCCACATATGTGATTTGCAGTTATTTGGAGAAGCTGCAAATCATGTGGACTTCAGAGGTCACTACGGCCTCAGACCATTGAGGCTGTCAGGATGAAAGATCAGGCTTTTATATTGGGCATGCAGAAAGGGGAGCCAGTAGATAATCAACATGTGCTGGTATCAGACCATTAAGACAGAGGAGAGACTGCTGAAGGGCCAGGCTAAATGAACTATGACACAAGTATTCTGTTTACGTAGAATATTATTCTTGCTCAGTTAGAGTTATATCTCTGCAAAGTCAATTTGACTAGCCAGCCAATAGCAGAAAAAACCCAACCAACACTGTCTATTGAGGCTGACTATTCTTTCTGTTCCTGGGTCAGTACGCTATTAATAGATGTCTTCAGGCTCAGTTATTGGCCCCTTCCGAATATGTGCAAATCTTCAACTCAGGAGAGCCCCACTCTGAGGGCTTCTCTACTACTGCTTCTTCTTTTTTTACCCACACGTCCAGTCATTGAAAGATGTTTTGGGGTAATACAGCTGACTGGTTTAAAGCTGGAAACCTAAGAACTATGTACATGCCTAGAAGGTAAGCATTTGTTAGTTTGAGAATAGAGACACTCCATCATTAAGAGTTGTGCAGTGATTTCATTGCATACATCTCACAAATGTACATCTGGTAATTAGTGAGTCATATTCTTACCTTAAATTGAATCTTGGTATATTCTGAAATATGTCTTTAGGAACCTGTGTCTTTTTAGAGCCCTTTATCAAATGGTAATGTAGTTGTAGTCACATATTTCCTTTTTGAGAAAAAAAATAAGACTCTGAGTCTGAGCACACTCGCTACACTTGAGATACATATGAAGGCACACAGTATTGAGAGAAGCTTTCCAACACTTCAGAATGGATTGGCAGAGAGGGACATAAGCCTGTGAATAGAATAATTCTGTAACCAGTGACAAGTGTGAGCATTTATGTTCTGAATTAATCCTTCTTGATGTGTGGCTTTTTGGTTAATGCAGCGTAATAATACTACACTTATTATTGTTTAACCAGTTAGAGGGATCTCATTTATCTTGAAGTCTTTACTTTCTTCTGTCCAAACAGGCACAATTTTCACCATTCTGTGTAAAGTAACCCAGCCTCTTCTGTCATAGGGATGCAAACATGACCCAGTTGTATTTCATGTGGAAGATCCACAAGCAGGATAACAATAAAGATTGGAGCAGCACATAGAAAACGCATAGCAAATTAGTGAGATCCCTGGAAAGCTCATTTAATTGTCTTTCCACTGTATCTCACACTGTTACACCAATATTTGACGTCCTGAAATAATAATGTTTTGTAATCAGAGTAGAAGCTTGCCTATGGAATGCTAAATAGTGACTATTTTAGAATAATTTGGAGAAAGAAAAAAAAAAAAGAAATAGTTTTCAGAGCTCTCAGCCTGTGGAATGCTGGTATTATTTGTTACTTTTCTAACAATACTGAAAAGGTCTAGTAGTGTTTAAAAGTACATATTATGTTTGGTATCTATTCTGCAGAACTATTAGACTATGAAAACTGTTGAAGATTATGGGTTCACCAGCAAGTTTTCCTCACTTGGGAATAATCTATTGCTCATTTAAAGTATAAACAACCCTACTAATGTTAAAATAATTGTTTGAGCCATTTTCTTATGCTCGGATGTTCGGTATAAGTGCTGAGACTTGCAACTTGGCTAACGTCAGCAGCAAACAAACATCCTGTCAAAGTGCCTGGCACTCTGTGTTCCCGTATGATTGGCAGGAAACAGAGTGTTTGGGGAAGGGAAGATGGACATCACAAAAACTATAAACTTGTTTTCCCAAAACAATGGCATGATACAAACCCAAAGGGGCCTTTTATTAAAATATTTGCTGTTAGATTAATGAGTTGCAGGGGTAAGTGGGGGAGGGATTGGTAGAGGGTGCGATTGCTCAATATATAACTGAGGCTTAATATAGCTGACATGTTATACACATATTTATTCTCTCATAGACTGTGCTTCAGCCACATTTTAGCATTCATGGAGCTGAAACCACCCATCTGTATGTATCCATCCCACTGGGGTTAATTTCTAGTACACTGTATTGGCAGTAGTTGCTACATCAACTTGGTCTGTCTTCATGACCAGAGCCCAGTGCAGATACCCTTCTTCTTCTTGAGTCTATCACAGCTCAAACTGTAAAGCAGACCAGGTTTGTTTTTTTTTTTTTTGTACTACTGCCATCCTGGCGTTGTGCAGAAGTTTAAATTTAATCTCTGTAGGCCACTGTGTGCAAGTCCAGCTGGCCATAGCTGCAGTATGTGTGCTGAACAAGCACATTTCCCAGCCACCTGGGCAGTGTCTCCTGCTCAGTCACTCTCCAAAACTCTTAGAGCTGTGCTGCAACCTGGAGGCTCCTACAATGGAGGAAAGTGAGAGAGCTCTTCATTAGACTGCAGTCCTTGAATCTCAAAACCTTCTGGCTCCTGAGAAGCAGTCTGGAGCAATTTATGAGTTTTATACATCTATATGGGCAACCAGGTAACTAGTTTAGCCATCTATACAGTACACAAGCAGGTAAGGCCTGTCAGGAGGAGATTGCTGAATCAGGATGCATTTGCTGACAGTAAAAACTGGGAAGTGGAATTTGCCTTTTTTTTCTACTCTTTCCCGTAGGCATATCTAGAAATATACTGTCATGTCAGTGAGACCCAATAGTATTTTCTGAAACTACCGAAGTAAATTGAAGTTAGTTCATAAAAAAAGGGGTTCAAACCATGCAAATGATGACCAAGAGTGTGATGATGGAGGTGTGAACCAGTTCTCTTTTCTCTGAAGGAGCTGTGCACAGGACATGGGAAAATCTGGGATACTTGGTTTTTGTTTGATTTCATCCTGAGCTCATTGACTGTCTAGGGAACAAAAGAAATTGTAATGTTGTGACCTCCATATCTGATTGTTATAAACATATACATTAAGAAATTAAAAGAGGCTTCCAATAATCTTGGGATGGAAGAGAAGATATCAGTAAATTATCTGTAATTTGTTCAACTGTGAAAGATTTTTTGCTACCGTGAAAAGCTCTTGAACTAAAAGACGCCAGCTTTGTGTTGGTGTGTGATACCATCTGGCACATTTGCAGCCGCAATTGCTTAGCATCAATGGTGGTACAAACAAGGAGCATAATGAACTTTGGCAGCAAGTTTGAATAACAATGAGAAAGTTGAGTTTCTGTTCTTTGGTCATAAATAAGGACATTTGTGTTGCCTTACAGTGATAGACCCAACGAAAAACAGAACTTCTGCTGATGTATATTTGTACTGGTCTTAGCCAGTAGAGTTAACTTTCTTCATAGTCACTGCTGGTATGGGGCTGTGTTTTGGATTTGTGCCAGAGACAGTGTTGATAACATGAGGATGTCCTTATTACTGCTAAGCAGCACTGACGCATCGTCAAGGCCTTTTCCGCTCCTCACACTGCCCCACTGAGTGCACTGGGGGTGTACAAGTTGTTGGGAGGCAGCAAGCCAGGACAGCTGACCCCAACTGACCAAAGGGATATAATGCACCGTATAGTGTCATGCTCACCATATTGAGCTGGGGGGAGAAGAAAGAAGTGGGACATTCAGAGTTGTAGCATTTTTCTTCCCAAAACACTGTTGCATGTGATGGAGCCCTGATTTCCTGGGGATGGCTGAACACCTTCCTGTCCATGGGAACCAGTGAGTTAATTCCTTGTTTTGCTTTGCTTGCACGTGTGACTTCTGCTATACCTCTTAATCTGTCTCTATCTCAACCTATGAGTTTTCTTGATTTTACTCTTTCGATTCTCTTCCCCATTCCACTGCGCCATACTGAGTCAGCAGCTGTGTGGTGCTTATTTGTTGGTTGGGTTAAACTATAACAAAATTGAGTGTTTCTCTGGAATCACATGCTTTCCACCTACTCAGGATCTGTCAGCCATCCAAGGGCTATTATGCTGCAAAAATGACAAGGTAAGTTGAAATGTGGAGAAGATACTGCTGAGGAAAGACAACAGTTACAAATTTACGGAAATCACTGGAACACATCACCCCGCTGGACATTAGTATATTGCCACAATACTGTAAAACTTAAAAAGAATTGTCTGATGTGCTGTCTCTACCGCTCCTCTCTTTCCTGTGCAAATGAGGCATCTACATGTCCATGGATCACTGTAGAGACCTTTATACCCTTAATTATCCACAGATACACTAGGTGTCCTAGATGTGTTAGAGCAGATAAGCAGAATGCAGACTAACTCCAGTATGGCTATTTATCCTCTAAATGTGTCTTAACCTACAAACATTGCACGCAAAGCATAAAACAAAGAAACCAACCAGCTTTAACCAAAATGAATCCTACAGATTCTTTAGTGCCAGACCACAGTCATGAAAAAGACAATAAATAATCCACAGGAGGAAAGGATGGTGTAATTTTTATTATGGAAATTTAATGTGCTTGTCCTTCCTCTAGCATTGTTACCCCTTTGTACTGCAAGTGGCTAGTGGATGTTTGATCAAGGATGTCATATTGTAGGCATGGCAGTAAATCTATCTCTCTCTGCAGCCCAGCGCAAAGGTGTGGGCAGGTGTGGCAATATACTATTCTCTCAGTCCATACAGGTCAGTCTACAACAGCTTGGGAGATGCCTGCCAAGCTTGCTATCTAAAGGACTAACTTGCACTAGTGGAGCTGTGTGACTCAGTTTAGTTAGGGTTGGCTGAAGCTTCTTTTTACTCCACATTCAAGCTTATGAATGTTTGCAATTAGTTTATTTTAAAGACTTGGTATTTGATTTTACAGCCATTTTGTTTAATTTTGAACAAACATGGGTCTTCTACAATGCTCTCCAGCCTTAATTAAAAGTCTAGTCTTGAGTAAAAAGATTCTCCTTATGGTGAACTGATTAGCTGGTGTATAAGCTGAGTGAACACAGAACAGTGAAAGAAAAACCAGCAGCAAATTCTGTTTGGAATTGGAACAAATATCATTGGGGAAATAGCATGTAGACATCATCAGTCATAGTAAGAGATTTCTCTGTGAGTGGCATCTAATTTAATGATTTCACAAATGGGTGGGGGTGGCTCCATCAATTTTTGGTGAGATGACAGGCTCATTACATTTATAATAGCCAGGACTTGATCCTGCAAACCTTACTCACCAGAGTGAAAAATAGTTTGAGGCAATGCCATTGTTATGTGCAAAATAAAGGAGAAATAAAGATCAAAATAAACATATTTTTTCCTCCCTTTTTACCATTAACAGAATATTTCTGAAGCTGATGAAAGGATACTCTTTCTTGTCTGCTCTGAGATATAAATCAGTCTTCCATTTTTTTTGATGCATACTTGAGGTAAAAAGCATTATAGCAATAACAATAATAAAACCAATAATGCACAACTCACTGGATAAGCAAATTATTAGTTATGCAGTATGTTATGACAAAGCAGTAATGTGAAGGGAATATAATCAAATACTTATTCTCTGCAACAGTAGAACTACAACACTCCAAAATCTTGCAATGGTGTCTTTTTGCTAGATTTCACTCCTCCATTTAGAGGTTTAACAAAAGGAGAAAATAAAATTCAAAATATCATCAGGCTGCCTGTGCATCAAGTGTCTTGCTGAATGCCCTTCTCTAGTGCAGTGCTAGCACGAGAGCTGGCAGCTGGGCAGCATATGATGATTCCAAGGTTTAAGTCAGTGATCCCGAGGAAACAACCTCACCTTCACTGCTCTATTTCTGTGCTTGACTGAGAAGTAAGGTTTGATGATGTATGTAAAATACAGACCAACATTTATTATACCTTCTTTTGAGCCTAAAAGAATTTTTAAAGCATTTTCATCTCAAAGGACACTAAAATTGTTTGTGATTAACTGAGAACAGCCCTCTCCAAAAATGAAAGTTTTTCTATGCCAGCTATGATATGCAATTTTGAGAAAAAAGATAATGGGAAAGAAAAAGGGAAAAGGAAGAGAAGAAAAGGGGAATGAACACGAGACATAGGTGCAGAGGAGTACAGCTGAATTTGTGGGGACACCCAGATTAGTAATCTTGTTAAAAAGTCCCCGAAAATCTTAAATAGGAAATAGACAGTTTTGCATTTCATACTCCAGGGGGGAAAGTGATTAATTCTGAGAATCAACATATGATGTCATGAGGCATAACTGTGGGGTATGCACTACCATATAAAGCACTTTCTTGTGTAGGATCAGTACAGTAAAGATGCACGTTAACAGAGGCAGCATTATGCTAGCTTTACTTTATGGCAAATCCTTCCTTTATAAATTGATAAAAAGGCTGATTTACTTGTAAAGTTTAATGCTACCCTGATTAGTGATCACTTCGTCACTTGAAATACTAGAGTAGGGGGGAATTAGAAGGGAGGGAACCAGTTTCTTATTTGTACTTAAAATAATAGGCATTGGACACCTGGCACCCTATAAATACTATGACACTGTACGATGGCAAACATGGGCACAATGCACTGCTTATTCTCAGTTGGAATCCATCTGTACACTACAGTAGTAAGACAAAAGAGGATTGTTAGCACTTAAAGGCACCTTGACGCAGTCATACCACTTGACTGTTTTATTAATTGCCCCATCTGTTAAGTGAGAACTTTCTGACATAGGTTGGTACACGCTCTTAAACCCCTTGGTCTGCTTCCTATTGGTTCCACATGTGTTTGTATTTGTTCTCAGTAGGCAGAGATTCCAGAGAGAAAATGAACCGCTGCAGATCGATTGCAGTATCAGTCATGCAGAAGACATGGTAATACATGCCACTTCAGTCTGATTTGCTGTTAACCCTTCGAACACAGAAAAGTAGCGGGTGTGGGATGGAGAGAAAGAGAGAAACCAGTAAGCTGCCAAAGCGTCTACTGGGAGAAATAGGATTGGTATCATGCCTTCTAAATTACTCATCTCGTTAGGGGCTCTTTGCCTTCCAATAATTCTTTGCAAATTACATTTCCACTGCTGCCTGTCTTAGAGCTATGTACTTTAATACCGCCAAGCCAGACAGTATTAGGATAATGTGAAAGATTACACTGCTGTGCTGAGTATTCCTGCCCATTCTGCACTGCCTGGATAATTCTCCGACAAAATTATAGTGACAATAGCAGCGACTGAGATCTAGAGTGACAAAAGCCAGAACATTGAAAGGTAAGTCCATGATTCACACAAGCAGGGATAAAACAAAGACATAGCGTTGCTAAGTATTTGCAGAAGGTGTAGGTCTGCTTCCCAGAATTTTTGGTTAGCATTTATGATATTGCTTAGAATTATATACTAAAACTTGATTTTCAAAGGCATTGAGGGAAAATTTGTAGTTTGAAGATATATACTATGGACAGATGGCCAATAATTCAAAGCATTTCAATTTATTGAGCAAGTGGGATTAAAATCAAAAGACCATTGTTATGCGAACTCACAGGTAGAAAAGCAAGATTTTCATCAGTTAAAAAGGATTGGCAGTGTGGTACTTGGTAGGGCTCTAAAAACGTAGTGAAAAATTTTTTTAAATGTGACTTCTGTGAACTGCACACATGTATACCTACGGTGAGGTTTGAGGGAGGCAAGTAGGACCTCTTTTCCCAAAAGTTCAAGGCAGTATGAAAATCTTCTTTTGTTATAGTGCTACAATTGTGTTGACTGCAAAACCTGCTAGTGTCTATGCTAAGTACAAAGGTCCACACAATCCAACCATTGTTCATAGAACCATTTAGGTTGGAAAAGTCTTGTAAGATCATCAAGTCCAACCATGAACCTGACAATGGCAAGTTCACTGCTAAGCCATGTCCCTTAGTGTCACTTCTACCTCTCTTTTAAACATTTCCAGGGAGAATGAAACAACCACTTTCCTGGATAGCCCTTTTCAGTGCCTGACTGCTTTCTGTGAATAATTATTTCCTAACATCCAATCTAAACTTTTCCTTGTACGAATTGAGGTCATTTGGTCTTTTTCTGTCTCTTGAGACTTGGGAGAAGAGACCGATCCGCATCTTGCCACAACCTTCTTTCAAGTAGTTGTAGAGAGCGATAAGTTCTCTCCTGACCTTCCTTTTCTCGAGGCTAAACATTGCTCCCTCAGTTGCTTCTCATGAGACTCCAGACCTTTCACCAGCTTTGCTGATCTCTGGACACAATCCAGAACTTCTATGACTTACTTGTAGCGAGGGACACAGAACAGCCCTTCATGTGTGACGTCCTCAGTGCTGAGTACGCCCTGCCCTGGTCCTGCTGGCCACACTATTGCTGATACGGGCCAGGATGCCATTGGCCTTCTTGGCCACCTGGGCACACACTGGCTCATGTTCAGCCACTGCTGACCAGCACTCCCAGGTTCTTTCCTGCTGAGCAGCTTTCCAGCCACAGCGTCCCAAGCCTGTAGCATTTTCACATGGGGTTGCTGTGACGCAAGTGCCCAGCAAGTGTGCCCAAGCGCGACCCAAGGACCCAGAACTTGGCCTCGTGGAACCTCTTAGTATTGTCCTCAGCCTACTGATCCAGCCTCCAGATCCCTCTGCAGAGCCTTCCTTACCCTCCAGCAGATCAAAACTCCCATCCAGCTTGGTGAACTGATTGAGGGTGAGCTTGATCCACTTGTCCAGATAATTGGTAAAGATATAAATCAATAAAGATACTGGCCCTAGTACTGAGCACTGGAGAAGACCACTCATGACTGGCTGCCATATGGATGTAACTTCATTCATCACTACTCTTTTGGCTTGAACGTTAAGCCAGTTTCTTACCCACTGAAGAGTACACCTGTCCACACCATGGGAAGTCAGTTTCTCTGGGAGAATGCTTTGGGAAATGGTATCAAAGGCTTTACTAAAGTTCAGGCAAATAGTACCATTTTTAGTACAATTAGATGAGAAAATGAAATTATGGTTGAAAAGCAAGCACAAAGGATAATTATACAAGTCCTTTCAGCCTGTAGAAATTACCAGGGCTGTGAAAGTAAAAAGGCGGGAGGTAGTGTTACGTGTGATTCCTGCTCTATGCAGTGCCTGATCTTAAGTCAAAAATAGGGAATGGGCTGCTCTGGCCAGTCAAATTCTCTTCAATGTGGCTTCCTCTAGCAGGTATAACTCAAACTGCCAATAATTACACAACACTAGATATATGCTTGGTTGTATTTTTTTTCCAGGAGCAAATTTCTGCCTTGGGATCAGCTCATTGGCCATTAGGGCCTCTCCTGACCAGATGCAGGACATTGCACTTCTCTGTTCAATGGCATAAACTCTCTGTCTGCCTTTTTCTCCAGCTTGCCCGTGTTGCCCTCATTTGTAGTAGGACCTTCTGATGAATTAACATCTTCTCATCAGAAAATTTGCTGGAAGTGTAGTCTGTTCCATTGTGCAGGTATTTAATGAGGGTGTCAAACAGTACTAGTCTCAGTACAGAGCTAATAATAGTCCTCCATCTGGAGTTTGTGTCTTACATCCCAATCCTTTGGGAGTGGCCATTCAGTTGTTTTTTAATCTACCTCAGGATCCACTTATCTAGCCCATATCTCATCAACATGTCTATGAGGATATTAAGAGAAACGCAGCAGTGTTAAAAGCCTTATTGAAGTGGAGGCAAATGACTTTTACTGCTGTCTACTCAACCACCATGCCAGTCACAGAAGGCTGCTGGGAATTTGCTTTCGTGAATCTGTGCTTACTACTCCAGTTGACCTCCTTCCTAAGTTTAACATGTTTTCCAGGATTATTCATTCCATCTCATTCCTAGGGACTGATGTGAGACTACCAACATGTTCTCCTCTAGATCTTCCCAGTCACCTTTCATAAAGAAAAGAGGGACATTTGCTGTCTGCCAGTCCTTAGTAGTCTCCCCTGGTCATCACAATATTTCCAAGATAACTGAGAGCAGCCTTGCAATGATGTAGGCCAGCTCTCTCAACACTTGTGGCTACATTTCCCCCAGATTTGTGGACATGTATAGGTCCAATTTGTTTTAGTTCTCCCTATCCTGATCCTCTTTCACCACGGGTACAACAATCTTCCACTGGGCTGACTGTAGTCACTGTAGCCTTAGGGACCTGGGGTTCCTAAAGACAGGTGTCACCAGTAAACACTGGGGTGAAGAAGGTGTTAAGTACTCCTGTCTTTTGTATGTCCTTTGTCATCAGCTCCCATGTCCTTTGCCATCAGCTCCCCTACCACACTTACCTGTTGGCCCACATTTTTCTCACACTACCTTTCGCTGCTGATGTCTTTTTAGAAATCTTTCTTGCTGTCCTCCAAATTCAGACGTTTAGACTATTCTTGAAACTTTGTGATGGACTATCATTGCTATCTTTTCTTAAAACCCACTAATTAGATATAAAGTAAATGTGTAGTAGTTACACTAGAGAGCTAAAGGATACATTAGAGCTGACTCATATAAATTTTAATGTGGTTTTTACATGAGATTTTAGCTTTGTTAATCACAGAATCATGGAATGGTTTGGATTGGAAGGGACTAAAGATTATCAAGTTCCAACCCCCACTGCCATGAGCAGGGACACCTTCCACTAGAACAGGTTGCTCAGGGCCCCATCCAGCCTGGTCTTGAACACTTCCAGGGATGGGGCACCCATGGCTTATCTGGGCATTTTGTTCCTCAAGATGAGAGTGCCTCATCACTCTCACAGTAAAGAATTTTTTTCTAGTATTTGATCTAAACCTATTCTCTTTCAGCTTGAAGCCGTTCCCCCTTGTCCTGTCACTACATGCTCTTGTAAAAAGTCTCTCTCCATCTCTTGTAGATTTCCTTCAGGTGCTGGAAGGCTGCAATTAGGTCACCCTGAAGTCTTCTCTTTTCCAGGATGAAAAACCCCAATTCTCCCAGCCTTTCCTCATAGGAGAGGTGCTCTATCTTTCTAATAAACTTTCTAATAAACTTGCCAGTACTTCTCTGGACTTGCTCCAACACGTTAATGTCCTCTCTGTGCTCAGAATCATCCTAAAAAATACATCAAAGATTTAATCTCTGAGTTTATGTGAGATGGACGGTTTATGTACTTTTATCTACATGAACAGAATTAAAAGATGACTGATGATGTTTCAGTCATCTACTTCTCTTAAAAGATACACATTTTCTGAAAAATCTCAGGGTTAGCCAAGCATAGAAGTTTCCAGGGATGCATGGAGGATATGTAAGCTGACCCATTCTTTCAAGGCCTCATGGTAGAAGAACATATGTACATCTTTCTCACAGAAGGCTGCAGTAAGGAGATGTGGCAATTTCCTAGTTTTGGAGTTTTGAGTCAGATTTTCTATTCTAACATGATTATTTTGTTGAATTTGTTTGGCTTGTTAACACATCTTGGTGACTCAAGGGAGTTTCTGCTAAAATTGGTTCTTGCTCAATGTTCCTTTTTATAGATGCTCAGTTGTAACTGCCAACCATCTTAGTGTATGATGCTTGTTGAGAGGTATCCAGAGGCTGTGCTCTTTGAGTTTCGCTTTTTTTTTAAACTGAGAGATGACATGGAAAAAATTTTGTGAGCATTGGACCATATTTAGAAATGCAAGTGCTATTAACATTCTACTTTTATTCTTTTAAGGCCAGAAAGAAACTTGACCAATAAAATGTCAATATTTCATTTACTAGTATTAGCTAATTATTCCTCTTTTCCAAGCTATTACTGTAAAATAGAGGTTGTTATTATTGAAAATGTACATAGAAGTATTTGCTGTGTTCTGCTGTTGAGGGAGTGAAATAAAAACAGGAAACAGTTACCACCACAAACCTACAAAGCAATCTTGAGTCCAACTCAGTTAAGAATAGCACACTAGCCTCAAAAAAGGTCCTTTGTAAAAACAGAGTTAGTAAATAGATTTACATGTATAATAGTTTCTAAGGTAATAAGACTTAATATAATTATAAATTCTGGGAAGTCACAAAAAGTAGCTGTTGGAGAGAAAAGTGATTTCTTCCATGTCCCGGTGTCCCTAACTCATGTAATTTTGCCTCTATAGCCTCATTATATGAAAAGAGAATATTAAAGACAGGCCATAGGGGTGTGCTGATCATAAAATTCCTTAATAAACCCTTTATTTATAGCAAAACATTTTTTTATAAACATTCATTTCACAGAACATTTTAAAATTATTTATAATTAAGAGCCAATGCCTACGGAGTAGAATAGGTCAATGATCTCCTGCTGGTTCATGAACACAGAAGCATTTATTTTCCAAGCGGGTGATCCTCTGACACTGTTCTATTAGAGCAACATTTTTTCTATTATATAGAATGACTAGGGCAGGTTTAAACATTTTATCTCATGGATATGGTTGCACAGGTATAACAGATACTGCACTGTGTGACCCAGTGCACTTCTGCAGATTTGAAAGAGGCTCTTTCTAGGTCCTAGATAAATTACTGATTTTGAACAGACCTTGTTATTTGATTGGGATACTTGAAGACTACTTGTTTTGATGTTTCCATTCTCTTCTTCTATTTCACTTCTCAGAAAAACCCAGCAAAATTTAAACTTCTAGAAATTTATAATCATTTCTGCAACTCAGTTCCACAAAATAGGCTCTTTTTAGGAAAGTGTTGGGAAAAAGAAAAGAAAATTAAGAAGTATATCCTCTATAAAGCAAAAAAAGATTAATAAAATTGTATGTTACTGGGATTGCTCAAGGGAAAACATGGTTCCAACAGTCTGTGTACAGCCTGAGTTTTAGTTTAAATCTTGCCTTTGTTATGATTTCCAAAAAGTGACCAGTGCCATGTTCGTAGGAGTAAAGATAGAGAAGTTCCCTCCTAGAAGAGGTCTGTCTGCACTCTTATCTTTTTTTTTCTCAAGTGTACATGCCTGTGACTCAAACATCAAGAAGAGTTGTGAAGGAGAAATGTGGTTTTATGCAATGGTCAGTCTCATAGTCAACTGAACACATCTTCTATGTCACTGGCTCCTTCTATCACCCTGAGCACCTGACTGCTCTCTCTCCCTGCTGGGACTGTGATTATTAATAATTGGATAAGTAGCACTTGTACAAAACATCAAGAGTCGAGAAAAAATATCATTAGCAATAGTTTTTTGGGATGTAGTACGAAAAAAGGACTGGGTAGGAGTTACAGAAGAAGGAAGTTCTCCTAGAGACTGAGTGCTGAAAACAAAAACAGATTGTGTCAGAAAGTACCTTTGAAGAAAAAATGACAATAATATTTTTTAAAATCTCATAGAACAGGAACTATAAGTAAATGATATGCTGTGAAATATTAACCTGACAAGTGATGTTTATGAAATTTCAGAGTTAATGGGCTCTCCTTATAACTTTTTGATATGAATACTCTTGAAGACATTGCAAAAACTCTTCCAGTGATAAAGAGTTAACCATCACAATGGCTGGGTATCCTGTTGGTTATGAAATATGTTTCTTCTTTGTCACACTCCCTCACTCTTTTGGAAGACTTCATGAGTCAGCTTAGCTTCTAGCAGTTTCCTTTGAAAGATATTTTTGAGTAGAACTATAAATTCTTTACAAAAATGTAGGTAATACACTATTTCCGACGTTGAACATGGCCTGCACTAAATTAATTAAAGAAAGATTCGTTTTCTTTACTAGGAGAGGGAAAGAGTGCATAAGAAAGCAGGAAATTATCTTTACACATCAGTCTCTCTTAGGGAATAATTCAATGCCGAGACTGCTGACCAGGCTGCAGCTATAATGAGCTTTTATTAACTTTTCTATTAGTGCTCCAATTCTTTGTCTACCTAGATCCCCTCCTTTCGTATGGCAGCAATCCCAGGTGGATGACCATGCAGTAAAGAGTGGATTTTGCTCAGCTAATAAATGTGGAAATAAGAAAATGCTTTCCCTGAAGCTTAGCAGCATTGTCTGGAAATATATTCTTCACACAGAGTGTGTCCGAATGTCTGAGAACAATGTGAAGTCTGGGTTCCCATCACTCAAAGTTTAAGTGCCTGTTGAAGAGCAGGAAAGAGTTGGGCCATTACTGTGGGATCATAGTTCACTATCAGAGGTGCTGTAACACTGTTGGTGTTTGGTAACAGCTTCTTTTTGAAAGCTTTATGAGCCTAATGGCTTGGTAAGATCTTGTGCCGTTATTATTTGGGTGCATTAGTACTGCTAAAGAGCTACTCCAAGTTGAAACTAGCAGAAGCATGACTGAACCCAGCTTTCTGGTTGGACAAAAAACTTTGTCTTCCTTCTTTTCCAAGAAAAGTAACTTTATGGCTTTTTATGTCCAGCAAGTTCAAAGGGAGGAGATGAATTCTGTGGAGGGTTGAGGAAAGAGCTCACAACACAACAAAGCCTAAGGAAGAGTTATTCCAGTTTAAAATGTCTTATGTTTCGTGCCATGGATTGTAGAGAAAAAAAGCTTTGTACCGAAATACCCTGCATACTAGCCAGAATGTTCTCCCAAGAATATCTCTTCAACAGGGGTGAATGAGGGGGTAAGATGAGCCACAGGGAGTGTGCAAAGTACAAAGGAAGAAGGGTAAGAAGCAAAAGGAGGTGCCAGTATAATTGACTAAAGAGAACTCGGACCTCAGATCTACGTGCATGTTTGCTAAATCCTCCTGTGAAGATCTCACCCACATCTCTGGCACTTCCACAGCAGATAACCTAAGCTGACATTCACTTTGGCTACATTACAGAAGTAATATTTTCAGCCAGACAAACTTGTTGAACAGCAGCTCCATTGAATTACTCATGCTTTCCTTTATGGGCATACATGTTTTCTTTTCCATAGCAGGGGTTTTTGGTTTGGTTTTTTTTGTGCGTACTAAGATACTGTCAGCTCCCCTTTCTACTCTTCAGTCTTGCTAGGTTTACTTCCACAGTGCAGTCATGTATCGTTCACTTATAGTACTTAGAGGAGAAGCAAACCATGGTTTAGATCAATTTTGTAAAGCAATTTTGTTAGTGTGTGAGATGTAGTTGTGGGGAAAAGTTATTGCTCTTGCGAAAACATTCTAGTTTTTTAAACGAAAAAAGTGAGGCCTTCATGGCTATTGATACAACTCTGACAGGACCTGCCTTTTTTCATCCTAGCCTAAAACAGACAAGATTCTAGATATGGACAAGAGGAATTGCAAAATATTTGCACAATGAGAACTTTATTTAGAATAGCGTCAAAATTATTAAATTGGATAAGGAATCATTCAGTTGCTCAGCTGCCTCTGAAAATAATGTTTAGCAAAAAGGGTGGGATGATTTGCACCAATATTTTTCCTCCCAAAAATCTGTCAGTCAACAATGTTTTTCTCTCTTCTTCTGAGAAACAGGATTTGTCAGACTTCCTGAGCCAGCGGTATTTAAAATATAAACAAATTAAGACAAAAAACAATAGGTGTTTTTCTACAAAGGGGCTATTCATTTATGCTTAGCTTTTCATAAAAAAAAAAAAAAGAGAGATATTGCAAAATGTCTAACTACAAACCTATGTAAAAACATTCTAGGGCAACATCTAATTTTTTTCCCATCAACTTTCAGCTTTTGATTGGTCTACTTCTCAAAAAACTTGGTCAGTAACTAATTATAAATCTGGCTACTTTATTCTGTTCTGCTTTTTGTGACACTTCCTTCTTTTGATCATTGTCTTAGTCAATGAGCAGTCTAAAATTAGTGGACCTATGTGTGTAGTAAGGTGATAATGTGCTAGGCAGATGATAGGATTTGTCCTTTCGTCTGTGCTGTCAGCTGCAGACAGACACTGGTAGAAGAGTGCAGAATTGCAGCTCTGAAATGTTTCCCAGATGTAACCATTTTATAATCAGCACAGTAAAACAAATATAACACCCTAGACTAAAAACAGCTAAAAAAAGTCCCTACTCCCACACTGTACTTACATGCTCTCTTTCATTCAAACACCCTCAGTCTCACAAAAATTGATGAACAATGGAATATGGTTTTACTTTCATGTGTTAGGAACAGCATGATATGACTTGCCTGGGGCTTCATTTGTCTATTTCTTGTTTAGGACATTATGCCTCTATCATAAAGTGAAAATTGCCCACCATTATCTGTTCATCCACCAGATCATAAAAGTAAACAGGGGGACAAATCCAAACCACATCTACCCATATTTACAAGAAAAACTAATGATGCATTTTTCAGTTCTCCTCTATCTAGCAAGGAATTTGAACCCTTTGGCTTTGCTGTTAAGCCTCAATTCATGACATAAGAGGTGATTAGAAGCCCTTATTGCGGCAGGAAGACAAATACATCTTGGTGTATAGTCATACCAAAAGCAGAAACCTTGCTCTAGATAGTGTGGCCCGTCTCCCACATTTTTCCTATAGGTCCAGTATTTTACTCAAGGGGAAGTGTATGAGCAGGTGATGTTCAGCACTGTCTGTTCTACTCACTGATCACTGATTTCTGTTGGTTGGATGGAGTATGTCTGTGAGTGTTCTTGTGTGGAGGCTCTGTGCCAGTTATGGGTCACAGCGGTGTGCACCAGCTGCCAGCAACTGGAGACACTAGTGGTAAATAGGGTAAGAGGTTTGGGAGCCACAAATTAGGGTGGCCTGCACTGGGTACAGTTGAGAACAGAAGGTCTGAGGGTTGTCTACTGGACTGGCAATAGGTTCAAGCCAGCTACGTCAGAGACACATGATCTGAGTGGGGTAACAGGAAGTTCCACTAGTCTGAACCAGCACACAGAGACACTTGTTTGTGTGTGTTTCAGAATGCATGAAGCAGCTGGGAGACATTCAGGTCCAAAGCAGCTGCAGATGTACGTCTAAGGCCAGTTACTGGAGTGATACTTATTAACTTAGACCTGTGGACCTTGAAGTAATGTCCTTGCCATCTTACACAAGGGAAAGCTGAGGCAGAAAAAGGAGACAGAAACCAATTTACCTAACAGGCCAAAGGCAGATCACCTGTGGTTTTGACTTCTGGAAGAGTGAGAGTCACTGCTCAAAGGCCATGAATAACACACAACATCTCTAAGCTCAGGGTGCCGTAGGTGAAGAGGAGTGGAGAGGAACAAAAGCCTTCCAGCTCAGCTAGCAATGTGTCTGTGCAAGGAAGGAGATTGTAAACGTCTGCCACACCTCACCTCAGCTGGCAGAGGTTAATATTTTGAGAAATATTCAAAGCGAAGGCATCACAAATTTTATGCTACA
Source organism: Parotia lawesii (assembly GCA_003713295.1). Lineage (NCBI taxonomy): Eukaryota > Metazoa > Chordata > Aves > Passeriformes > Paradisaeidae > Parotia > Parotia lawesii. Next base: position 280,407 of record RAHM01000412.1, read on the forward strand.
TGTCCCAAATCAAATCAAAGAAACATACAGAACCAGGACACTTCAAAGAAAGCATCATATTTTAGGCTGATAAGCTGTAACACGTAAGGTGCAATAACTACTATAATAACACATGCTTTGTCATGTCTTGTTCTTTAATTGTCTTTCACACTGTACAGCTTTCCATTCTATCCTCTGCCTTGCTCCAAACCACATACTGTAGAATTTCTAGCATTTAGCATTAAAATCTTCAAGACAGACCACAGTGCAATTAGACTATTGTCTTGCTGGAGGTGCATAACAGCTTGGCATGTGGTTTTTCTTATACTTCATACTTGGCTTGTGTCAAGAAAAAATGCCAAATGGCAACATGTGAAGTCTGTAGATGGTGGCTAAATATATCTTACTGAGACTAGTCTGCAGATCCTGTTTCCTTGCTTCAAGCACCACAAAGCAAGCCAGAAGCTATGCAAAAGGCAGGACTCTTGGCTTGACTTCCTCTGTAGCTGAGAAATTCTAGAGAGAATTTCATCCTGAGTTCCTTAGTTGAAGAGAAACTTGTCAGGATACCGAGAACTTTTAACTAGCACACATGGAGTCTGTGGAAGAGACAGGAGATAAATCCTGACATGAACTCTTGTAGTGTTAGAGAAAATTACTGCCCTGGTTGAGCATCTCTGGATAGTTTCATTTTGTGTGAAAGCCACCTGGAAAATCTTCCTGACTCAGCTGGAGTATGAAAACACTTGCCAAAACAGCAGCCCAAGCTCAGCTAATCTCGATGCTAGTTATTAAGTCAATATTCGAACCATGGAGGAGTGAAGTGAATGCGTCAGGAAGTGTTAGACTGGGGGCATGGATGTTGTCTTCCCTTTCTTTTGCTACAAAGCAACAGTATCACAACTCCTAGCCTTAGAGCTCCACATCTACACATTGGTGTCTTTGTATGTGTGATGCTATTTAAAAAAAAATATATATATATGTAGCTGCATGCAAAATAAAAATACATATGCTTGAATATGCATATTCATGTACATGCTCTTCTGCATATGTATCTGCATAAGAGCAAGATCTAGAGAACAGCTTGAAGTCTTCTGTGTAAGTGCTTGCATTTCGACAGCAATTATTATGACATTATAATTCTATCACAACAAAATCGAGTTTGATTTTTTTACTGTCATCCAAGTCTGCCTTAATGTGACAGGGACCATTGGAAACAGGCATTCTCTTTGAAGGGAAACATCGTCCCTGCTAATTTCTGTATCAAACCCTGTGGCTTGAAGAAGGGGTGCTAAGATGACAGTAGCACAGCGAAATACTGCTAGATATTTTTGAGAGTTTAAATGGCACTAGGGTTGTATTGCCCTGGTGTCATTCTATACCTTAGTGTTGACAAAGATGAGTTACCACGGTATGGAGAAAGTAAGAGAAAGGGTGGACAAGGTACCTGGTTGAGACAACTCTGCATACAGCCTGAGTCTTTTTTTTTTGCATTGGTTAGCTCTATCTTTGACAACATTCAAATTAATTTCCATGCCTGTTTTGGAGTTCCTGTATCAGCATAAGTGAGTTGTTGCAGTTGCTGGGATACATGAAAATATACTGTACCTATACAGTGCATTCAAATAAAAGGCTGGGGAATAATGCCGCTCAATTAGCTGCAAACAGGAACTGAATGAAGATGATTAAATTTCTGTTGCTTGCTAGGAAGGCAGAAGCTCCTGTGCTTCAAATGAATGGTTAAAGGGACTGAGAACACTTCAAGGGTTCTCCAAAGCTATTATGATCTTTCAAACCAGTAGCTACCTTTGGAATGATGAGCTAGAATCTTTAATCAAGAAGGAGCTGGTATAATTTCCCAACAAATGGGAACAGAATGCTGTGTAGAACTAAATGATAGCAGTGCTCCAGACTGGTAAACAGCTCTAGTTGTTTTAAGGGCAGAGCCTGGGAAAAAAAAAACTGTATTATGAGATCATGAATGCCTGTTCCCTCTTGTACTGCAATATTTGACCAATTAGTGCTCAGAATAGGTCACAAGGCACTCTGTTTTAGGATAACTTTTCAGACTGAAAATTTTAAGGTCTATTTAAGCAATGCATTCACTTCCACACTATGTAAATCAATAAAACCACCAAAAACTTCACACTTACTTAATAAAAAAGATAATTTTATTATTTGAAAATGTTACAAGTATATTTCAGTGTCCATAATTTATTCAGACATAGATATTTTGGGGATTTTTTTTCTCCCCCCCCCCAAAAAAAAATCCCCAGTCTTTTATTACCTTCTTACTGGTCTATTTTTACTACTTTTTTTTCCATTTTAATGACATAAAATACACACTTAACAGTGAATTCACTCAGAAATAATGTTTATTTACTGTAGCTGAAATGACCTGTTTTGATATCACTTCAACGTGTTTTTGTCCAAGTTTACTGTAAACTGCAACATTATGGCATTTTTAGAGAATTTGGGAGAAGTTCAATCATGATTAAATTAGGATCATTAAAGAATGCTGCTAAGAATGGAGTGTGAATTATAGAGAACAGTAATTAAGGTATGCAAGTGAAAAAAATTAATGATGCCTGGTTTTCAGTGAATTTCAGTCCATTTTCAACTTACATGGCCACGCTGTCATAACCTCAGTTGTCACCCTTTGGCCTATTTGGACTTCAAACTCCTTTTGAATCCCCAGTACCCTGGAGGCATGTAATTGTCTTCATCTCTACCTGACTGGATGGGAAAGAGCAGACAGAAGCACTGGTCGGGACTGGGATTTGTGCTAGCCTTCTAGGACAGCTATGACCTCTTAAAGCAGACATCTGAGCTACCAGCCTGAAAACAGGCACTACACTTGGGTTCTCTTCCACTCAGATTTTACATGTACTTGTACTTAACAGATACTTGTTCTCTAGTTTCATTTTTGGGTGAAAAAGATATCTGGTGCTTTTAAATGTGTATTACTTTCAGCAATTTAAAATAATTGCAGTAAAATGGGAAAAATAAAAGTATGTCATTACCTTTTAACTAAAGGAAAATAAATTTAAATGACCATGAATATCAGCATCAGAAGCAGCTGGAATGATCAGAAAGGATGTTGCAGACGTATAAGTTTACTGGTGAGATGAAGACATATATGTTAAAAAAAAGAATTGCTTCGTTGCTTCAACACAAACTTGTTAAAGATTGCTATACAGTTCTTGGTCATTCTTCTAGGGCTTGCTTCAGGGGGTGTGTTTGAGATACGTGCAGAGGGTCTGAAATGTGCTGCTGGGAAATAAGTCAGAGTATATGGTATTTTGGGCTTCTGGTTTGGTAGGCTGGACTAGTGGGAAAGAGTTCTTAGGATTTGGCTCTAGAACAGAGAATTAGTGAGAATGAAGCAAATGGAGTTGAACAACAGCTGGTCCATCCACAACTACAGGTCAGTGAGGAAAGGTGCTAATGGCTTACCTATTAGTAGGTCTTGGCATGCAAGCATCCAGAGTGAAACTTTCCATGAAAGGAGCAAAAATTGCTATATGATAGCTGTGCCCAGAACAAGAATGATGTAATGAACCCTTTACAACACTCCTATCCCACAGAGCCTTTTCTCTATACACCATACTGTCTCTAATAACAACCTTGAATGAGAGTTTCTCAGCTGAAAGGTTCAATATGTAGTAGGAAAGGGCCTGAACTACATCCAACAAACTCTAACTGGTTAACAAAGGCCTTTTGACGAAAGATGGTTTGTATATGCAACTGGATCCCTTTTCACTGCCTCTCTTCTACCACCTGCTCAAAGAAACAGGACTCATGCACACTCTGGAAATAAAGACTATCAAAATGCTGCAGATCAGCACACTACAAGCTTTGTAGCTCTGCTGCTGCATAACAAAGGAATTTTTATTTTTTCAGTAAGGAAGATGAAAATTTAATAAAAAATTATGAGGGAAATCTTTTCTTAATGACATGCACATATAAAGTTTGTCATACAAGTGTACTGAGATATACAAAATATTATTTGTCTTAAAGCTGGACAGCCATTGCACAATGAGGTTACATTTTAAAAATATATTTGAATTGGTAATACACTGCTGAAAACATTTAGGGAGCAGGTAGTTTGTGATTATAGTAGTTAAGGAGTCTATGTGTTTGAGTTCAGCATTCACACATTCTTGTTACACAGAAGAGAATATGATCCTGCATGGGAAGTATTAAATGAGAAAGGAATGTTTTCATTAAAGAAATTCAAAACTGATTTATGGCCCACCGGTTGCATCTCGTACTGGAAAAAGGAAACCCTGTAAATAAAATTGCTTAGAGGGAGTCCAGTATACTTTCCAAAGGGCCGTCTAAGAAGTTTTATTTTAAACTTTAAATTAAACTTTAAAATTTTAAAATAAATTTTGAACAATAACATTAATTTTAGTCCTAGCTGCTTTTCCATGGTTTAACTGCTTTGTGACTGTATTCCTCTAAGTTTCTGACAGAATTTTCTGAAGAGAGAAAGTCCTGATGAAAAGACTAATCCAAAACTGATACACTAGATGGGTAAGGAAATGCCTGGATGTACCAGTGTTCATTATCTCAGTAATGTCTGAAGAACTACTCATTGAGATCCAATTTTAACATAAGCTGTATTTCCCACAACCTTCTTTAGGGGAAAAAAAAAAAAGGCAGGATAGAAAGAGAGAAAGAGAAAAAAATTATTGGATACACTAGGTTTCTCTTCATTACAGAACAAATCTGCCTGGAGGAAGAAAGCTGCTACTGTGTATAAATTCCTTAAAGGTCAACTTCACCGTTGCTGATATTTGGATGGTTGCTACTGGGGACTTAGATTTAAATTAATTAGTGATCTTACCAGAAAATGGATTTAAAATTGTCTTCTATATGACACAGAGATACAAAGAAGAGAGTGAAGTTAAAAAAAAAAAAAAAAAGAATTATTATATCCTTATTTCAGAAAGAAAACAATCATGTCCTAAGACAACCTGTGACACAGAAATGAATTGTGTGTATCTGACAAAATTTGTTTCTCATTAATAAGTTTTCTGGGTGTAGCTATATGGTAAAATATTTGGCATTTCCCTTTTCTGTATTAAGGTCTGCTTCTGAACAGTTTATCTTCTTAGCGTAAATAATGGACACCTTGTCTGAAGTTGATAATATGAATAATACAAAAATGGGGAACTTGTATATGTTTACAAACCTGCATCTTATCCAGAAAGAAGTTAGTTAAGCAAGATCTTTAAGAGTTTTTTTCCTCCCTGAGGTGTTAAATTGAGATAAAACTCAAGGTCTTGCTCCAAATGCTCACCATATTTGGAGAAATTCAACCACAACCCATCTCCTCTGCTGTTTCTGTTCTGTATAAGAGACTAAACCAACATCTCATATCCAAACACTGCTGCTTTGAGTGGGAGGGAAAAAAATTAGTGATGACAGGGAATGAACTAAATAGTTTTCAATGCAGCAATCCAGAAAGCATAATCTATGGAACATTTCCATATTTACCAAGCAGAGAACTAGCTGTAGCTGTTTATTATGACTGGTTGTGCCAGTTTGATAGTGTGGAATCATATTTGCATAAAGATAAAAGGGAAGGTGATAGAGAACAGAGTTTAGCCATGCTTTTACCATTAATTAAGGTAATTTCAGAGAAATTAGGTATAATTTGTTAAAGAATTCTTCCCAGTAAATGATAACTCTGATTTCACAATTACAGGACATTGCTTGCTAAAGTTTTCAAGGCAGAATAAAAGACACCTGAGGAGGTAGTGTCCCTCACTAGACAGATCTAACGTTGCTGTGAAAGGTGTTTTGCCAGATTTTAGCTATACACTTTCACACCTGCAATTCCTTAACCAGAGAAGTGATGCTAATGAAGACCAGGTGCTTTTTTCCGTCCTCCAGACAAGGAACAGGTATATGCTACCGTGTGATATCTGGGAGCCTCTCTTTGTTTCTCCAGATGGGCTTTGATGCCTGCCATAACGTGCCTTTTCAAAATTCTAGAGCGGAAAGAAGTTCAGGCCTGCAAGAACGTCCAGTGGAACAATCAGATAAGGTCAGACAAGGAAAATAAACAAATATGATGGCTATGTGTGGAGCAAGCAAAAATCTTGTACTAAAAAAGGTACTTCATTACGGGTATGCACCCATTACCTATTCTTTTCATATTGGGATCTGGGTCAGGGCCCTGAATATTCAGGAAGGAGGCATAAGATAATTAAAATAAAATAAAATAAAATAAAATAAAATAAAATAAAATAAAATAAAATAAAATAAAATAATAAAATAAAATACTGCAAGATAGATATCAAAGAGATGTCATGTTATTGGCTGCTGCCAGATAGTCCAATTGAAGGGCCCTTATCCCCTTACGTTTTTAAAGTTTGCTATTAAATCTGGAAATGAGTAGTGGATATCTTAAGCAAGATTTATTTTTAATAAAACACAAGGTTTTAATTGTGATTGAACTTACATTGTTATAATATTTCATTATGGACCACAAAAATTTTTTGAATGGAATTCCTTACAGAGCACTTTTCCCACTTTTCTTTGCATTTCTGTGTATTAATTTTGAGGTTGTCCACTCCCCACAACTTACAACAGTTAAAGAGAAGTTAATAATGGCTCTGAGAAGAGGGAAAAAAGAAATCGGTTGAAGGGGAAAAGAAAGAAGAAAAGGCCTCCATTTTCAGCAGGACCTTAGTTAATTATCTGACTCCTTCGCAGCCACCTCTGCACGTGACACTAACTCAATGAAAAAAATAGCATTTCTACATTGAGGGGGAAAACCAGGAATAGGCAAATACCAAAATGTGTGACACAGTGCTTAACTTTAAAGTCCTAGTTTAATTAGAATGGACTTGAAGCACTGCAGATATAGGACTTGTTGTTTTCTCTTTCCTTTTAAATATAACATCCTTGAACTGAAAGTACAGAGTGGGAGTTGACAGGAAAGTTTTGTGCAAGGTAGAGTTTTGAAAGGCTAAGGTGTGGCGCAGTGAATGTAATGAATCCTCTTGAGTTTTCCCATTTATGAATCCTCCTGTAATGACCTCTGATGCAGCAAAAAGTGGGATGACCCAAAGTGCTTTCTTTGCCTGCTCATTTGTTAGTGACTTTACTCTGTGTTTGGGATGCCTATGGAGATTTTGGCCAAAAACTTCTTGAGCCATTATACATGTAAACCATTTGAAACCAACAAAACAATCTGTATACATAATCTGAGCATTGTGGATCTACTTTTTCCCTATAAGTCAGTCAGCCTCACCTTGATCCTTGCTCCCTGTGAAGGTGGTGGAGCGCCTAGTCGTGGAAAACATTTCCAAGCAAATAAAGGATGAGAAAAGGATGAGACAATCATCAGAAGCATAGCTTCACCATAGGGAAGTAATGACTGACCAACTTTATAAGTTTCTGCAATAAATGACTGGTTTAGCAGATGATATGAGAACAGAGGATATTGCATACATGCCTTCAGTAAGGCCTTTGACATTGTCACTGACTGTAAGATCCCTGTAGACAAGCTGTTAATTTTGGGCTGGATGAATAGTCAGTGATGTGGGTTGAAAACTGACTGAATGTCCAGGCCCAGAGAGTGAAACCAAGTCTAGTTGGAGGCCAATAATGATGGTAAAATATTGGGTCAATTCTGGGTCAAGTTCTATAAAATATCTTCATTAATAATCTGGCTGATGAGGCAGAATTTGCCTTCAGTAAATTTGCTGCTGACACAAAACTGGAAGGAGTGGCTGATACACCAGATGATCCTGTTGCCAGCCAGAGAGATCTTAACAGCCCAGAGAAATGGGCCAACAAGAACTTGGTGAGGTTGAGCAAGGAGAAGTGCAAGGTCTTGCCCTTGGGGATAAACAAGCTGATGTTGCACTGTGTGCTGGGGGCCACTCAGCTGGAAAGCAGCCAGGCAAAAAGGATCCTGATAGATCCCAAACTGAACATGAGCCAACAATGTGTTGTTGCAGCAAAGACAGCAGATGGAGCAGATGGGATCCTGTGCTGCACTAAAACACTGCCAGCAGGTCACAGGAGGCAATCCTTCACTGTACATCTCTCTCCCTGTCCTTGGCACTGCCGAAGCCTCACCTTAAATCCTGTGTTCAATTTTGGTCCCCTCACTACAAGAAAAACTTTGAAGTGCTGGAGCATGTCCAGACAAGGGCAAAAAAGCTGGTGAAAAGTCTGAAGAACAAATCTTGTGAGGAACAGCCAAGGGAACTGGGATAGTATAGACTGGAGAAAAGGAGGCTCGGGGGAGATCTTATCTCTCCCTACAACTACTTGAAAGGTGATTGTGCTGAGGCAGGGTTCTTGTTACTGCTCCCAAGTAACAAGTGACAGGACAAGAGTAAATGGCCTCAAGTTGCCAGAGAAGGTTTAGAATGGAAATCAGAAAATTTTTTTCACTTGAAGGATGATCAGACATTGGAACAGACCACCCAGGGAAGTGGTAGAATCACCATGCCTGGAAGTGTTCAAAATGTGTGTGGGTGTGGTGCTTGGGGATATGGTTTAGTGGTGAACATGGTGGTGCCAAGTTGATGGCTGGACTTAGAGGTCTTTTGCAACTGTAATGATTCTATGATTCATCTCTCCTCAGCACTGGTGAGGCCACATCTGGAGTTCTGTGTTGAGTTTTGGGCTTCCCAGTCCAAGAGAGACATGGATATCCTGAAGATTGTCCAGCAAAGAGCCATTAAGACCACAAAGGAACTGCAGCATCTCTCCTTTGAGTAAAGACTGAGAGGACCACGACCAGTTCAGCCTGGAATGAGAAGGATCTTCAAGAAAATTATTAATGTATATAAATACTTAAAGGAAGAATGCAAAGACGAAAGAAACAGGCTCTTTAAAGTGACAGGACCAGAGGCAATCGGCACAAACTGAAATACAGGAAGATTCCTGTGAACTTCAGGAAGTACTTCACTGTGAGGGTACAAGCACTGGTTCAAGTTGCCCCAAGAATCTCCATCTTTGGAGATGGTCCTGTATCAGCTGTTTCAGGTGGTCCTGCTTGATCAGGGCAGTTGGATCTTCTTGAACAAGGCAGATTACACCCACAGGTCCCTTCCAACACAAACCATTCATGTTCTTTTCTTCAATGACCTCTGGATCAAACACTTTTACATAGGCATTGTATCTCCTTAAACTCTAGCCAGCGTACATCCTAGGAAAAGAAAATGCTCTTATTGAAATTGTTAGAACTATTACTAGTATTGTTTATGTTAATGAAACAATATATTTATATATTAGTATAAAAAAATTCTGCTGGGCTTTATATTCTGTTCCTCTTTTTACTCAAAGTTACAGTGTAACTGCTGTCTTTTATAAGAAAGATTTACCATCCCCACTCTCTGAGGAAAATCTATGCTTTTAAAAGATATTCAAGAATACATATTTAACATAGTTTTGAAGTCTAATCAATACTAAGAATATTTTCAACAAATTTGAATTCCAGTGAATGCGTTTTTCCAGGCCCACTGACAGAAGAAGAAGCAAAATATTGAAAATTAGAAGTTTATATGTCCTAATGAATAACCCACACAAGGGTGATTGTACTTGAAACAAAGCACACAATGACAGCAGGTGCTGTCAATAGGATTTTATTCTGCAAGATATAGTAATTGCTCTAGGAATGAAGTATAAATATCTACAAATGAGAGAGCAATCATATATAACTGATTAATTGATCTTTTGCTTAGTTTTCAAGTAATTTTATTATAACAATCTGAAATGGTGGTTTACTGTTTTGTGGGTGACTGGACACAATTATGAAGTGTTAAAATATTTTAGTTAGCCAAAAATGGAGACAGAAAAAGCTCAAATTTTATGTTTTATCTAGATTTTACAGGATTAAAATATTTGTCTGCATAGTTAGACAACTAATTGCACATTTTTTGAAATAATTGTGATTTTCCTAATGTCTTTTTGTCAATTGAGAATTGACTCATAGTTCCTGCCCCAAAGCCTCTGTGACAAAGCAACCCCTGAACTGGGATGAAGAATCCTGACCATCTGAAGTGCTAATTCTTCATGGCCAGCCTGTTTGAACCTCTGTACAACAAAGTTATTTCACAAATCTTTACAGAATCTTTATAAACTTTATATGCTAATTATGGAAGTGGAACAAACTCATGAACAGCCTAGGCCAATCTATTGTCTAGAAGAATTTCCAAGTGTCTCCATGGACAGCATAAATTACTTGCAAGGAACAAAATCATGGAACAGTTTAACCATGGGAGAAGTCTTTTCCTAATGCCAGCTGATAATCAGTTTTGTACCAAGGCATGAGTCCTTTTGTCTCAGATACATATGTAAACTGAATGAGAGTGCCCTGCCTCCCCTTCACAGTTCAGGGATTACAGTTTGTAAACAACAGCTTTGGTCTCCAAAAGAGTGACTGAAAAACTCTGTATGACAGCGACGCCCCTATGCCTAGGTGTTCTGCCGTGGAGAGACACAGTCTGTGTTATCATATGTTGTACCCCAGAAAAAAATTAACTCCCCAATTCTTCAATAAACAGCCTGAAACACAATTACATATATTCACAGTGCCCCTTATTGCTGACTTTCATAAGAATGCCCGATTAAACCCTGAGGTATCTTGCACCTGGACGTCCACGTGTTTTCTTCTAAAGAAAACACTGCAGCTGTTAAGATGCAGTCTGGTCATTGTTTCCTGACTCTCTCTCTCTTCAATCTGTCCTGTTCTTTTTTTTAACTGCCTGTAATCTGTTTGAACAAAAAGACAGATGTGAAGCAGCTTATTATCATCTTTCAGGGTCTTTGGGTAGGTAAAATGGAAGAAATGGCATTGTTTCCCTATGTGTCTGAGATTTAACCTATCCTGACAGTGAGAATATTGCAGTTTGCAATTCTTCTCAGTCATAAAAGAGATAAACAGATCTTTCTCATGATGGAGTGCTGGATTCAAAATATTTTTTTTTGCTCTGGCTTTTTTTTTCTTTGTATACTACTGCATTCTCTGTATGTGCTCTGCATGCTCTGTCCCTTGTGTCTAACTGCAAGTTTGGTAACTGACATCACCCTCTAACAATGTACTTAGTTTTCCTTGTTTTCACATTCTGTTCTCTAATGCACGTAGTTTCTCTTCTTTTATAATAAAACACTTCTGTACTACTCATTACATACTCATGTCCAGCTGAAAACTAATGCACAAAACTTTCACATAAAATATTTCAAACGATGACTTCTTCTACAACATCCAATTTTCCTTTAAAATATTTAGCTAGTGATGTTTTCATTGTCTTTGTTAACTTTGCTGATGTTTGAAAAATGTTAAAAGTTTTGCATTTCTTTTTAAGTGTAGGATATAGTGTTGATTTTTGCTGTTTGCAATAGCATGTGAACCTATATCTGGTTAGTATTTTCCCTAGAATGTGGAGGTCCTAAAGCCTTTGTTTTCAGTAATATGTTGCAGTTCTTTAAAGAGTATTCAGTGCCAAAACACTGTTGGCCTTCCATAAGCTTTGGGCTCAGACAGATGATTGTCTTGCATAGGTTAACTCTAGTTATTCCAGTAGTTACTTCAGACCTGGGTCCTCTGCACTGCATTCTTTAACCTTTCACCTACATCTGCTACTGCTGTATATTTTCTTCTATTTATATCCTGTGTTTGACAGAATCTCACTCATAAGTGTCATATAGCTTCCTATAAACCCATTTGTTAATGTTGTCTTAGTCCTCTCTACAGGATCTAAATGAAAAATCAGGCAGAACTTGAAATTAAAAACATCAAATACATCAGTTAAGGCTGTCTCTGAACAGATAGTCATCTTGCCACTATTCTTTTTTTTTTTGTTGGAACACTTTTTTTTGCAAATATAAATGGGACTGCAGGTCCTTTCTTGGTTTGTGTGGTCCTTTGTAGCGTGAAGTGATCACTCACTGCTTAAGATACTTGCAGGAATTAGGCTTTATTCTGTGAAGGACTTCAACTCTCTCTGAATAATTAAGTTGCTTTGCCATTGCTTGACGGTGCTTTGTCTAGAATTTTAACTGTTAAGGTACAGATCCAGTAAGAGAAAATGCTGGTCCCTGGTCTGTAAAAGTTCTTGCAAGAGGATTTAGTGAGGAAGATCACAATCCTTGATAGAGTACAGGAGCTAAACTGAACAGAGGTTTGGTATGAACATGCTAAGATCATCTCCCAGAGTGAGAAAATTAGTAGTAGTAGTAATAATAATAATAATAATAATAATAATAATAATAATATCATCATCACCATCATCATCATCATCTAGGCTTTATTAAAAGAACTAGTGGGTCATTCAACTTTTGAAAGAGAATCATAAAATGTCAGGGAGACAAAATAGGCTTGTTCTTGAAAATATTGTTTATACAAAGCTTTTCCACTTCCCACTGTGGTCTAAAAGGTAGGTTCCATATTTGTTTTGAATTGATTTTTGTAATCTTCAGAGTTTTGGTGACACTGCAGCCTCCTCTGGCCACCAACATATTCTTTCTACCATATCTGAACTGGATGGCTGCTCACTCAGCCTTTCCCAGGGCATGAGCCCTTATCCTGCAGCCCCCAGGGTCCCCCCTCCACCCCTTTTTCTGGGAGAGCTGACCTGAATTCTTCTCCTAAGGGAACACAGTGCAAACTGAGAAATAAACAAAAACAACCTACTGTCCACCACAAGCCTTCTGTCTACAATTGAGAGAAGAGAGGCCTGAAGTCCACAGACACAGTCAATTGCAGCAGTGTTTCATCACTCATTTTGAGGTCTTCTTTTCTCCCCAAGCTGTTTATTTTTTCTGTTTTGGGCTTGTTTAGTGTTGTTTTGTTTGGGGCAGGAGGGGAGGCTGGTTTTTTTTTTTTTTAAGTGAAAGATTCATGGAATGTGCATTGTCCAGTAGAAATTCAGTCTGGCCTTCAATCCACCTGCTGGATTACAAGTGTTGCCTTTCCAAGAACACAGTTGTTTTTAATTACCTCTTCAATGAAGCTGAACAAATGGCAGTCAGGTCACACCATCCAGCATGGTTCATAAGTTTTATGAGCTATGTTGCACATCACAACAACGTGTGCAACCAGCTTTCACAAAACAGCACACTAGCTCTCAGCCAGATACTACTTCTGATCTGGACGGTCCCAACTGCAGGTTGTCTTGCAAGGCTGTTGTATAAATTCAACACTTGCATTGTTGGAAATGAACACAGTCTCCCACTACCATGATTTTGTGCTAAATTTCAAACAATGGCTGGCACATTTCATCTGTAGCATATGTGTGCACTGTGTCATGGGAAACTTAACACTGCCCATGAAAAAGATAATCAACTATTGAGAGGCTATGGTGGAAACAGCCCCCTATGCCTTCCACATGGTTTGTTATGAAGGTGACACAGGCACAGGTGGCTCATACTATGTTCCCAGCTCTGTGACATGCCTTCAATTAAGATATGTCAGAGACTCTTGAGTTTCTCTTTTCCATTCAAAATACTTTCTCTACTTCTGTATTTTCATTTCTTCAGTAAAATTCTTAGTTATTTTTTCAGCACCAACAGCATAGGGGCATAATTAGTGCTTGAACTGTTCATAGAAGAGTGTTTAGGAACAACAGGTGGGCAGTGTTGCTAGCAGTTATCTTCTAATCCAGCTTTCCAACAGAAAAGCGGTTTTCAAAGTTTCTCTCTGGTTTTCATATAAGAACTGCTAATGGTGAATATTCTTCTCAACAGTAAATGTCATGCCAATTAGAGGTGAGGGAAAGAAATCTTCAGATTTTCTGTCATGGAAAAGAAAGGGGCAAGGAGCAGGGAAGGGAGAGGAGAGAGAAAGCAAGAAAAGTGAAGGGGATTTAATTTCCTACCATCTCTCACTGCATGGCTCAATGTTTCTTAGCAGTATGGCAATAATGTTTAGAGACTGCAGCGAGGATCAGGCCATACTGGCAGGCAATGCATACGCAGGCAGAATATTGCCTGTGTTGAAACAGTGCCACAGGCATCTCTAAGGTCTTCTCTGGGGCTTGGCGATACTGCTCAGAAATCAGGCTTTTGCTTGCTTCTGATACAGATGTCCTGTTTTCTCTCTCAAGATATTGGGATGTGGCTGGGGTGTGCACACAGTCAAAGAGGTTAACGATATCCTGTCAGCCCTGATCCCAGAGGTGCGATAAAAGTAAAAATGGCATGGGAAGGTGACAAGGGAGAGGGATGGGAAACAGAGACGGAGAAGAAGTACATTGAATTAATTTGCCTTTGGGAGTTTTGCCCGTGGTTTATAGAGACGGTAAGGCAGTTAAAGGAAAGAATGCTGCAAACCCAAGGGAGAGTGAGTACTCGGAATCAGGAGAGGCAGTCTGAAACAATCTTCCAAATGAGTAATTGCAGAGGGCAGCAGAATGCTGAGTTCTGACTGTACCCAGTGTCATCTGCAAATTGAACCTGCATGTTCTTGCGACTTCATGTTATTAGTTACAATAGAGCATACTTCTGGAGTGTTACTGTTGTGTTTCTTCTATTGGCAGAAAATTTCCTCTTTTCCTTTTCCTCTTACTCCACGCCACCCCCATCTCATGAAACAGGATCAAGTTTCAAACTGCAGTCTGAGATGAAAAAAAGAGGAATAATAAGGAAGGGCCCTGGAAGGGAAAAAGTAGCTTGTGGTTTTAAGGGCCTCTTAAGGAATTCCCAGTGTGGGCCACCTCCAACTGCAAATGCTTTATCTATGAATGCAAACTTTATAGTATCAGCTCTAATGTTATATCTTTGCAGAAAGGATTTAATCACTATTCAGTGGACAAATTGCCAGACAATTCCTGCTTGAGTAATTTGTACTTCAGACAAGTAATGAGCCAAATCATTTGGAGAGAATTAGAAGGAACCTATAGTTTTAACACTTTGAATCAAAACCAAAGTTCAGTTTGAGGTTTGTTTGAGAGATGTACCCAAACCACCACCCTTGCTATAAATAACTCCACATTTTAGAGATGTTTGATGTAGGTTTGGATCTGATTTTGGGGTCTGGGCTCATTCCAAGTTTGTTTTTCTGTCATTTGATTTGCAAGAAAAGTAGGGCATATTACTCCTATAAGCAGGCAAATTTAATGACACTTATAAGTACACAAATTAGCAGCAGGTATATCTCTTTTTCTCAGAATTTGTACTGCTGCTGCGAATCTGAGGAGAGTAGGAAAAAAAAGTCTAATTGTATCAATGGAAGAGCTTTATAATAAATAACACTTACACAGCAATGGAACTGCTACATGTTTCATGTTCCAATTAAACTTTTACATGCACTAGTTTCTTTGCAGGACCAGGATGTATGTCAGTCTGTTCTACATCCTGCTGAGAGGTAAAAGAATTCTGATTTTAATAGATATGAAGACTACCTATCTGTTAAGAAATTTTTGCAAGAAATATGAGAATGAAAATTTGCAATAAGGCAGACCTAAATAATGGGGAACATTTGCCTCACTATTTTAATATTCAGGTATGATAAGACCCCAGGATAGGTAGATTTTTGTCATGTCATATTTTCACCTTGAAACTGGTTAGGTTTGACTGCTGCCTCTTGCTGTTTCTGGTATTCACCCTGACTTAAAACGCCAACTTTTCTTCTTATTTTGCACCTTAGATGCAGAAAACAAAGGTCAGTTTGACCACTTTGAGACACTGGAGGTCAGTGTCTTTTCAAGCGTCCAGAGCTTCATTCTTTAGTTGGTCTTGCAGATACTATGCACATTTAAAAAATATTTCTTTAGCTATTCCAAATTCGGTGCTGTCAGAACATGCCATTCTCACTAATCCTTTAGCTAGAAAAAATGCACTTTGTTGAGGCACTTCAGTAACATTACATAGATGCACTTTTTATAAGGAAAAGAATTTTTCCCTCAGAAAGCTTGCTTTTCACTGCTGGATAAGTACATCTTGTGCCTAAAATTAGCCATGTGGGTTTTTTATCTCTTTTTCTTCTAGCCACAGTCTTATAATGTAACAGACATTAAGTAGAAAAATGACAAAACCAGCATGCATTTTCTTTGGTCTTTATCTGTGTTAACCCACCTGGGGAGCTGTTTACACAAACCAAACAACAAGAGTAATTAAATAAATAGAATATCCATTTAATACATGTACTTCAACTCTGTTCGTTGAGGGTCTGTTTTGATTTTATTTTTTTAACACAAAAAAATCACTTTCTTATTGCACATAAAATATCTGTATGTGGAGTGGATATTGAAGAAAAAAAACAAGAGTAGAGGGCTATGCTGGGAAACCTGAGTGGTTGAAGGGGCAAAAAACTCACCAATCTCCTGGGAATAGCTTTTGCGCTGGCACACCTACTAGCAGTGCCTCAAAGCTGGACAGGCAAGATGTATATATCCCTCATTTTCAGTTGCTTTCCTGCTTGGCTGACTTAATATGCAGGTTTTCTGGAGGGATGTTTTTAATGGCAAGATTTCACATGGTAAGGATGTAATTCAGGAAACAAAATTTGGCGTGTTGGCATCTGCTAGAGCCATTCAGCCATCTAGATGAATGAAAGCCTGACATGACCACGATGATGCTGTCTCTTACAATTTTATCTTAAAAACTTAAACCAGGCTGCTGTTGTGAATGTTTCTAGGGATACAAATCTCTTTTCCATGCTCTAAATGAAAGCTGAAAGTGACAAATGACAATGATGTAAGTGTGATTTTGGGTAGATTAGAGTCCTTCCTGACCACTTCAAATAGTTTACTGTACTGAATTTTTAGAAAATCAAAGAAGTCTCAAACCGAACTCTGTACCTTTCTGCATATGTTTGAAATACTGTCTACTGAAAACACTTGCTTACAGAACATCACACCTGCTGTTTGGATTTCATAACCCAGTTTGTATCTACAGTGTAAATGTCATCAACATATTGGTTCATTCTGAATATCATCTTAGGGAAGTGATTTCACTCTTGACTACTTTATATGCTAACAAAAAGTTGGTTTTACACTTTTTCTGCAATGTTACATTGCAGTCTTCAAATTCCAAAGTGGATCTTTTGACATGTCTCACGATAATAACAAATAACGAGCTTTAAATCCTCTTCTGTTGCTCATGTTGCCATGTTCTTTCTAGAAAGGAGCATGTTGTTAGCTTGCATTTCACAATAGCCCTTCAGGAAACCATGAAAGATATTTTATTTTTCTTCATTTCTTAGGAGTGGAATCGGGAAAGCTGAAGATGTTTGAACTTCTCTTGTTGCTTATCTGTTTGCTTCTGCCTTGGAGGCTTTTTTTCATACCTGTTTGGTTATAGTTCTGGTAAAGCATGCAAAAGAACAGTTTCTGGGCAGGCTTATGAATACACAGGCATATTCCACTTTGTCAACAAGCTGTTCTAGGGAGAGATTATTACATAGTTTATATAGTTCCTCTGTTACCCTCAGATATGAAGAGGGACAACACAGCCATATAGACGTCAAATAGGGAACTAGGTTGCCATAAAATTGGAAAACTTAGGAGAAGAAAGGAAGGATTATTTAGGATCAAATGTGTAAGTCAAAACATGATATTTTCATTTTTCTATGCTAAATTTTGTAAGTTATTAATCTATTTTGCTTAAAAGTTTTTTTCTAGATTATGAACAATTTCCCTTTAAAATAAGTATGTGTATGTGTTTTTACAGACAGTTGTTAGCTAAATATGTAGATAAGCCTCAGTTCGTAGCCAGAAAATTATTACTTAAAGCTCATTGCACTTAATTCAGTTGGCTAAATCAATCAGCATTCAAACAGGTGAAGCCAGATTTGATCAATTTCTAAAGAACTGCCTTGAATCCTGCATGAGACAAAGCCCTGCATTCTGTTTGTGTTTAATAAACGATCATGCAAGGTCAGTTGCTTAGATTTATTTTTGGCAACAGTTCTACACTTGAAAATGAAATAAACCTCCAAACCCCTGTTTCCTTAACATCAGAACGCTTTCTTGTGACAGAAATAATTGAAATAAGTTGTTTAGATTCTCAACCAGATTTGGCTTTTATACATTATACTACTGCCGTATCAGGGTTATCTATCATCGAAGACAAATGCCTGAAATTTTTTACCTTCCATTGCATTTGAAGTGATTAACTATGTTCTGGTTTGGAAGATGAAAAAATTTGGAGGTACTGGAATTCTGAGTAGCATGAAACCCTTTTTGCTAGTTTCCCTTATAACACAGATCCTAAACCAGGCCAGCTGGCATGCTCTCATCTTGAAAGATGTCAGCACATCTCTTGGAATGCTTGAATGATGTACATGTACAAATAAACACTTGGATATATCACACACTGGTATCAGCTCTGCCTCATCTTGTGGTCTGGCAGCTGTAATATTCTCCTCATCCTGTCTCCCCACCCTGGTTTGTTGAAATGCCTTAAGGATATCAAACTGCAGTAAGCCAGGTGCATCCATTGACTTGTACTGGGTGGATAGCAACGTGTGCTTTCTGTTGCTGCTGGGTTTTGTGATATGCTGAAGGCTAACTAGATGGAAATGACAAATGATTTAATGACGGTTCATGTCAGGGGTCTACAGGCATCCGCAGCAACTTTCACACTTTGAAGTGACTCTACTTCCTAGTTAAAAAATGGCTTTTTCAGTGCACCTTGACTGTTCTCTGTTCCTCAAGAGGTAAGAATGCTATGACAGGCTCAATCTATGTTTGCATTGTAACGTGTGTGGGAACTTCAAAGGCTCTGCTGCAGCTCCTTTCTGGGGTCTCAGTGCTATCCAATCAATCAATTTATTGTCAATCTGCCATTAATAAGGTGTCGTTAGTGGATCAGTAAGAAAACCCCTAAATCAAACAACTTAGGAATCAATTGTGAGTACAGAGATTCACTACACAGTTAACTGAGTTTTTGGCATGCACATCTAACCTGAATTAACACCCAGGGCTGCAAAGGTTCCCACAGCGAACCTCCACCTCTGATAGCACAGCACTGTTGCTTCTGCTATTGATCTGTTAGGGTTTGAGGATATGACCTCCACGCTAATGTATCCCAGTGTTTCTCCGTGATCTTTACAGCAATTCCATCTGGAGGAACTGTAAAAAGTGAACTAGATGACTATCACCAGTTGAGTCATGATAACTGTTTAATCCTTCCTAACAAAGAAGTGCTCAAACTGTAACCACCATACTGACTATACAGCATAGCTGATACTGTCAAATCTCCAGATGTGATTCTGAGAGTTTTCTAGATGCATGACACAGAAGGAGGTAGCAGTCAAATACAGACTTTCTTCTTGTCTCTCACAAGGGAAACCAGTTGCCACAAAGATAGGTGAACTGTTAAAACTCCTTCTATTTTCAGGAACGATGGGGTATATTTTCACCATGCTTTTTAACCTCTTAAATATATTTCAGTGACTGCTGGATCACCTGAAGCAACCAAAAATAGAAGATATTCTCTTAAGAAAGAGTTTGGTCTTATAGTAGTTCCTGTGGAAAGCCACTATTTCAGTTCGAGATTTAATCCCACCACTAAGATCTTAGATTGTAAGAAAGTTTCTCACTACCTACACCCAGAAGTTGGAGAAGAGCTGTGGGAGATGATGAGATGTAGAATACTATTCTGAGAGAAAATACCATCTCAGAAATGGGAAGCAAGGACTGGGAATGCAATGCAGAGATTGATGCTCTTGAAGGACATTGATGGGTTACCTTTTTGCAGCACTAGGCAAGGCAAGGAGGGCTTACCAATGCACTGTGGAAAGCCATGTTTGCACGGCATTACTCTGAGTCAATAAAATTTCTATGTTTCCAAGGTGATTAAATCAACCAGATGTCTTCTTATGACACAGTGAAAATAAGCAGGCCTGTGAGAAGATTTTGAGAGAGAAGATAATAATTTCTTCCAAGAGTTTTCTACCTCTCGCATGAATATTAATCAACTTCAGTAACTTCGTATTGGGGAGCATCAAACAGCTGATTGCAGATGCAAAGCTATATGAGCTCACCTGATGAAATCTCTTTTGTTTTTTTTTTAATTGTTCTTAGAATTTTCTAAGTCCTACAGTAATTGTTTTTGCAAGGAAGGAACAAAATTAAAATATTCACATATGGGATTTCATGCTGATAGTTTGTTTAGTATTAAGTGGAAAAATGAGTTTGAAATATTTTTAATGCTTTACTAATTAATTGCCTAGAAAATTATTCATTAAGCTTTCATTTATTTCCCTAATCTCAAGCTGCTGGTTCAAGCTTTGACTCTCGGGATTCAGACTTGCAGGCTAGTTCCTCAGAATATGAAAAGGTATAGGGTATTTCTTGCTGGCCATGGATTCTCTTTGTCTTCTCTAGCAGTCATCAGTGCATCATAAGCTTCACACCTAGTTATGCTACAATTTATGAATGGATAATAGAACTTCTTTCTGTTTATACTTTTAATTTATTCTTTTTTGTTACGATCTTGTTTATTGCATCTGTTTCTTCTTAACTGAGAGATTCTGTACTTTTGGGGGTAATTGTCATCTGAGTGGTTTGTTTTATTAATTGGTGTCAATTAAATGATACTGAGATACACTAGCTCATATTCTATTTTTTTTTCCCTTTAGAACTCAGTTCATACTCAAATTCAGTATAAAGGCAAAACAAGCACAACCTGCTTTACACATTCCCAGTTTTCACAGGTAGGTTCTGAGCAGCAGTATTGTTGCGTTGGATCATCATAACAAATGACCTTAACAAATGTCTGTCTTCTTGTCTAAAAAGACCAGATCTACCTGCCTGCTGTTTCTTCTTCCTCATGGATGAAATTCTTGGGCAATTATAAAGCTTTTCAGAAAACCGTCTTGGTTTCTGCTGTCCGTGTCACAGGACTTTCTGTTCCATGTGGCATTCTGTAGATCCCCTAGATCCAGCTCACCTTTGATTGGAGGGATAATGCTTTCTAATATTTTCTAGCACAAAAGCTGGAAATAGCAGACACTCTTTCCACACAGTGCCTCATTATCCCAACTTCGTTTGTATAATGACTTTTTTTCAGAAGTAATCAAACAGGCTTTTCAAATCCTAGTCCTGCTTTAAGAGATAAACTGATTCCCTACAGTTATCACTAAAATGCAAACACCATCAGGATGGAATTTCATCGTGAGGAGCGTATTGCAGTGATCATTGAGGAAAAGAGGTTTTTGAATTCACAGTCGAGCCTATATGCTTCCATAAAGTGATGCAAGATTTTAAATTAATTTAGAAGAAAACATGTCTCTTAATTTTTATAGTTGACCATGGAAAACTAATTAGAAGCTTTCAAGAATTTGTGTTATTTACCATGAATTGAAGAAGTAACAAGACACCACACCAATATACTAATAGCAATAAATATTGAAGAAATAAGGATTGATTGAAGAAATTGAAGATGATGGACCTTCATGAAGTTCAACAAGGAGAAGTGCAGGATCCTGCATTTGGGGAAGAATGATCCCATGTACATGCTGAGGAACACTCAACTGGAGAGCAGCTTTGCAGAAAGGAAGCTGGAGGTCCTGGTGGAGACAGAAATGTGCCCTTGCAGCAAAGGCAGCAAATGAGATCTTGTGCTGTAGTAATGTACTTCCAGTGAGTTGAAAGAGGTAATTCTCCTCTCCTCAGCACTGGTGAGGCCACACCTGGTGTGCTGGGTTCACTTCTGGGCTCCTCAATGAAAGACAGACATGGACATACTGAAGATTGTCCAGCAAATGGACACAAAGATGAAAAAAATGCAGAATTTCTCCTATGCGGAAAGGCTAATATTAGATGATAGTGTTTAGGAAGTTTTTCTGTTTAATTCTGATCAGGGTTGAAGGGCTGAATGCCCTTGGTACTGCAGTTTGGCTGAAGACAAGCACTTCTTACTTTTTTTTTTCAACAGTTGCACTCTCGAACAGATTCCATATTCATCCGTTTTGATGCCTATTGTACAAGCAACAATTTTCTAATTCATACAAAACCAAAGTTCCTTTGAGTAAAGGAGCATCTTTGGCCAAGATCCTTTCTTCGCTACATTTCAGGGTATCCTGGTACTGGATGATATTTTGCCACCACAAAAACGAAGGCGGCTTTAACGCTCAGTTTTTCCTTGATGACCACTGTATAATTCTTGTCTCTACCACTCAGTACACATCCTATGCTGATGACACACAGTTAGACGATCTTCCCTTTCTGCAGCTTAAGAAATTTGACATGATTGCAATTGGCGCTGAGTTAATTTATACATTAGGCTGCATGCACTCTCAGCAAGACGTTCTTATTAGGAGCCACCTTGGACTCCTTGAACAAAAGACCTAATGTACAAATATATTTTGATGATTTGCACCTATCACTTATTTAGCAAAGGGGACATAACTCATGTGGTTTCAGGTTTGGTTTTTTGTTGGCTCATGAGTTGTTAAATTACAACTGCTAATATTCAACTATATTACCTCATCTATCTGAAATCCTCATAATTTGTGTGAATGTGATTAAAGAAATCCCTTACCCCTGAGGCTTTTGAATGAGTTTGTTTCATTTTGCTGACTGATAAGGGTTGTCATATTTAATCTAACATCAAAAGTGAGGAGAGGAAAAGCAGAAGCAAAACAAACTGTAATTTTTTTTTTGAGGTTGAGTACAAAATTTGTAAGTTACATGAGTACAAATAATTATGCCTCTTCACACTTGTTGAGATATGGAGGCATTTTATTCTTGGGGGATTTTGAACAAACAGGTGCCGCACTGGAGTGGATTGCTTCAATGGGTGGCCTGGTTCCATGGGAAGTACATAGCCTATAGGTAAAACTGAAGGGAACAGAAACATTAATTGATTTATTTTAATTACAAGGTACATCTGTTTTCCCATCTTGGCTGTGTTTAACAGTTATTTTTAAGCACTTAAAATGATGCAGCTAGACATATCTTTATAAGGCTGCAAACAGAAATTAGGAATTTTCCCTTTACATTCACAAAATTTTGTTCATTTTATTTCTTGAAGTCATTATTTTTAATTGTGGTTACTGATGGATGATAGGAGGATAATAACTATTTAAAGTATATGGGTTAGATTCTCGCATGGTGTCACTTTGCATTATTTTGTCATGATCGAGCACTCGAGTTTTATGCTGTTGAACCAACTGAAGGTAGTGGAATTATCTAACCTCATCAGCAATTCCTCTTCAGACTATGTATGGTAATGTTTCTGAAAACAAAGCAAAATGCACAATCATAGGTAGCCAAGAGGTTTTTAGTGCAGATGGACTGAGGTAGATGGTCCAGCTACCTGTTTATACTGCAGCAGCAAAACAGTATCATTTCAACAGAAGACTGGGAGTAGAGATTTCTTATCTTGAATGCTGTCTCTTTGCTTTAATGTAATTAATTATGATTATAATGCTGGGAGCTAGAGGCTTTAAAAAAAAGTATCTCAAAATTGCTCTGAATTACTTGTTGAATAGAGACAAACAAGACAGAGAATAGGCTCAACTGCAATAAACAGCATGAACAGTGCAACAACAGCAGGTGCCAGTGATGTGTTGATTGCGGGGGGAATATTTGGTGAGGCGATGAAGATTAACTAAAGGAAATGGGATGAAGGGAAGGAAAAAAGTGAAAGAAAAGATAAAATAAGAAGAGGATAGAGCAGCAAATGTAATTAAGGAGAAGAGGAAAGGAGAGCTGTGGCAAACTCATCACTTTCTTAACTATTTCTGAGGGGTCTTATTTGCACTTTTGCAGCCCACAGGTCCCCACAGACCCCCACAGGTCTTTCCCCAAGGTGAGTTCACCGAATCCAATGATATGTCCCCAAAATGTTACGGTTTCTGGGGGAGGAAGCTGAACTTTGTCTTGACTGCTTCTCATTCATTCCTTTTTCCACCCTAATTTTGCTGCTGCTTCTTTTAACTTGTCAGCTTATCTAATCATGCGTCTCAGTTTCTCCAGGTGTGGAAACAACATTAACATCTAAAGATGAAAAGGCTATAAAAATGCTCAATCATTCTCGTTCATGTCAGGCTTTGCAATGAAACTGTCTTCTCCCTTGTCACCTGTCTGTGCTTGCTCTTCATAATCTTTTTAATGAATCTTTTATCATCAAACTGAGCTCTGAGATGAGCTCAGTAACATACATTATTGGTTTTAAAGAACTGAAGGTGAGGATGACTCTATCAATGGAATGCTTTTAACATTTATTTTTTTAGAGGGGGTTCTACGGCTACCAGTGTTGTAAGCTTTAGGCTAGAGTAATCAATATGCAGCTGCTGTTCTCCCATCTAACCTTATCTGAAACTGCAAGACAATTCAGAACAAAAGGAGACCTGGTAATTTTAGAATGGATGAACAATCTCTCAAGTCCCTTAAATTTTTCAGTCCATACTCGTTGTTAAACTCTTTAGTATCCTGGCACAAAAATAAAGTGGTAAAATTTTCTAGGTAAAGACTTCTGGCAAAACCTTTCTGTCTACAGGAAGTAAACACGCAATCTCCATACTAAGCATGCTATGACAAGCTTCTTAATCGCCACTTGAAAATTGGTGAAATATACAATTAATTACACATCTTTTAAGAAACCCACCTTTAAAGGGTTTTACCTGGAAATACTTTGTAAAGCCTCTTTTCCCACTGTAGATGGGCTCACAGATTTTTTGAGCACGATTTTTGTGTAAGACATATTCCCCAATACTAAGATTAAATTATAAAAATAAAGGAAAAAGACAGGGACAGCAATAGAGGAGTTATTTTTATTTCTATGATTGCTGGAATTTTTCAGCTTCTTATTGCTTGAGTTTGATATTTTTCCTTTGCTGTTCTCAGAATAATCCCAGATTGCATCTAAATGTATCTTTTTTCACTTTTCAACCCAAATCATGGTAGTTATGAGAGGAAAATTTTATACGTGAAAAAGTGAAACTCCTATTAAATTTTATAAAGTATGTCCTTTTACTCATCATAAACCACACCCTTAGCCGACTAATCTTTAAATTCTGCATGTTTTATTATATAGGCTCTGAATTAAAAACTTAGTGATGCTTTAATAAAAAAAAGTTTAGTAACTTAAAAAAGAGACAGACTTAAGCTATGTGAATTCTATAGTTTATTTGAAATGGTGCCAATAATCTTTAAGTTTCTGGGATCACAATGACTCATGCTCTGCACCATAAAATCAATAATTCAGAAATGCAGCAGGTTTTGGCATAAAAAAATTAGAAAATGATGTCTAGCTGGATTTATGGTCACCTGATCTGGGTCAGCAGCAATAGTTTTCTGACACTGTAGCGTCATACTATTGGTATGACCAATAGTAACTTCATTGTTTCAAGGCTGAAGAACTGTTTGAAAGAGAGGAGCTGCTAAACAACAGCAATTCCCTCCTTCCACTTTCTGTGCCACCCATCTTGCTTGGATGGCTAACTTATGCTTTTCAACAAGACATTTTCTCTTTCATAGCACACCTATTATTGCTGGACTCAGATGATCAGTGCAGTGTTTCACTCATATTTTGCTATTATTTGCATGATGACCATGTATTAGAAATCATTCTCTGCACATACGAAAGCAGGGAAAATAAAGAATTTTCTGCTAGAAGATGATGGTCATCACTATGTCTTTCATTCTCTTTGCTTTAATTGAACACAGAAACATGACAGAGCATGAGCCACTGACAGTTTTGTGAAACACTGGAAGTGGAGGCAAGACCAGCTTAAGTTCTGAGCACTGTCCCAGCATCCAGATACGACCTACAGTGATTAAAACCCTCCTGTGATTTATTGCTGATAAAGGAGGAGCACTATATTTAATTCTCTCTCTATAAATTGTTCTTCCATCTTCAGAAATGTTTGGGACCCAAATCAATTTTTTGGTTTTTTTTTCATGTTTTTTATGCTGCGTTTTTTAGTGCTGTCATTACCATAGTTGCCATATGAAGAAACATGTCCACCGCTTAATGTGCAAACATGTATGAGGACATGGTTCTTGACACCAGGTATTGCCATGGAAGAAATACAGCATCAGGCAAAACATTTCATTCTTTTGATATTGTTAGTTTTCTGCAGAGTCCTGAAAGTGTGCTGGAAATATAAAATGTGCAGATAGGGAAAGCTGCTGTTCGTGTGCTGCTCACACCTCTTCTAATACTCCAAAAGATTTACCTTGCCTTCGACTCTGAATAGTCAGCTTCACTGCTTTTTTGTTGAAAGTCTTTCATGGTACAAATGGAGAGCCAGTCTTGACCTGAAGACTGTTTTTCTTTGTGTATATATTTTAAAATACTTACTATGATCAGTACTTAATAGACAGGTTCTCTTCCTTTAAAGCAGATTTAACTCGTATTGTTTTTGAGTAAGAGGCCACTGTGCGATGCTTCAAAACCTAACTAACCAGCTAAACTATTTTAGGCTAGAGAACTAGAAAGACACAGTCTGAGGGTTTTGGGTTTTATAATAGCCTTGTGTCCCTTTCTGCTCATAAAACTGACAACATCTCAAAGACCATAACTAAACTGCCCCCACATATCTAGAAACATGAAGGCATTGGCAGGGATGCCAAAATGCTAAACCAATAGATTGCCTTTTCTGGGGCTTTCTGAGGATCTATGAATGTGTAGCTTGTGTGGAAGAGGCTGTGAAACTGGGGTCTTGGTCATCACATCTTCCTGGGAACATAACTCCAGGACACCCGTACAGTAATGCAGTTTTAAAAAAATTGTTCTACCTTGTAATTTGTATACAAAGGTATAGAACTGAACTGTAGTAAATGTGATATTTTGCATTGTCCTGACTATGATACTCAGAATAAACTTAATGAAAGCTTGAAGAAATAAATTGAACCTATGAGGCATGTTTAGCATGAGAATTCAAACAAACAAACCAAACAAAGAGAATGCTACTTTGTCCATTTAAAAATCTTCTGAGAAGAGGATTACTGCATGTCCTCACCTCTGAAGGGTTGTTCTCTCCTGTTTCCTATCTTCCTTTTTTAACAGTGCTTGACATTTAGACTAAATTTTCGCCACACTGAGTCTTTTGCAATTTATAGACCAAAGATGCTGACTGTATTGTTCAATCAGTATTTTTGAGCTGTCATGTGCCAAAATACCTTTAATTTAAACACAGATGTAATACCTCCCTGAAACAGAACTTGAGCACAGCTTTTGGAAGCTGAGTGTTTCCACATATGTAAAAACTAAATGACTATGATTCAATTCACTGAAGGTTATTTATACCTCAGAACTTACTGTCCTAAAAGTGCCTGTCCCATTGGAAATATGATTCAGATGCCCGAACTGAAAAACTATTTTCCTTTTTCCTGTGTAAAATATGAAACAAAAGACTTCTGAAAACAACCTCATTAAAACAATTCCTTTGTCGTTCTCTGACAGAGTAAATTTAAAGGCACATGGCAGTTTCCCTGCATAGGTGGTCTATTTAATGTGTTAACCTCACAATGACCTCTGAGATACACTGTGTGTTATTGATGAATTCTGAGGATTTTTAATCTGTTGAAAATCAACACACTGTGCAATGAGAGATATCAGGTTTTTAGTCTATTAGAGACTAAATTTCTAAGTGCAAGAGATTTCTTTCAAAAGCATTTCTCGTCTTTGGCCAATTCCACCTGTGCTGAGGCTAGGTGAACATGTTAACCAAGATGACCCTTCCCTGTCGGGCCATGTTCCCTTAACAGTTCAGGAAGACACAAATAGGTTTCCGTGATCAGTTGCACGGAGCTGATGTCATCATTGTGTGGATGTGTGATGTTTAGGTATGCTCCTGGGATGACTACTTGAAGTGTTTCTTTTCTTATTTAATAGTCCTAGTGCTTTTTACCACACTTTTATTATAGGCTGAATGTCTTTGCATGAATGAAGGCAGGCAAAAGAAGCTTCTTTTGGTAAGGAAAAATGGATACCGTGGGCCAGATCGTCAGCTGGCATAAATCACGCCTGCTCTTGAAGCCACTGGAGACGTACCAGCTACTTCACAGAGGAAGCAGCCATGTGTTCTTTGTGACTTTTTTTTTTAGAAGCATCTTTATAGAGTTACAAATGTGTTTCATATCCTTGGTCCTTGGAGGAGAACAAGCCAACACTTGAGTATATTACAGCTTTCTAAATACAGTAATTTAACGATGCCCATTAATCAGTCAGCTAACTTGCATGGAAAGTCTTTACAAATGAGAAAATAGAACTTTTGGTTGTTACTGTTAGACAATTTTTTTTTTTTTAAATATAATTGGTGTCAGTTTTTCAGTGCCAAGTAAAAGCAGAGGCATTTTCCACCCTCTAAATCTTCCAAACTGTCACTACCCATAGTCTGAGACAGTTGTGAGAGAGGAGTTGAACTGCTTCAGGGTTTAATGCGGTCTCTGTGAGGGCTGTGGCTGTCATTGCCCAGTGATGTAATTTCATTACTTTGTACAAAATGGTTGGGCTGGTACAAGTTGCTTGCAGACACTTACATTCCTACTACCTACATAGGAAAACAATTTTTAATAGCAGATAGCAGAAACAGGATGGAAATGTTCTTTCTTGAACTGGTGCCACATGGCTGCATCAGCCCTTTTAGGGGTGAGCCAGGGGCAGTCTTTCATCAGTCTGACATACCTATAGTTGACTGGAACACAGAAATACTGCCAAATTAGCAATAAAAGGGAGGAAAAATATCCCTGAAGGTATGCTTCTGAAATTTGTTTTCCTGAGACTTATTAAATAGGCCAGGGAGAACCATTATATCACCCCATGTCACCTTTTATACATCACAGGCCATTAAAACTTCACTTAGCTATCCCTACCCATAGCCCCAAAGCTGTCAGAAGGTTTAAACATTTCTGCAGTGTGAAAGCAGGAAGGGCATCCAGAAAAGTAACTGGAAGGACCATGGCTCTGCTGACACCTGAAGCTCTAGACTTTGCAGTGTACTGTGTATGTGGAAGGTTAGTCCAGAAAATCTCAGGGGATGAACCAAATTCCACATTGCAAAGTAAGGTTTAAAAATCCCTGAAAAAATGGATCTGGTAGTCCTTCTTAATCTAGTATCACAAGAAATTCTCTCTTGATCCCTACGCATATGAAGATGTTCTAGGGCTGTACGATAGCAGACTTATAGGGTATCTACTAGGAACGATTGGACTTCTACCATGTGATGAAGCATGCCTGGACCATCAAGCTGTCTTTGTCAAGGATTGATAACATCCTCTGTATGAGAGGAATAAATATGGAATAGCCCATTTGCACTCAGGTGATGTTCCAGCTCTTCCCCAGGACAACTGCTACAGTGGTTGTACTATGAAGAATCCCTGTTTCATAGGTGTATGCGTGTACCACGTCAAGGACAGAAACATGATTAGGATCTAAAAGCCCCATCAGAGAAGTCTCCTATGTTCTGATTTAAACTCAGGAAGAGTGACTTTATGAGCCTCTGTGCTGTCTCGGACAGTGACATGTTATGTATGCTCTTGCCTGCTGTCTTTACTTCCCCTTCACCTCGATGGTTTTGCAGTGAGATCTGAATGTTCCCATCAAGCTGTCAGCCAAGCTGAAAGTACTGACATTGTATGGGACAGCATAGTTACATATATGTAGATGCAAAAACCAGAAAGGAAATAGAAAAAAAAAAAGTGACTTCAAGCAACATGACCTTTAATCATACATCTTGATTGCAGAAGTTTAAAATGCTCATGACCAACACAAATCTAGAACAAATCCTCTATGGGAGCAATAGTGTAGTGAAACAATGACCACTACATATTGAGAAATTACTGCCAAGCCTTAGGCTGCTAAAAGAAAATAGAGAAAAATGGATATGGCACAACTAGCTGATCTGGGTGAGGTGGAGCTCACAGGAGATGATCAGCTGGTGAAGCAAATTTAGTGACCCTTGTTTGAGCACTGCTTCTTTTTTCAGACAGCAGCAGTCAGTGACTATACCACAAACTTTCATGATTACAGAATCAGATTGTCTTGTTTCCTGCTCTACTCATGTCATTTTATACTGCGCTTACACTGATACATACACCACCCTACACGTGTGCTCTTCAGAATCAAGAACGCAACATTAAATTCTGAAACACCTGATACTGTGTTCAATATTGCCTGCTTTAGTATTTTACACTGCTAAATGTGAGCTTCTGCTTATAAAACATTTTTCCCACATGAGGAAAAAAACTAATCCAGGCCCAATATGCCTCTTGTTGTTTGACTTCACACTGTAATATGCCAATTACGTGGAATTTTGAATTTTAGTTCTCAAAAGTATGCAAAATGCTAATTAATTAAGGTGGCTATTTCTCATAATACAGATAACTAAAGGCTATTAAAATATCCGTAATAGGATAAAACAGTGGCATAACGTTCAAAGCTATGACAGCTATCTATACCACTAACTAGTAAATGCCAACTGATTACAAAAGACACAATTATAGAGGGTTAACAGCTATGAAATTAATAATGCTCGTTAATCTCTAGGTAAGGTTTAATAATCACTTGATAGTTATTTAATTCACAGTAACTCTCCATATTAAATCTAAATGAAGGGTTATGTTCCCAATTTGATATTTGTATCTTTAACCGTGCCACTGGGAGTTGGGTAGCTAAAGCCTTGTTCTTAGCATTGAGACTGTATAATCTGAATAGGAACCTTAATTAAATATTACCAAATGTATTTTACTTGGCAGTAGAAGGGGAAAGACAAAGTCTTGGATCTGAACAGAAGCCTCAGATCTACTGGCAATGCTCAGGGGGAGGAAGGGCTGTGATTCATGCTTGATTTGTTTTGTTGGAATGAGGTAGAGCAGCTAAGTTTAGATACCTGCAACTTGGGCCAAACTTTAAAAAAAGTTGGGGAGTGGAGTAGAGCAAGACAGAGAGAGAGAGGAATCCGTCAGCAGCTTACTTTGGTGTCCTTCTGTTGCCTGAGTCCTACTACTTAACCATTCATTGTGCCTGTGAGCAGTTTCTGGTTGCAGACTGGGTTTCCTTTTCCCATCCATTGACATGCTAAATGGTCAGCAGTAATATTAACTGTGTGTGCATTATTTCTTTTCAATTAAAGAGTGGATAGAGTTTAAAAATGAATACAAAACCTAGCATCTTAATCTAAATATCTTTGTGTTTGGAAATCTCTTTACCCTTCTTTGATTACCAATTCAAGCTTCAATTTTGGTAGAAACAGTAAAACAAAGGGATAATGATTGAATACAATATTTATGCCAACACTGGTGCACCACTTGGCAATGTCAAAATACTAAGTACTGCTGTTTTCAGTCCAGCACTTCAAGTCCTGCTGCAATCAAGAAACAAAGTGTGGAAATGGGAAATGGATTCTGCACTGCTTCTTGCATTATCAGTTTACCAGTTCAGCTTAATCTGGCAGTACCTATCAAAGGCAGAAGAGGCGCAGAATGCAAAGTCTGACTTTCTGACCTCACAAAGCCTGTGGTGATGGAAATTAAATTTGTCATTTCGTTGAGTTGCCAAACAATACAATTGAAAACAAGGAATCCTAAAAACCCTAACACTCAAAATTTTAAAGAATTTTCTCATTTTGTACGCATTGAAAAAATCTAGCCTGGACTCACTTCAATTATTGTATTATTCTATTAGTGTAGTACACCAAAAATGTATGAATCAAAAGTTAACAAGAATGTGAGTACGACTAGCAAATCAAATTATCTCTGTGTAGTTCTTTATCAGGTAAGGGATATCGTTATATGTTTTCTTATGTCTTATTGATCTTTTATAATCTGAACAACAACAAAAAGCTGAATCATTTAAATGACACAGTGATTGATTTCTGAAACATGTTGTGGTTTAAGCCCAGCTGGAAATTAAGGTTCTTGCTCAACCCTCTTCTCTCTCTACTTCAAACCAGTGGAATAGGGAGGAAAATCAAAGTAAAACTTGTAGATTGAGATATGAACAGTTTAATAATTGAAAATAAATTAAAAGTACAGTAATTATGGTAAATTATAATAATAGTGACAATAATAAGGGAAAAAACAAGTGATGCACAACGCAATCGCTCACCACCCGTTGACTGATGCCAAACTCCCCTTCCCAGACCCAGATTGACCCCTTCTGGGTTACTCCTTCCAGCTATATACTGGACATAACGTTTTGTGGTGTGGAATATCCTTTTGGACTGTTGAGGTAACCTGTCCTGGCTATGCTCCCTCCCAGTTTCTTTTGCTCACCTCCTCACTGGCATAGCATGAGACAAGGAAATGTCTTTCATTTAGGATAAACATAGCTTAGCTAAAAACCAAAACATCAGTGCATTACCAACACCATTCTCATTCTGAATCCAAAACAGAGCACTGTAAAAGTTACCGAGAAGAAATTAACTCTCTCCTAGCTGAAACCAGAATATTTTGTCACAGTGAATCTTGTAAGAACACATGAAAATACAGCAAAGAGTTGTTATTGTTATGCAAGTTAAACCAGTCATCATGCTGAGAAATTACAGAACAGAATAAGAAATAGTGTGATGGGACTTTCTTGCCAACATGAGAAAAAACCTTTTGGTAGAATAAGAAAAACTGTATTATCCAGGCAGACACTATACTCATCTCTCTTTTCCACTGCCAAAATTCCACTCAAAATGATTTCCAACTACTTTGTTTTGGCTTTCTGTGAAATGATAAAAACCAAAACCCAATAAAACTTCTCTTTTATATAATAAAAGCTCTGCCAGAAGCAAAAATGTGAAAAGTAGATGAAATTAGCAAGTACTCTTAGTAATTAAGAAAGAGTAATAAAAATACCCTAGAGAAAATTGTTAAATTTTTCCAGGTTAATAAGAAAGGCACACCCTTTTAATTTTATTTCTTAAACTTTGGAATGAATGCTGCTAGAGCTCTTTCTAAAATAAATGTGAAAATTCAGTAAACTAATGGCAGAGTATTTAAGAAATACAGATGAAAATTTCTCTTAAATAGCTTTCAAAAATAATAGCAGGTAATTTTTTGTAGACAGCTAAGTGTCTAAGTAACTATTTTGTGATATTATGATTTTTTTGTTGGCCTTTGCAGTAGATTTTTGTAATGTTCCTTCAGGAATTTTGGTCTGAAAATTGTGAAACATTTTTCCCAGTAATAGAACTCATCTTTATAGTACTGTAACAGATAACATTAATTTATTTTATAGCTGGAGGAAGTAATTTAGCTGGGAGGATCATCCAGTAATCCTGCGTTAAAACAAGGTCTAAATATTTTTTCATAATATCATTAATTCTAGACTCTGATATCTTGTCCAGTTCATTAACATTCCATTCCTATATTGTTATTGATTGATTATGAAGGATGAAAATATGAGTAGGGCTTGACAATTTTCCATGTGAACTTGTAGTAAGAAATATGCTAGAAGGAAAAGAAAAGGTGTATTAAGAAGCATAACTTAAGAACATGGATAAACAACAGAGAAAAAACCCCAATCTGCAAAATTCTTTTAAATAACGTTACTTCACTGCAAATATTCTTGTGTTTGCTGTGCCAGTAATCATCCCCTGTTACTGAGTCTGACAGTTTTCCAGGAACTATATTTTTCACAGAGAAGAACTTCTGAACAATGTCAACAATAAAGCAACTTCAAGAGGCTTGTCTGCCACAATTTTACATTCTTGGGGTTTTGGTTTGGTTTGTTTTTTTTTAACCTACAGTCATACTGATTAAGGAAACTACAGAAAAAAAACCTGGCCTTTTGTTGCATTTGACTTATTCTGACTATTTGATAACATCCCAGACCAACAAGCAAGATATGGCAAAATCTGAAGAAAAAACCTAACAGTTTAGAAATACATTAGCACTACCTTCCCTCCTTTTGCTTATTGAAAGAGAATTTATGTGCAGATTATCTATTTTAATGCACTTCCTATATCTAGAGGCCAATTTAGAAAGAGCCCCTCAGAAACACACAAATGCAGGTTTTGAGGATATATTTTTGAATACTAAAATTTTAATAAGATATCAGTTGGCTCTTTTTATCACCAGTGTACCATGCAAAACATTTATTTACTGAGGCATCAGACACAACAGATATGTAAGAGACATAAATTGTGCCCTAAGGGCTGGTTAAGATTAAATCCTACAGATTTTTGGTGATTTCTGGTATTTAATTAGTGTATTAATTCTTATTTGGAAATGATTGTGAGTTTTTTGGTGTCTGCCTAAATTATTTTTGATTTTAAGTGTATGTGCCTGGACATCATGGACTATGTGCTTGCATCATAAATGGTAAAGAATGCAAGCTGCTGGCTTTGAAATCAGAACTTCCTCAGAGCTTGGGATGCTTACATTTTACTTGCTATGAGGAATAGGTGAGGCTGGGTTTAGTGGAGGGTTTGAAATTTCTCAGTGTTTGTGATGTTTCTGAGAGGTAGCTTAATATTCCTGCCTGCCTAGTTATAAAAATAGATTAACATAAATCATTTATTCCTGTTTGTGCCATGATCTCTTAGTCAAAAGACAAACTGAACTGCCTTTCATACCTTTTATGAGCATTTCCTGCTCCAGCTGGGCATCTTATTCTGAAGAAGCTTAAAATACAAGTTTTAAGATGCTGGCATTAACACTTTCAGTTTCCTGTTATTTAGGATCATGCAATCATATAATTGTTGTAAGGGACCTTCAAAGATCTAGTCCACACCTTAATGTCCTGGGCAGGGACACCTTCTGCTAGACCTGGTTTCTCCAAGCCCCATCTGGCCAGGCCTTGAACATTTCTTGAACTGGGCATGCATGATTTCTCTGGGCAACCTGTGTCAGTGCCTCACCACACTCACAATAAAAAATTCCTTCCTAGTCTAATTTAAACCTCTCTCCTAGTTTAAAACTGTTCACCTTTCTCCTATCACTACCTATATGTATAAAAAGGAGCCCTCCCTCTTTTTTATAGGCCCCATTTAAAAGTACCTGACGGCCTAAGTGAGGCCTCTTCTCCAGGCTGAACACCCCAAGCTTTCTCAGCCTTTCATGACAGAAGTGTTCCAACCCCCTGATAATTTTTTGGCCCTCCTGTGGACAGATTCATGTTTTGGGACCCCAGAGCTAGATGTAATAGTCCAGGTGTGGTCTTACAAGAGCAGACTACAGAGGCAGAATCACCTCCCCCAACCTTCCGGCTTCTTTTGATGCAGCCCAGGACAGGGCTGGTTTCCTGGGCTGAAAGTGCATATTGCCAGGTGATGTCTAAGTTTTCACCTGCCAGTATTGCCACGTGCCTCTTCACAAGGCTGTTCCAAATCCATTCACCTGCCAGTATCTAGTCATACTGGTGATTGCCCTGACCTAGGTGTAGCACCTTGTTGAATTTCATGAGGTTCACATGTGATGTGGTTTCACATTGATGGTTCCAAATGATAATCAGGGTCAGGGCTGGGAGTGCACTGGAAAATGTCATGGCAACATTATTCAGGTTTAGCCTATTGGAATTGCTGTGCTTAAGAAGATTTGGTTTTCAGACAATTTTTCCTTGACCAAACCAGAGAACTGAAACACAAACCATGGGGAGAAAAAACCCATTTCTATTCCCAGGTCTGGTACAATCATGTTCCTCTATACCCAAAGACTGATCTAAATGTCATAAAAGCTGATAGAAGCTAGTCCCTCCTAACAGTGTAAATTTATGAGCCAATACTTCTGGTGACTCTGCAGGGGACATAATTTACCATAATTTTCATCAATATACCTTCACTTTGGTCTTGTACTAGTCGGTGTAAGAAGATTCTGTCAGGTATCTTCTGTCAGTTTGAAACAAATCACGGTGTAAGACTAGCCAGTGAATGAAACTCAGCCAATAGGGATTCTTCTGGATGTTTTTTTCCCTTTTGTTTGTGTGGTTCTTTTTCTTTTTCTTTTTTTTTTTTCTCTCTCTTTGTGGTGGTTTTTCTCTATTATTTGGTATTAAGGGATGTCCATTTTCATATCAGTTTTTTGGGGCTTTTTTTGGAAAATATCCTCCTCCTCCCTTCCCAGCCCTAGCTTTTTTTCACTTTCTTGGAGGTAGCTTCCCTGCAGTTTGCGGATGCACTCTGCCTAAGGCAGCCACGGGAGAAGATCTGAAGGTCTTACATCAGACACATCCCACCTGGGACAGAGGGAAGACTGGGAAGGAATCCTTCCTCCAGAGTTAGGGTGTGCTTCATGGAGAAACACTTCTTGCCTTCAGGGTCCTGTGCCACAAGAGCAAGAGCAGAGAACACCTACATCAGACCAGGGCCATACCCTTATACCGGGGCTCTGGTTCTGCACAGCAACATAAGCTCAGCAACACTGATTTCTGAAATGTTGCTTGAAAATAAGGCGATCATCCTGTCAAACCTCTAGTCTTTCTCCTTCAGTCTTGCATTGTCTTCCTTCTGCAAGCAAGCCTCCGAAGAAGTTCTTGTTCTCTCGGTTTCGTGATAACGCTGGGATCTTGTGTGCTAGAGTTCTCTTTCCTGTCCTGGCATGCTACTGAGGTGGAATTAATAATAATAATACAAGAAACGTAAGGGTGATATCATTATGATGGTTAAATTAATCTAATTTGAAAAGGAAAGTTTGTCAGCTTTCACATGACAAAGAATACAGGAAGTAAAAGTATGCACAACAATTTGAGGGCACGTCAGAACCTTCCTAGGCAGCACTGTCATCCCACTCATTGAGTGGGAAGGAAAAGAAATTAAAGTATGTTCTTTGTTTCCAAATTCCAGATTGGCAACTTTGCTTTTAGACATGTTTCAATCTCCAGTTGTGTCTGGAAGGTGTTTGTTTTCCATTTTAATATATAATTTTCCATAATCACATAAGTAAAAGTTTTGTATGTTCAGTGTATATTTCAAATTTTCACTCTAGTAAGGTATTAAAAAAAATCAAAAAATTCCTGGCTGCAGGAATAGAAGAAGTTCAAAGTTCGTATCATAATCATAAGCAGACATCTGCCTCCCTCTCCTTCCTCCTTCATTCTCTCCCCCTCCTCCTCTCCACTTTTGTTTCATTTTGGTTTTTTCCCCTAAAGTGGTCAAAATTAAATACTCACTTTTTCTCTCTTCCTCTGGATGAGCTGTAATTTCATAATATGATAGTTTTATCAAGAACTAACAACTTTGGTTTGGCAAAGAACTACATAATTTTCTTAAATATAAAGTAATAGTTTCAAAGTTTGGGCTAAGGAAGGAAGGAATATTGCAGCTTAGTGAAAGCATATGTTGCTTATGGGGACCTCACAACCACATTCAAATTCAGCTCTTGCCAAATCACGTTACATTGCTAGAACTCCTTTAAATTTCCCCAGTGAGGCTCATATGGCAGGGTCTATGTTCCTGCTATGCAGTACTAAGGAGGTTCATGGGTTTCTCTTTACCTTTTAGATTTCTTTTATGAAATGCTTATGAAGTTTAGACATTCACAAATCAAGAACTCATTTTACCTTTTGTGTTTTTTTACAGCATGATTCCCAAATCCAGACTTCCTAAAAGGTGTAGTAACATGGAAAAAAAAACTTATTCACACATACAGACAATTATCTGTTGGGCTCTCTGCTGGAAGCTGATTGCTTTGTTTTATAGTGAAGCACATATTTTGTGTATAAAGTATATCCGACCGCATTAGAGCTTGAAGTTTGGGTGCTGAGCAGTGATGAACGATCCTGAGCTGTGCAAAACTATCTAGGTTTAGTTCAAAGAGCATCTATAACTTTTGCAGAAGGCCTACTTACAAGCTTTTACAGGGAGAGTTTTTCCGCCCTTTTTGTAGGCATAGGCTATTTTAAAAATTAAAGATGAAAAAAAGTATGAATACTGTTATTACTGTTTTCTTCGACAAAACCTGTAAAACTACTAGACATACTTTTTTTAGTTGAAGAACCCACAAAATATTTTGAAGAATTTTATTTTTTGGGATGAATTTTCACACATTTTTTCCCCTGCCTTGATAGTAGGGGACATTTAAGACTCAAACCTAACTGAAAGCTCAGAGACAACATTCTTAACAATGTAATGTCAAAGCGGTGACACATTTGACTGCATGTATGCTCTGTGTATGCATACACTGGCATGACAGAAGTGAAATAAACAGTGCAGTAAGAATGTTACTTTAATGAAATGGATGCAATTTTAGGTGGAAAGTCTTTAAAGCTTCAAATGCACCATGAACACTTCATAGCCAATCTTTTGTTCAAGGACTCAAAATAAACGAAGTCACATGCACCAAAATTTTATTCCAGGTTGAGAATCTCTAGAAGACTTCTCTTTTAGTCTTTTATAAAGCTTGGAATGATATTGACAGAAGATCTACCTTAATCCATAATTTTTGAATTCTTATTTCATCAAATGCTATTTAATGTGCTACTGAACTGCAGATCTGTGTTAAATTTTTACCCTATCACTGGCAGATAGAATAGAAATATTAAATATGGAAAAACTAAATGTTTTCTGAAAACACGTAGTGCAAATTCTGTTTCTTTAATGAAAAAGAAAGAGGAAAGAAAGGAATAAAAGGACAAAATAATTCTGCAGCCTTTCTGTCCTTTAGAAAGGGGTTGTGTTGTTCAAGCTATGAAAAGACAAAAGTCTTTCAGTTGCATATAGGTGACAACTTTCAAGTCTCATGGCTTTGCTGATACAAAAGCTATTTCTCAGCGAAAACTTTCAATTAGTCCTATCTTTGGCTCAGTTTTTATTTGGAAGAGCAGAGGAGGAAGGCGTCCCAGTCCATGAAAGGGGGGTTGGGACTGTATGATATTTATGGCTGGTCCCTTCCAGCCCAAGTTATTTTATGGTTGTATGACTCTGTGGTTTTATGAGCATGCAAATTTGTGGTTATTTATGTGTCAAATTAAAACTTTTTTTATGGTGAGCTGTACCCATAGCTGTTCACATTTTGTGCCTCATAATCTTGGTAAAACCCAGTCTTTTTGTGTTTCTTGGGGAAAAATGAAAAACCATGTTCTAAACAGATGTTTCACTGGGTCATGTGGACCAATGATGATACAGAAAATTCTTTAAAATTCACTTGGCTCTAGCTGCTACTAAGTGTAAATATTACTGTGGGACTTTTACATCAGGTCAGGCATTGGGAAATCTCTCACTTATCATAATAAAGTCAACGTCACCACACACTATACGTTTGCCTCTTTTTTCTACATGGCATTTGTATATTTTTGGTATATCTAAAGGTGAATTTGTCCTGTTAAGATGAAACACAACTTGCTATTAGAATTAAAATCACAGCCTATATAAGTTCAGGTTAGTAAGAGTGCACATTTTTATCTTTTAAAGTGGCATTTTATAGATGTTGCATAAAAATCCATCCAACTCCATTCAGAAAATCAGTATATAGAGTTGTTACACTCAAAGCTGGTTATTTGTTCTGGAGTTTCTCCTGCTTCTTGCAGTGTTTGCTCTCTTACATAAAGTTTAAAAGTCCCTACATTTCTGACACGGGACGAAATTTAAGGTTGCCTTTTATATGCAGCTTTCTTATCCATAAGCAAAAGTTTTATGGTACCTTTTACACATTAGGAAGTAGAAATACGTATAGGGTCAAGAATTACAAAGATGGTTAACTGTTTTAGTAATTTACAATATATTGGAAGGCTTTATCCAAGACATCTCAGCTTTTCACCAAAGGTGACTCAGTAGAAGAGCAAGTGTCTACCCCACATCAGTTCTGACTCACTGAGACTTGCATGCAATGTTCTCTATCTTCAGCTGGAAGACAAAATATCAGGAATGCTGAAGATAGATATATACTACATGTACATATGCACTACATACTGTACAAAATTCAATTGAAAGAAAATTTTCTAGCAAGTCTCAGATCAAATATACCAATCCAAAAAAGAAAAAAAAAAAGTATGAAATTACAGAATCCCAAAGTATGAAATTACAGAATCCCAAAGTATGAAATTACAGAAATTCTAAATCCTGAATTCTCCAACATTCATGCTCCGGAAAGTCAGCCAGTTCTCTAAAAGCCAGCCTTCATCTTTTCCAGCATAGTTCAATAGCCCAGATACTAAGCAGTCTTCAGCTAGAGCAAAAGTGTGAACATTTTATCAGTTATTTCTTAGCTAGAATATACTTTCTCATAGTAAGACTAGTGTCGCAGAGCTAACAGAAGTACAAAAAAGAAAAGGCAGTATCAGTTCACAGGGGTAAGAAAATAAATCAGTTTTAGGTCAGAATGCTTTCTAGGCATAGACCTATAAGTTTTAAGACACCATTTTGTATAGTTATTTTTGTAATCATAGCTACATTTTCAACACATACTATATGTAGTTAAAAGAAAAAACATGTCCCTTTTGAGAATGTAATTAACATCAAAGGAGGGTGCAATATGGGAGCTGAATCTTGCATGGCTGCTCATTTACTGTTGGTGATGTGGGTTACTGAGACCACAGACACTTTTACTTCTGCATTGACAGAAAATACGCAGACTTCATGACAGTGCTTATTTCTCTACACTGAAAAAACAAACGGATAGGAAAAACTCCAAATCACTTTGGATTAATACAATCATGTAAACACAGTAATCATTAAAAGCTCTGCTATAGTGCTATAGAGGAGCTTTTTAATAAAGGGTGAAATATAGTGTAGAAAGATTTCAGCTTTGGAAGTTTTCAACTGACTTCCAAGTGATAGCAGAAATATTTCAAGTATAAATCGATATGAGATGAGGTGCATTCTTGAGATGTTTGCAGCTGCAGGGATAGCCTTTTCTGCTTATGAACACATACACCTCTCACAAACATTAAGACAGTCAGACTATTTAAAACTGTGACAGCCTTATCATTTGTTAACAGAATTTCTTGTACAGTATATCTGCTGCTAAAATTATAAAAGATAGAACCTGAGAAATAAGAACGGATTTCAAAGCAGATTCAAACTACACTCTCAATGCCTGGTATGACTACTCTTGTCTGTGGCATATTAGGAATGAAGATTTTGTTGGCCTTAGAAACCTTTGGGAGGCTAAGCAGGATGCAGTTTTGAATAAATGCTGCCTCATAAGTGCCCTGGGAATACCAGCACAGCCTGGGGAAGGTTATCTCCTAAAGAATATTCAGATTGCTTTCACATATTAAAAAACAGTCTAAATGAGATGTATAATGACTGTCATGATAAGTGACTTTCTTCTCTGGGTAGCAAAGCTGATAGGATGGTGTGATTCACAGCAAATGTCCACATAATGTCCTTTGTGGTTTTACTTTTTTAATGGATCTACTTCCATGAAAAATTAATTGTTCTCCAATGAACTTGAAAGGTTACTGACCACGCTAGACTTGGCCCAGGAAAAGTTTGTAAGCACCTGCTTAACCTCGAAAATAGTTCCAAACCACTATTGTTTCAATTTACATCCTTTTTAAAGGAATTGCTTGCAGATCATCTGCAATCTTTGTAACAGAAAAGAGTCTGAAGAAATAAGAACTGGAACAAAGTGACTCTGAATGTTACCACAGATAAGCATCCATCCAACTGGCAATCTGTTTTAGTGAAGAACAGCTACTTTACCACTAGTAACAGTCAGTTGCTGCTTGTTGAACTCTGTACTTTGATGTAGAAAAATATAAATGACTCTGTGGATGCTTTAGCATATGGTTATGGGAGCAATTTACAAAGAGCAAAGGCATGTAGACTGTAAGTTCTAAAGTGATAGGAAAGCTTGCTGTGCCTTCTTGTATTTTAGCCAGACACAACAAAACCTCAAGCACAGTGTGACCTTTTTCTTTCTGATGGAGGTGTCTGGTTTTTCTTCCCTGGGATCTGTTAGACATTCCACCACAGATTTCTACACTAAAGTAGGACAGGATTAGTGAAACCTGTACAAACACATCCAAAGAAGCCATGTGTTTGGGGTTTTTTTCTAGCCATTTTTACCACAAAGTGACTCATTTGTCATTTTGTCTATAATCATCAGAGTAAGATTTTTATTCTTTAATCCTATGAATGCTGAAGTAAGTGTGAAAATATCATAAAAAGCTATGGAGTGTCATTAAGGGCAGTTTTGCTTAGCTTTAATGAGTTCAATGAGCTCTAGTGATACAAATGATTTGTATTTCAATATATAAGCAATTTCATTATCTTTTCTAAAATTGTCACTATTTCCTATACAGCACAACATCTGTTAACACCCTGGTGAATATACCTTAATCACCCTTCCAGTGGTTTTTGCGTTGTCTTTCTAGGAAGATAAAAAATGTTTTAGTCTTCGATATTGTTAAAATCTGTTGTATGCAATACTGTTAATATGCTGTAAATTAGCATTTTACTATTAGTAAAATTTTTTAAAAGTTGGATATTCACTATTTTTTTATTTAATAAAAAACCCAATTCTTATTTTTCAGGAATTGTGAGATAATTCTATCTCAGCTAAAAGTAAGAGATTATGTTTATAAGCAAAGCTAAAGAAGGCATCTCAGAGAAAAAGTTAATACCTTGGAAACTGGGCAATAATGGAAGGCAAAAACCTCAACCATGTGCAGCAACAGCTAAGCATTTAGTGACAATAATTTAGTGGCTGAAGAGCACAAAATTTTTGATGGGATTTATACATGAAGTTTGGTGGAATGCTTTTGGAAGACTACAGTTAATATTCATGCCCACAACCAGGAATGTATTGAAATATCTTCATAGGCAAGGGTGGTTTGTAGCTCTTCCAGAACAACTCTCAGTGAAATTAGCCTTGTTAAGGTGAGGATTTCAGAATGGGCCCACTTGTACTCTGTATGATACTTAAGTGGATTGGAAGTTAATTTGCTTTGATGTACATATGAAAATATTTCTGGGTGTATTGGTTCTTCTATTATGATGTTGTATAACTTTTAGACAAGATAATACTGAATCTGTGCTTAATATTTTTTTTAATTGTCTATGATAACAATAAGTATTGGCATTCTTTTGGTTAAATACCAAAAAGAGCCTTTTATCACAGAGAATGCATTGAACAGAAAATGAAAGTAAGTTGCATGTAAGTCTACATAGAGGAACTCTGTGTGCAGTTAGCCCGTGTTCACTGTGTTTGCTGTAGATTGCAGAAGGTAAGAATGTGCAGCTGGAAAAATCGACTGGTCTCTGAGCTGCATATTCTTAGTTTGTGAAGATTTACATAGAGGTGCAAAGGTTGCTTGCCAGCAGCTGATATAATCTGCCAGCTCTTCATAGATTTCCCCTCTGTTTCGTGCTATGAGTCACAGATGTCTATGCTCTATGAGTCACACCTGCAGTACTTGAAACAGATCTTTGAAGAAAAGTAGATGTGTTCAAACTTGAGCATGTAAAGGAGAAGGCATAATGGCTGCTCTTTTATTTTCTTTTCGATTTTAGAAAGCTTTTCTTTGACTTCTGACATGACAAAAATATATCCAGTAGTCTTTTGCATTGTATTAGTTTGTTAAGGATTTTCAGCTCTGTTCCTAAATGTATCTGTAAAATGTCCTTGCATGACTCTGCACTGTAGATACTAGTGTATATGTTTTTGTCTATGTGCGGAACATACCCTGACTATATCTGGCCTGTGATTTCAGTAATGCCTTACTTCCAAAAGGAGGACAGTATTAGGAGTGAAATGAAAAGCTATATCCTTCACAACACCTTGTATGAAATTAAATGCTGCCAAACAACATCACTTACCCTCTATTTGTCTTCAAGGGCATATAAATATCTAATGCATTTTTGAATTTAAATAAATTTTCTGCTCTCATCTGACTTAAATGAGCCTTCTAAGTAAATATTATCAAACATAAAGTCATTCTTTCAGTTAAAAATCTCTGGCTAAACTGTAGCTATGGCTACAATAAGGTAGTCAGGATTTTGAGGGCCAGATGTAGTTGCTATCAATTAGGGGACAGCAGGAAGTGGTTTAAGGATGTCACAAGTTGAGTGTTTCACAGAGTTGTTCGGGCAACGCACAAAGGAATTTTTGTTAATGTCTCCCATACTGTATATTGCCCAGTGGGATGGCACCTACCACTTGCATTGTGCATTTGCCTGTTATATACTTGCTGCACATCCTTGGACACAAGAAGCTGTCAATAAGATACAAATCTACAAAAGGAAAATATTTTACTGAAAAATTCTCCCATTCTTTCCCATCTTCTTCATGAGGGTATCATGAAGTGGTGTCCGTGGATCAGGGCTTGAAGCCCAAGAGAGAGGAAATACCTCTG
Organism: Parotia lawesii; assembly: GCA_003713295.1. Taxonomy (NCBI): domain Eukaryota; kingdom Metazoa; phylum Chordata; class Aves; order Passeriformes; family Paradisaeidae; genus Parotia; species Parotia lawesii. The sequence goes on from RAHM01000412.1 coordinate 324,483, forward strand.
AAATTATGTCATGTCAGAATTTATTTGAATAGAGATGCTCTGCATGCATTTTAGGAACAATAAATTGGTTAATAAATTCCTGCACTTTACTAATAAGGAAAGCATGATTGGCTTTCACTTTGGCTTTACTTAATTCAAAGATGTACAGATTTTCTCAAGGATGTTTTTTATACAAAATAGATAGAAAAGTGCATTTTTCATGTAAAGAAAAGCAGCTTAGTCATGAAAACAAAGTGAAGAAATAAATCTGAAGTGAATGTGAAGGTACGAACACTTCTGTAAACTGTGCAAAATTGATATCTCTGGATTTACTTTCTGTCTTTGAAAAAAAATCTCAGGCAGTTAAGCTGAGCAAGTACCAGTAGTCAAGAGCGGGAAGCACTCATTACAACAATGCTAAGGTTCTGAGATTTAATGAAGTACTTGAAAATTAAATTCTGAAAATTTGAGTTGCTGTATCACTAGTGCAGCCAAGTTATACATATCTATTTTTATTTTTTCCCCCTAGGCAACGGTGATAAATAAATGACATTATTTTACCATCTTACTCTGCCTGTAATAAGAATGACTGTGATTAATTTTATCCTATGGAGGTAATATTTACTGATAAAAAAGAAGTATTACCACAATCTGCAAGTTAATTCAGCAACAAAACACAAATTATGAAGCAATAATTCTTGGGGTTTTGCTCAGCATCAAGTTCAAACCTAACATGATCATAGTACCTGTTCACAAATTTACTGCACAATAATTCTCGCCTCTAACCATTTTGGTACCGGAGTGTATACAGAGTACACATGAAATGTTTAAAATATAATGTACATCATTTTGTTATGAAAAACATCTTATAATAAAATCTGATCATCAGCAATAAATAGTGCAGGGTTTTGTTGTTTCTTTTTTAATTTATTCATATCATTCATCTTTATTCAGTTTAATGAAAGTTGGGAGTCAAGACCAGAAGCCCACTTCACTGAAAACCATTTTGGGTGCTTGCTGCTATAGCAAGAGGCTGAAGATATGCAGCATGTTTAATTGTTCAAAGTACTAATTTTATTTTGTTCTTGGATTTCTAGGGTTCCAGGGAAGAAAATGAACCTCATCAGTCATATGAAAGGAAATCAACTCATACTCTTTGATAAGAAACAGAAAGTTTTATAGAATTTCTGAACTAACTACTGACTTCTTTGATTTAAAGAATTCAGTAACTTGCTAACTGCACCTTCTTTTTAAAATTAGATTTACTAATATATTTGAAAGGCATTTTAAAGATAAGTAACATTTGGATGAATAGTTTCATAGTAATATATTACTAGGGACGTACAAAGAAGTAAGAGACTAGTTAAAACTGGAGAGTAATAGCTTTCACGTTAAAAAGTTTGGTCAGAATTTTTTAAACTTTGCAGAAAAATGATGCTTATCCTTCAGATTACACCTGGTAACTTCTTTATCAAGACAATTTTTTTAGTCACTCTAATAGAGCAGTTAACAACACAGCTTATAATGGAATCTGATAGTGAGCTTGTGGGGGAGAACTTTTACTTCTGCTATTGATTTTTTACCCTTTTTTTTTGACCTGCACTCAATCTAAAAGCACGTAAGTAATTCAGCAAATCTGAGAGACATCAAACCCTGAAATAAAGTTTGTCCATGCCTCCTTCAATATGGCTAACATATGTTCTTAACAAATTTCAGTAATACTATATAAAGAGATGAGCTCCAGAAAATGTTTCTGATATTCTTTCAGTTATTCCATTGGCTCAAAGTGTGGCAGTGACTGTTTTTAGGATTTGGTTCCTTCTGAATTGCAAAGGGAGATACTTTTACATGCACACTTTACTGGAAGATTTGCAGTGCTACAGATTTGCAGTTTCCCAAACACCTTTATTGTGATCAGAGGAAGTAAAATTTTCTTTATGTGACAGGGAGGTACAATGCATAATTGGCTTTATATGTCTTTAAAAATATTTTCCAGCCATAAAATTCCATATCAACATCCTCTGAAGCTCACTACAACTCTATTTAGTACTGTACTCTGCACAATACCAAAAAGATTTAATATACTGCGGCTAATCCACTTCTGTTGAGAGTTACAGTGCTCATGGAAAATGAAGCAGAAATGTTGTTATACAGTTGCTAGATCAAGTTGTTAAATACAGTGGGATGTATTCTCTTGCACTGTCTTAAATAAACAGAATTACATCTGACTATAGATTACATACCAGTAGTTTATAGAACCACTTTTGTTCATTAAATTCTAGCAGACAGACTCTGGTTTAAAAAGCCAGAGTCTGATAAGACTGTTGGCTGATAAGAAATGTAAAATCTAATCTCCTTTCCTAAGGCCAGTGGATCACAGCCAAATGGAGGTTGAAAGCTCAAAAAATGCCACCATCTCAGTTGGAATCTTGTTTTCCAAGGAGTCGCTGAATCTGACATTAACGATGCACTGAGATTTTGGGTGGGGTGTATGGGGAAAGACCTTACAGCAAAGATGGACAATCATGTTCTCTATGCAACCTTTATCCTCTACTTCTGTTCAGGGGGACATAACTTAAAGGCAGTTGAAAACATTGCCATTTACTATACTACCGGATAAAAACTAATTATACCCTCAGATGGAGTGCAAAGTTAGAAAGCAGCACATGGGAATTAAGCTATCCAGTTGCCACAGGTACATTTTAGTTAAAAATGAATACAGTTACACATTCTTCAGTAAAACTCCATTATAATACGTGTTTTGATATGAAAATTCATTTATATCCTAATAATATTCATAGAACCATAGACTTTTTCATGTTAGAAGCGTCCTTTAAATATTACCTAGTTCCAACCCTCCTCCAACCAGTGGGTATATCATCCACCAGTGAGATTGCTTGGAGCCTCATCCAACCTAGTCTTGAATATATCAAATAATGGGGCATCTATCAGCTCACCTGAGCAACATGTTCCAGTGTTTTACTCTCTTCATCGTAAAATTTTTTCCTTCTATCTAGTCTGAGTCTGCCCTCCTATGATTTGAAAACATTACTGCTTTTTCTGTCTCAACAAGTCCTCTTAAAAGTTCTGTCCTTATTTGCTTGTTACACCTGGTGATGAAGAGCTCTTGTGCTCTTTGGAAAACATCCTAAACAATATACCAGATCTGTTCTGCTACCCTGTCCCTGAGGGCAGTTCCCAGAGGGTGCTCCCAATTAACTTCCTGAAGAGGTGGAAGTTTTCTTTCCTGAAGTTCAGGGTCTTGATTTTGCTCTTTGCCTGACCCATATCTCTTAGGACTGCAAACTCCACCAGCATGTGATCACTGCAGCACAAGCTGCCTCCAGTCTTGATTATCTGATGTCACTGGTGACCATCAGGTTGAGTGTGGCATTCCTTCTGGTAGGGCTGTCTATTGCCTGGCTTACAAAGTTATCCTTCATGTATTTCAGCTGTCTCCTGGATTGCCTACAGTTCACTGTGCTACTTTCCAGCAGGTGTTGGGGTGGCTGAAGTCCCCCAGCAGGACTAGAGCCTGCAAGTATGATCCTTCTTGCAGCTGGAGCAAGAAGGCTTCACCAATAGGCTCCCCTTGATGAGGGACCTGTAGAAGACACCACCCACAAGGATCCCTTTGTTGCCTCAGTCTTGACATCTTACCCATAAATTTTCAACCTACTTGTGACTGTTCCTCAGAGACAGCTCTTCACACTCAACCCACTTATTGATGTAGAGGGCAACCCCTCCCTCTCTCCTTCCTTTCCTGTAACTTCTGAATGGCCTGTAGCTGTTGATAACTGCACTCCAGTCACAGGATTCACCGCACCAAGTTTTAGTAATGGCAACTATTTCATAGCTTTCTAGCAGCACGGTGGCTTTCAGCTCCTCCTGGTTGCTGAACATGCCGCGTGCATTGGTGTAGAGGCACCTGAGCTGGCCTATTGGTTGTGTTGCCGTCTTAGACGAGCATCCCTTAATTTCTTTGAGATATTTCCCTGGAGTTTCCTTGTTTCCCCAGCAACAGGCTGAGGCTCCTCACTAATATCCTTCCCTCTGACCTTGGTGTATACCAAGGGTAACCATGTCTTGTCACGGCCAAGCTTGATGTTATACCCTTCCCCCTTCAAGTCTTGGTTAAAGCTCTGTCAGTAAGGGTGTGAGCAAAGTCCTCTCACCCTTTTGAAAAGGATAAATCCTGTCTGATGATGGCAGACCTGGTGCCATGTAGGACAATCCATGACCAAAAAACCACAAAATTCTGACAGTTACACAAGTCACAGAGCCACAATCAATATTATCACACGATGCTACTTGGTGTGTCAGAAGTGGGTGACTTGTGAAGCATTTTATTCACCTGTCAAAGAAAGCCACAGAAATAGGGAATAAGTCAGCAATTACTTAAATATAACTCTGGAACAAATCTGAACAACAAAAAATGCTTTTGGGGAGTGTTGGTCAAACTGCTTGCTGAATAGAATATGCCAACGTCTTTTCAATAAGTCTAATGACTAGCTGGAACAAAATAACATTTGAAAAAAATGAGAGTGTCAATAAAAAATGAAATCAGCTGTTACAGCAGCCATTATTTACAAGATTCCTAAAAAAATAACCTTACTGCATCATTTGAGCTCCAAAACCCACTAGGTGTATACGGAATATTTTTCTGAATTCTGCATCTCAGATATTAACACAATTTTTTGGAAGCCTATGACTCAATATTAGAGGAAAGTGCTTGTGTGAAAAAAATTGACATGCTAATTTTTTATCCTGTTTTCACATTGGCATTGAGTAAGTGGTACTTCAGACTTTCAGGTCAGAGAAATCTTATTCAAGCCATAAGTTTTCTTTTATTTTTTCTATTTTTGCCCAGTCATTCTTTAATATTTCCTTGCCCCAGAATCATGAGAAGGGGGTAGAAGATTTCTTGCGAAGGTCCTGCTCACTCTGGGCATGGTCCTTGGATCAGATCCTCTGCTGTATGTCTTCTCCATTTACGTCAACCACATCTGTCACAGCTCCAAAGTCTCCTCTTACAGTGTCTTTCCCTCATTTCTAGCTTCTCCTTAATTTTTAATCCCTACACTTTAAATATCAAAAGTTTTGGGAGTTTTGCACTGAGAATTTTTTAACTCTGTGCTCTTTTACATCCAGCCCCATTTCTAATCAAATTGAATCCAGTTGGTATGTCACATGTAAAAGCTAAATGCTATAGCTTTTCAGTCTGGTGCTCTTCAGTTCAACTCACGTAGCCAAGGTAGTACATCTATAGTGCAGGAGTACAGGCTCTAGCCTTTGTTTCTTATAGAGGACTGTGGTAACCAGACCCAACATTTAAATTCCACACGCAGCAGCCCTTTCTCCTCCAAACAGGTCTAGTCAGACACACTGTAGATGCAAATGCAGCCTAACAGGAGTGCTCCTTGCATCAATTTCTTTGATCTCTGGAGTAATCATTTACTATTTTCCCTTATTCTTTCCCAGAAAATTCAATTTCAAGGACAACAGAAATGGTTGGGGACTAAGAGCAGAAGTGAGTACTTCTTTTTTAGGATCTCAGACACCATCACGTCGAATACAACTTTATCTACATTTATGTTCTAGATTCTTGAAACCTGCATCTCTGGGTTCAGTGGAATCCAAATTTTAATGATTAGAGGAAGACTGGAACTAAATTCCTTGATTAGCATTTGGCCTTCTGTGTAAACCTGGATCATAGCATGAAACACCCTGTTTTCCTGCGCCTCCATTCCTTGAAATATGATGAGGATAACTGTGCACAGAAATCACGGGACAAAAGATTCTGGAAGAAGGGGAGGTCTCCAGAACTAGGCCCTGCCCAGAGCAGGCTCAGCTGTGGGCTCAGACTGGGCTGCTCAGGGGTTCTCCCAGCTGAGGTATGAAATGTTCCCAGTGATGGAGACAGTTCAACCACCCTGGGCATCTGTCCCACTTCTGGGCTGTACTCAGCAGTAAAGGGTTTCTTTTATCTCCAGTCTGACCTCTTCATGTTTCAGCTTGTGCCGTTGCCTCTCATCCTCCTGCCAAGCAACAGCGGAGCATGGCTGCATCTTCTCCATCCGCTCCTGCCAATGCCAGGAATGCTGTTGGGTATCCCTGAAGCTGTCCCTTCTCCCGGCTGAACCAGCCCTGGTTCTAAAGATTCTCCTTGCAAGGGCTCCAGTTGTACCAGCTTGGTGGCAGGCCCTCACCTCCCGTCAGCTCTGTCTATGTTGAGAAAGTAGCATGGCAGTTGTAATGAAAACAGGGGCTGGTTAGATATCACAGTGATAAGAGACATGTGATGGCTGAGGTGGGGAGAATTTGCCGTGCATTAAAGTAGCAATAATGACAGACTTATTACCGCCATTATAGTTTCATGCTCCACAAAAATGGAATACCACCAGCTCGTTTAATTTTACTTTTTAGTAAAAAGAAAAAGAGGGTAGGTTTCTCCTAAAACCTATTCAAACAGATTTTATCTGTGGTTTTCAGTAAGGATTTCTTCCTTAATGTATCAAAGTTTTTCTTCTAGGTGACATAAGAAGACAGGAAATTTTTCTTAAAAAATATTTTTTTAAAGAAGAAGTAGGAATTGCAAAGCTGGAGATGAGATTTTTTCCCCTTCAACCCATACTGTGCTTACCAAGTAGCCTTGCTCAACAGCTAATTTCTTATGGTTAGTCACATGTGATATTTCTCACTGACGTATCAGCACTCAGAAAAAGGATAAAGGCCAGAGTGTTTGTACAGCATTCAAGTACAACACAAACATTATTTCAAGATCTTAACTGGAACTAAATGAGCTTGCACATACAGTGCTTGCCCTCTGCATTTAGGTTATTCTGGGACCCAGTGTGTAGAAATTTTCAGAGACTCTTTGAGGGGATTCTTGTTTCCTCTTTCAGACTGAATCTTCAAACAGCCTTTGAAGGATGAGAACCCTTCCCTTCCTCTCCCATTTCAAAAAATTCCCCCAACCAAACAAAGAGTCCCCAGGCCTTTCCTTCTCTTCTACCCGCAGATACCAAAAATGTTATATGACAGGTTTGAGGAGACATTTGTTTGCAGTGACTGAGTGCTGCTTGTTAGGAAGGAACCCTGTGCCCATCTGAGTCTGGTCTTTCCCATTGGAGTCTGGAGCTTTTCAGTGTTGGAGGTGAATAGTAAAGTATAATATGTGCCGGATATGGTGGCTATAATGTAAATATTTTTCAGTTACATTTTGAGGAATTTGAGTCCAACCACAGTCCCGGGACACAACCGTGGGCAAAATGTTTCCCGTTGCACTGTATGCAGTAACCTAACCAAACAGTTCTGTGACAGTCCTGGAAATTACATTCTCAGTCTCATGTTGGCGCTGGACACTTGCCACTGGAATTAAAAATGCAACTTTATCCTTTGACTCCAAGAAAATTCTCCCCTGAGCCATATGGGGAAAATATACAGAACCAACTGGAGAAGCCCCTGTTCTGAAGCAAAAGAATACCTTGATATAGCACAAGACAGTAGGGGAACAAGAGTTGTGAGAAAAAGAGCATGAAAGGAAAAGGTAACAGATTTATTTCTGAACACAATGAAGGGGGTAGAATGCAAAAGAAAACAAATCAATGGTCTTTCTGAAATGGCCAGATATAAAACATTCGACACCACTTTGTACAAAGATTCCAGTTCCAGATATAGAAAAGAATTTTACCAGAAACGGCAGATGCTCTGGAGCTCACCTGGACTATATTCTTGGACAGACGGGGCTGTTTTTCTCAAATGTTCCTTTTATTTCAAATGGAAATTAAGGTAAACTATCAATTTGAACCACTAAGTCGACTTCCCTTGTCCTTTCTGAAAGCAGAAAAAAGGTGGTGGGAGAAGATTTTACCACCTCTGAGTAAATCTGGAGAGTCTGCAGGTGAAAGAGCATGATTCCAGCTCATGTGACTACTCGCCAGATTCATTGGTGGGTCCTGGGAGATGTTCACAGATAACTTTGTTTTGGACCTCCATTCCTGGCAAGAACAGAGGAACAGCATTATAAAGCTTCAACAAATCTGTACAGAAATCAAGGACCAGGAAAATATAGGAGGTCTGGAGTACAATAGAGTTTATCCTCTTTATTATTACCTGATTTCTGTAAAGTGAACATATACAGACTGTGCTCATGCTGATCTTTTTGATGTCTTTCTCTCCACCCGCTGTTTTAAACCACCTGCAAAGATTTTGTCCTCTGCTTCAAGACTCTTGCCAGCTGTTTGCATCATCTGCCTCTTATCAGGCTTCATGTGAGAAAGTGGATGATTGCTTTTCTGTAGGTACCTTCAATTAATCCTGGTCAAGACGAATCTGAAAATAGAGAGAGCTGGGCGCCATCTCTTTGAAGTGTGACTTTATTGTCATTTATGAAGATGCAATGGAGGAAAACACCTCAAACTTGGCTTGATTAACAGAAATAAACAGTGAATGACATTTTAAAGAAAGGAAAATCAGGACATTGAAAGTTAGGAATTATAGTCTCATATGAAACTTTAATTAAAAACACATATTGCAACATTCGTAATAAAACCGTGGGAGCTGGCAAGACTGGTGGCATTTATGGTTATAGCAGCTTATATCTCTCACAGTCAAGTAGTTGGCATCAAACTGAGAAGAATCACACAGCAGCGCACATAGGCTCCTAAAATGCAAAACTGAGGAGCTTCAGCCTGTGGCTCTGGATATCAAGTTGCAGAGAAAAGGTCAGGACTAAATGCTTGTTTGTAGGCAGGTGGAGGAAGGGGAAACGTGTTCTGAGAGGGAGAGTTTAGCTGCTCATCATAGGTGTTACATGGAAATAACTCTAGTTAGTCTTGAAAACCATCTCAGTCTTCAGTCTTGAAGTATTTTTTCCCAGCCCACAATTGTTAGGTTGTAAACATGGGATGCCATGAGGTTATTTTGCAAATATAACTTATCAGGTAATGCATTTGGTGTAATCTTTGTGACTCATCACTTGAAAGCTTACCTCTACTTCTGCTCTGATATATATCATCAAATGCTATACTATGGAACAGTTTCTTTCTAAGCCGTCCAAGAATGAAAAGTAAGCTTTTCAATGTAAAGTCAACAAAATGTCTGTGTTCACTTTTATACAACTGTGTTTCAGGGTATATGTAGGATAGATAACAGAGATACTTAGAGAAATCAGATTCTGAATTCACATCAAGAGATAACTGATGAGTGACGTGTAGGTGTGTTAATTCAGTCAAAGAACAGGATCAGCACTTTGTGGTGCATCCTAAGAAATACAGCTGATGAGCTGGAGTTGCACTGCATAAATAAAATCCTTCTCTCCTGTCTCCTCATGCATCTTAAAGAAGTCTAAATATCTATATTTTACTGTTCAATCCAGGATTTTTAAAAACTACTTAGTCAGATTATAGAGATGGAGCTGATTTGTCTAATTCAGTCTTTATTTTTATGTTATCCATTGCATTTATAAGAAATACCGGTGTTTTAGACAGGCCTCAAGTAAGAGAAGTGAAAACCTTAGGTTAGCTACTTTCTGGAAAGCAATTCTGGCATCTGAATGCCAATTTCTATAGCATTCATATTTTTTAGTTTCTTTAGACTCAATGCAGAAGATTATTTTCAGCAGATCTGAAGAGTTACACACATAAACCACAGAAAATAATTTTGTGGATTTGCATTTTTCCTGATTTCAGCTGGGATAGAGTTAATTTTCTTAACAGCTGGTACATTGCTTTGGATTTGGATGACAATAATGCTGACAACACACTGATGTTTTGACTGTTGCTAAGTAGTGTTTACCCTGAAGTCAAGGACTTTTCAGTGTCTCATGAGCTGCTGGTGAGGAGCTGCATAAAAAGCTGTAAAGGAGAAAGGTCAGGTGAGTTGGAATCTTCCATACAATAGAACATCCTGCTCAGTATCTAAACTGGGGGAGCTATGTGGAAGGGGGGTGCCTGCTGTAAACTGTGGGGAGTTACGCAGAAAGATGCTGACTACTTTTGGGGGACGGGCTGGGCAGCAACCAGCAGGTGGTGGGCAATTTTATTGCACATCACTTGTTCCTCTTGGGTTGAATTACTCTCTTTCCCTCTCCATATAATTAAACTATTATTATTATTGTCGTATATTTTTTTCCAGTTATTAAATCGTTCTTCTCTCAACCCACAAGGTTTACTTTTACTTTGCCATTCTCCTCCCCACCAGGCAGGGGGTGAGGGGGGAGTGAGAAAGGACTTGTATGGTATTTAATTGCCATCTGGAGTTAAACAATATTAACAAAGTTAAAGCATTGCTGGCCATACCTATACATTTTCATCTTAAATGTGTAAGAATATTGTCTCATACATAATATAAATGGGAGATTATTTATAATACAGAATTTTTGGAATTCACATTAACCATTAAAAAATCAGCCTGCTTAAAGGAAGTTTGAGAGGAGAAGTGAATATGAAGGAAAACTAAAAGACTGCGTTGAATGACAGTGGGTTATAGGCCTACTTAGGCATATGCACACGAGCTAGAGGATGAAACTTTTGTAATTTTTCAGCTCATTTATTCTGAAAGGCCCACATGCTGAGTTACGTAGCCAGAGTTCACATCTGCAGTTTGGTTGGTACATGCCTCTGGTGCTGGCATTAGCCCTGTGACCACAGTGGGTTCTAACGCTCAGCTCTTTTAGTGGTTTGGCATCTTTCATAGTCCCTCAGGCTCTACAGTAGAGCAAGCGGACACCCACACTGGAGGCCAAGAGAGTCATCTTAATGAATGACATATTACAAGCCTTGTGAAAGTAATTTGCTCTGCTCCATGGTGTAGTTGGCTAACTTCCTGTTTCTGAAGGTTGAGGGCTAAATGCAGCTATACTAAAGCTATGTAAATTCTTGTCTTTTGGGCAACATAAAAGAGAAGCAAGTCTTATTAGAAGTAATTTTTGCCTTTGTTTTCTAAAACAAAACTTAAGTGTTACGCTAGCTTGGAAGCTATCTACTATCCCATGTTAGGGGTAATGAATTCACATCTGAAGACTTGTCATTTTTATAGCAAGGAATGTCTTTTAAGAAACATAGAACAAAGAATCTGCTAAATCTTATTTTCTGACCTGTGATTTGATGACAAGTGATACTAGCTGTTGGACAGTGACCAATAAAGAGCTGAGAGCACAGGGCAGGCAGATCATTCTTCCCTCAGTCTATGCCTTATCGTCTCTCCCATTCTCTTTTTACAGAGCATTATCTGAATACAGCAATTTTGTGACACGTGCAAATATGTAGGCACTCATTACTTCCACAGCTAAGATTTTGCAGTATTTTCTGCTTCTAGCTCCTGATTCAGTTACTACTTTGGTGAAATATCCTTCTTTGCCTGAACAGTCTGTCTTCTGCCTTTGCTTACTGGCCCCCGATTCTTCCAAAAAGCACATGCATCAGAGGGGAAAGATTTATGTACATGAAGAAACTACTTTTTTCTGTCATGATCATTAGGCCTGAAAACAGCCTCTGTGGAAGGGCCGATCGGGGCTTGAACTGAAAATTGGCTTTGATTTTACCGAACTTTGAAGCTCTGAAAAGAGCTGCTCGTTGTGTGTATGGTTCCCAGTCAGCTCACACTATGTGAATCTGAGGAGTGGTGAGCTGTGCCAACATGTGAAGCCAATTTAGTTGGGTAGTGAAAGTGTGAAGGAGTTCTGTCAGGCGAAGCCAGGACCATTATCGTCTTCTTTCCTGAGGGCATGGTAGGAAAGATGGCAGCAACCTTCTGTACTCAGACTATGACTTGGAGACACCATGAGGCAGAAAACAGTTATTTTTTACTTTATTTTGGAATAAAAGTTTCTCCTGTTTTTAACTCTGTAATTAAAACTGACCTTAAAACTAAAGTTCAAATGTCACAGAATTGCTTTCCTATTGATACTGTCATAGTGATTGTTGTAAGATATGTTGAAGTTCATGCATGGTTAAAATACCATTATTCTCTTAGTTGTGGAGGTTTTCCTAATTCCATGCTTGCCTCCCACCCTATCCTATCGGCAGTGCTGAAACCATTTTGTCTAGGAACTGCCTGTAGTTTAGCTGTATCACTAATATACAAGGGTTTGAGTGGAGACATATGGTCACCATCAGCTTAGATATTTAATTTTGAGATGACATTCTATTAATCCATCTGAAAAGGGAGAAGCCACCATATAACTGGTTGCAATTAGCCAAACCACAATTTTCTCTAACCAATTCAGTATAAACCAAAAGCCAAAATAGTATTTTAGAATTACATCACTCCCAGATTTGCATCTCATGAAGAATTCCCAGGGTTAAGAATCAAGCCATGCTGTAAAACCAACCCTCAATTACAACTTTTTAGAGAGGAAGATCAGTGGCAGGTGGTGCCTGCTATAAAAGCCTCATTAAAACACCTTCTGTTTGAATATCACAAAAGGGAGTCACCAGATGGAGGCACAGCTCCACATGGTAGCCTTACCTCAAATGAGAGCTTCACCTGACACTTTAGGGACGGCTGGTTTTTTTCTCCAGCTAACAAGCCACTGAGGTTCAAGAGAGGAGATATTAGGATTAATTGCACTTGATCACTAATCCATTGTAATGCCATATGCTAAAGGCATTGTTCATTGTCAAGCCAAGAGACAGGTAGGGCCCCTCTGGTAATGTAAACTGTCCCCATTTCCACAGATCTAATCTAATTTCACCTCCTTACAGACCTCAGATTCCAGTAAAGATATTTAACTCTTCCTGCTTTGCCTCTTGATGCATTTTTGAATGGTAGCAAATCTGATATAGAAACTAATGATGCTGAAATGTGCTGACGTATTGGAAAATGATTTTTCCTGTTGCTGTTTGCTGAAATGAGCAAAATACTGAAAGGATATTTACTCAACTGTGTGTTCAGCCTCCTGGTCCAAAGGGCCAGTTCTTCCCTCATCAGCGGCAGAGTTTAACTTCTCGCACTTCCTCCCTCTGCTAGTCTCAAAACACATTTGAAGAATATATTTACCAGATGAGAATAATTGGCAAGCTAAATCATATGAGTAAAGTTTATGTTTCTTAAAGGAGGTGCTGTCACCTTGCACAGCCCTTGGAGTGGGAAGATTTTTTCAGTGGCTTGGCTTTGGCACTGGTCCAAATCATTAAGTGCCAAACAGTGTAACCAGAGAATTTTTCATAGTTCTGTTGTGTGTTTTGTGTTAAGTTACTTTAAAAACTGCCACCCACCAAGGCTGTTTCTTAAATCAAGGAGGTCAGTTGGATTAAATATGCAGCGTGTGTATTTGTAAGAAGTAGAAGGAAGGCAGATAGGTGTATTGGATTAATATATTTTTTACCAAGTGATATGTAGCATCCTATGTCACAGAAGGAAAAAAGTAAACAAGCCAAAACCTGCAATTTTTTGTAGACATTGTGCTAACTATTTAGGGCCACAATATGTTTTCAATCTGATTTGAGGGCTGATCTACTCAAACTGAGGGAGCAAGAAATGAGTCAGAGGTTTGGTATATAACATCTCATCTTGTGCTACTTTCTTAAGACTACTCTATACTTACAAAACGCCTTCTGTTCCAGAAAGGACTCCAAGTGTGTTGCCAGCTGTACACACTTAAAGGTCAATTCAGCCACCAGTGAAATGTAACCATCTCTGGGGTGGAACACAGCAGCTCCTCCATTCCATTAAAAGCAAAGCACCCTTTTTGGGAGGAGGAAGTAAAAAATGTCTGCTTCAACTGCAGTTCCAAGGGAAATTGTGTTGGCAGAATATAATTACTGTTGTTGAAAATTGCCCAGGACACTGGAGCTAACATTCTCCACTCCTGGAAAAGGTGCCAGTGGATCTTTAGCAATAACAGATGCTCAAAGCCTCAAGTTTGCTTTGAGTTCAGAAGACATTGGCTGACACACAGGACAAAACGTTTCCTCTCCATTAAGTAGAATGCCAGGTATCTCTAGCATTTCCAGCCCCTCCTGTTTCCCTCTCTTCCCAGTATCTGTACTACATATATTACAAGGCCAGCTGACTTAGTTCACCTAGTCTACTCCAAACTTCTTCATCCCTAATGTAAATTTGGCTTCCTTTTAAAACAGGATTCTGATGGTATTTCCAAACCAGTACAAGCTTGTCAAAGCATTTTTCTACTGTCTCTTTTAAGGAAATCCCTTTCAGTTATTTTGGAGTGGTCATTCCTATTTAATTGGGAAAATTAAATGTGGTGGCTGAAAACAGGAGTTACCTAAGGTATAGGAATCCCATATTCTTATTTGCTTATTTGCTTATTTGACCTGCCTGGGCTTGGACTCAGCAGTTGTATGTCTTGAATTAAGGATAAGGTAGTCCACAATCTCCTCTGTGTATACTTCATGCATATGAGTCTTCATAAATAATACCATCATCTTGTTCCACCCAGACAGGTGCCTTGTCTTGATCACTGATGAATGGATCCGGCAGACTTGTAACAAACAAATGATCTCCAAAACTAGACCAAAGACTGTGTCCATGAACAAGCGCTGAGTTCAGTGTAAATCTAATTTAACTAACACATAATATTCAAGGAAGTATAGACTACCCTTGGGTACCCAGGAATCAGTTTGAGATTCATAAAATCTTGAAAATATTTAACAAACATTATGTGTAAGAATTGTAAGTGCACATTGATTTTCATTAGGATTTATTTATTAAAAAAATAGACAATTTAGTACAGAAACAGAAAACTGGTATCTGGAATCAGTTACACTATGAGAAAAAAGTATCCATAGGTACATATGGTTTTGCCTTCTGAAGAATAGATGGGACATGACACTCCTTGGGTATTTTTAAAACTTTCTTGTAAACTGAGTACTTTGAAAAACTGTTACATAATCCTTGTTGTAAGATGATTACCAGCGCCCTTTCTGGCTGTATCTTTTATTCCTAGAAAGTGAAGAGAGTTTCAGAGAAGTCACAGGTGACTATTTTTCCATTTGTTGAAGGAATGTGACTCGTGAGAAAATTGTCTCAAAGCAACAATTCTGCCTTTATGATAGTTCTGAAAATTTTGTTGAGATCAAAGAGACAAGATGTTGTAGACGAAATGGTGACTCCAGTTTTTAACATGGATAGATTAGAAGGGTAGCAGATCATTTTCTGCCAAACTATTATTTTTATCCTAGATGACACCTTCTTGGTGTATTTGATTGTTCTTTCCCCAGTGTAATACTTTGGTCTTCTCCTTGTTGAACTTCATGAAATATCTGTTGGCTCATTTCTCCACCCTGTCAAGATCCCTCTGGTGATGAACAGGGAGGCAGGGTGAGCAGCTGGTATATCAACCACTCCATCTGGATTTGCATAACCAACAAACTTGCTGAGGATACGCTTCTTCCCATTATCCAAAACATTAATGAAGATGTTAAACGAGATCAGCATTGACTCCTAGGGTTCATTTCTAGTTATTGGCTATCAAATTTGTTCCCATGATCACCACTCTCAGAGCCCAGCCATCCAGAGAGTTTTCAATCCACAGCATTGCCTACTCATCCAGCCTATACATCAAGAGTTTGTCTACAAGGATCTCATGAGAAACAGTGTGAAAAACATGACTGAAATCCATTTAGATAATATCCACTGCTCTCTCCTTGTCTATCAAATGGTTGTTTCATCACAGAAGGTTGTCAAGTTGGCCAGGAGTCCTGGTTTAATCTGTGATAGAGTTAATTCCTTCCCAGTGGTTGGAGCAGCCCTGCATTTTGGATTCAGTGTGAGAATAATGTTGATAACACACTGGTGTTTTGGTTGCTGCTAAGTCGTGTTTATCCTAAGTCAAGGGCTATTTTGTGTCTTATGCTCTGCCATTGAGGAGGTAGAAGAAGGAAAGCTGTGAGGAAGCATAGCCAGGACAGGTCATTTGAACTGATGAAAGGAATATTCCACACTCCAAAACGTCATGCCCAGTGATGTCCTAAATTCTGCGAGTTACCCAGAAGAGAGGTTGATAAGGGTTTGGAGACAGGGCCTGGCATTGGCCAATGGATGTAGAACAATTGTTTTGTGAACCACTTGTTTTTCCTTAATTTTTTATTTTTCTATTATTACTATATTTTATTTTGTTTTAATTATTAAACTGTCTTAATCTCAACCTACAGGTTTTACTTTTGATTTTCCTTCCTTTTACAGGAAAGCTGTGAGTGAGCAGCTTTGTGGTGAGTAGTTGCAGCTGAGCTTAAACCATGACACCATGTATCATCAGAGATCTTTTCACACTGGGGTGGTGAAGAGGTGAAAAAAAGCATATGGATTTGGTCGGTATATGTAG
Source organism: Parotia lawesii (assembly GCA_003713295.1). NCBI lineage: Eukaryota > Metazoa > Chordata > Aves > Passeriformes > Paradisaeidae > Parotia > Parotia lawesii. Next base: position 340,750 of record RAHM01000412.1, read on the forward strand.
AACTCTACTGGTATGAAACAACCCTAAAAAATCTAATGAGAGTGAAATGAACGATATTTAAAAGGTAGACTGCTTTGGAAGGTCTTATGCTTCAAAAGTCAGATGATATCTATGTAAATATTTAAATTTGTAGTTAAGGTTTGGACTATTGACCCATTAAATGATTTCAATTTTTTTCTTTCAACAGAATGAGCTGAGGGTCTTGAGGGATGAGGAGACCCTCATTGGGTAAATAAATTACAGGGTTAATATCCTTTTAAATTGTTAATAATACTAATAATACTACTACTAATAATAACAACAACAATAGTAACAACAACCTGCTAATAATACCTTTTTAACAATTAACCTTTTAATAATATTAGTAACAATAATAACAAGAACATCCTTTTAAAGGATTAATAACCCTTTGATGGGTTAATTTGAAGCAAGAGCAAGAGGGATGCCTGACACTTCATTATTTACACTTAACAATAGCAAAAAAATGATATCACACATATCAATTTCTTCTGTATTAAAAGTAATGTTCATCTAGATGATACATTTAATCTGTGTCTCAGAGTCTATAGAACTATAGTCTATAGCCTAGAGTCCATAACTGCTCCTTAACTCAAAATGGGGGAATCCAATAACCCACCCGTGTTAAGCAAATTTTGCAGGACATAGAGGACCTGGAGAAAAGCATTGGTGCCTTATTTTTTTCCTCAGTGTTACCGGTAATTTCTTTTTCTTCCACTAGAAAGCATTTCTGGACTTTGTCCTTTCTGAACTTCTTTTGTCTGCTGTATAGTTCTCCATATTCAGCCATTTCCACAGTTTCTATTTGCCTGTTTCTAGACTCCAACCAAAAGACTGGGCTAAGAACCTGTTGAATTTGGGTTTGGGAGAATGGAGATAAACAGGTTTTTGCAGATCCTCCCTGATAGTATTTTCATGTTAGTAGGCATATATCTTTAGGATTATTAAATGTAATTAAAATAAAAATACTGTCCTTTGTAGCTGCTATTTAATCAATGGTATTTATATTCTCTGCAACAGATTTCACTGCTGTCATTTTTTTATTCTTCTTTCTGGCATTTTTTGTTTCTCAGTTCATCCTTTACCCTAATATTTTACCTTACTCACCCAAGGAACAAAGGCATTAGAGTCCCAAACATTATTTTAATCCAATTACAAACAACCTAATATTCCTGAAAGGGACAGAATTTCAAACACAGTGCTGCCTTCAGACACTACTTTTTGCTTCACCTGAGTGTACCATGAACAATCCTAATTTTTGTAAATGCAGAGAACCTAGAGCCACCCTTTACTTTCTTTGGCATTTCGAACCCTGAAGGATTTATATTAATGAAACATTGGTGAATATTCAAGTAGATACGCTACCTTAGGTATTTAACAAAAAAAGGAATCTTGTGATCCTATGCAAAACTGTCCTTCTGCCAATACAAATGAACAGACTTCTGTGTCGCTATTACTTATGACTTGCCAGGAGGGTGAAATAAATAAATACCCATAAATGATATGTTGATAGCCAGTTAATTTGGATAATGCTTTTGTACTGTGCATAAGAAACAAAGCTGGCAAACTGAAGCCATTGCATGAAAGGTTTAGAGCCAGTAAGGAGAAATTATCTTCTTTTGGTCTCCTGATGCATGTATCCAACAAAGACGCAGCAAATTAATCACTGGAAAGAATGACTCTGCAGATGATTAATGCATCACTGCCTTACCTGTATTACTCTTCATCGCCCAAAGCAGAACACGTGACTTTGCAGTGACTTGTATGCTCTATGTTTTTTCACCATGGTCTGGTGAAAGCAAAGGATTCCACTCTTGCTACAAAAATTTTTGCTCCTGAAGTTATTAGTCATCCTATTATATTCGTATAAACAGTAATAATCGCATTTGTTATTTTTTCTAATACTGAGGCGGAATACTTGTATATGTGTGTCTGGCAGAAGTATTCACATACTTGTATCAACATGCAAATAATAAGCGAAATAAGTTACTGTGTTTTCTCATGTATCTTCGATTTTTTTTCCCCTTCCTTTTCCTCCTCTCCCCCCTTCCCCCCATCCCTTTCCCATGCTCTTTTCACATTTCTTTTAAGTCTCAGATGAAACTTATATTACACTGGTCATTTATTTTTTTTTTCCCAGTAGTCTTATGGCCTTTCATGGCTTCCTGAATTATCTGTCTTTCTGTTTGTTTTCTGTGTTCTTATTAGAGCTGTTGTTAGCTCCGTTCTGATGTTTGTAGTTTTCGGAAATCTGAATCTTTGATATTTATGTTATCAGTGATCTGACCTGGCTTGCCCACAGCAATGTTCCAACTGTTCTCAGGTCCTCAATTACTAATTATGCAGATGAACAGATTGTGCAAACTCTTTCCTTATGGCCACATTCTGGAGGAGTTGTTTTTAATAAAATGATGCTGCTTTTGAATTTTAAGGAGGTGCCGACCATTTCTTAGTAGGTTTTTTCATGTGTCCTGTACATGTTTGTTGTAGTAATTTATTAACAAGTGATATTTACACACACATATAAAAAAATCAAACCGATAACATTTAAAAGTGAAGAGGTTGTAAGTGGAAGTACAGGACAAAGAKTAAAGGCAGGTATCCAGAGGAACAGCTTCTTCCTGAAGACCACCAAGACAGTGGACAGCCTGCCAGTAGAGTACTTGGAGCTGTTAACATTAATGAAACAAATTAATCACTAGTGAGAACTGATTAATGTCATTACACTAGGGGTGTCCAGAAAAAATTAACTTTTGAGGGGAAAGAATTTTGCTATGTTAATAATGCTTTACCAACTTTTGCCCTAGTTTTTGAGAAGTGAGTAACATTGTGACATTCTGTTCAAGGAAATTATATCTTCATGGAAATCTTCTTCAATGTCTAGTATCACTGGAAGACAACAGAACTGATCCTAGTTTGTGTGACAACAGCGGGCATAGGATTATGGTTGTATGACATCTTTCTTTTTTTAGTATGCCACAGTGGTGCCCAGAAGACATACTCTTTCTGTTTGAACAAAATACTTTTTCATGATAATATTGTGCACCCTACTTGGTCATTTGAAGTAATTTAGGGACTTTGGTGAGCGTAGAAACCTCGATTATCTCTTGCCAGTGTGACCATGGATTTGTAAGTCCCCTAAGGATCCATCCTTACCTCAAAAGAGAGACAAGACTGTTTAGTTACCATACCAGAATATCAGTCCTTTTCATCACAGAAAAGCCTTTTGGAGATTAGAAAACAAAGAGTTTGTTCTTTTCCTTGCTTCCCTCCTCGGAGTACGGCAGGGTAAAAAAAGGTAGGCTGCAGTAGCTACAAAAATGGAAAAAGTGAAAACCAGAAATCAGAAGGAAACTTTTATGTCTGTGAAATCTGACCACGCAAGATTTTTAGAAAAAATATCACTGTGAGATTCATACTGCCAATGGAATCATCAGACATCTCCTACTGACTTCAGTATGAACAGACTCCAGTCTTAAATGTTGTTGCCAATCTAAATGGCCACTTAAGTTTTACATATCATTAGAGAGATTACCTGAAAAAAAAACAAAAAAAGAAGAAAGTTTCAGTTTAACAGACTTACTTCCAAGTCTCATGTCAGTCAATGCAGTGTTTCAGTCAATTTTTAAAAAAGAAAACACTAATTTTTCTTTTCCATGCGAAAAGAAAGTTTCATATAAAGAATGGGTCAAGTTGACTGAAAGTAGTAATATCTGATACTTGCTAGAAGCAGCAAAAGTATAAAGGTGCTGTCTGTAGCAACAGGAGGTAAAAAGTTTCAGGGAAAGGGGAATCTGTAAAATAAAATACTTTTAAACAGCAAATATTAGGACATATTACTGAAAATAACTTCTACCACAAGCAAAACACTACTTTTTGTAAACAATTTTTATCGGTAGCACTCGCAGTATTTTACAAAGTATGATCAGCCTCAAGTTGCAGAGAAAGAGACATTTGTAGGCAAACCGATTAGAGTTAACCCATCAGACCTCTGATAAAGGTGGGAGGAGAATCCGAAATTCCAGATTCTCTAGTATTTACTAGAGTACAGAGACTCAATGGAGGAGTGTTCCTGAGTCTAAAATGTAAAATATCTCTGCAGCAAGTCTCTGATATAAGCACCAGCAAACTCTAATCAGAAGGCCATGGGACAATGAGTTAGATCACTCAGTATTTGGAGAAACACTCAAATTAACTTTGAAGCTGACTATTAATACAAATGTCTTTCAAACTGCTTTCTCGATAGAATCCTATCAGAAATGTTTTTCCATTGAAAATGTATATATTCTCATTTATACTCAGGGATCCTAAAAGTCTATTCTCCAGGTTTCCATTAACAGAATATCTTAAAAAGCAGGCTTATAGGCTTCACTGCTGAACAGAAAAAAAAGGCAGTAATGAAGTGTATTTTGCGTTTTATCTTTGTAAGGCCACACCTGACCAATAAGCATCTGTTTGGCTTGGCATCTGTCTGCATAGGTTATTTTGGCAAAACTGAAGGATGGGGGCTACAAAAGATACAAAAGCGTAGGAAAATAAAGTGTAAAAAAAGTGTAGGAAATAAAGACTTCTTGGAGAGAAGCAGCAGCAGATTATTCTGCCCTTTCCCTCTGAAAGTAAGTTTTGTCTGAATTGTGACATCATGTTATGTAATTATGAACCGGAGTTACTTGTGGGTTTCATGTCAAGAAGATAGAATTACCTTTTATTCTGCCCTATATTCTTTTTGTTCCAATGAAGCAAATCCAGAGCCATATCATGCTTTTATGTAGAAAAAAGAACATATATATGACTGCCTGCAGTACAGTTGCATATCAGCAGAAAAATCTATTGTAAAAAAATCAAAAATTTTTAAATCCCAGTTTTCATAGGTGGTAATCTTAAGTGGTAGAATAATGAATTAATTAATTTTTAGAGAAGAGAGGGCAACAGATAAGTTACTCATGCTGTTAGAGAAGATGATGTGATGTTCCAGTGCCACCCATTTCTGGGTTCTAGGAACAGTCAGAGAGGGAAAGCAACTCTGGCTTATTCTCCCTTCTTTCAACACTCTTCTTCCACTCAGCAGACACCCATAAAGTCTTCTGGTGTGGTGCCATGATGGAATACCATAACACAGACATCAGATTGATAGGACAGGATAATCTGCTTTCGGTTTTAGTTGGCATAAAATCAAACCCACTCTTATTTCCTTCTCTTGTTTTTCTTCTAAAATATTCAACACTCCTACTGTCTAACAGGAAAACAAAGAAAAAGATAAGAAGTATCCTGCTGATGACTGGGGAGGAAGAAGGGTGGGGAAGTATATCTGTCAAGGCATAGGGTTGATATGCATAAAAGAGTGATCTCGATGAAAGGTAAATTCAAAACTCTTTCAAACATTGCCCAGGTCATRCAGATTATCATAGTTCATTTACATACATCCTTACATTCTCACAAAATGTTGGGATTGTATGGCATCAATGGGAATAGGAAGATGTACTTTTTCTTCAGTTTTTCTTTCCTTCTATAGATATCTGGACTTTTAAAAAACTACTGGAGTTTATGTTGTAAATAAAGGGCAAAGTAACAACTCTTTTATTATCACTCAGAAGCAAAGAAGAGCAGATCTCATGGCTAAATCTCGGAAGATTTTAATTAGACTTTAAAAAAGCCCACATGGTAATGATTTGAAGAGGCAGTGGCATGGTTCTATGCTCTACTGCCTGGAGTCTGTAAGAGATGATTTCCCTTTTTTAGAAGTGACACTCTGACAAATGCTAGTTTTTTATATGTTTGTTTGTTTGTTTGTTTGTTTGTTTTGGTTGGAAATAGACCTAGGAGAATGAATTATGGTGGTACAGTGGTATTTGTCTGAGGAGCACAAGTTCTGAGTTCTCCTTATAGAGTCAAACATGAACATACACTGTTTAGATTTTCATATTTAGAGAATGATGTTCTAGGAAGTTCACTGATGCTGAAAGTTTGATATTTTATTGTCTGGATACAGACATTGTAAGAAGTCCTAGTCATAAAATAGCTTTATTACATTCTTACTGTAGACTATCAGTTTTGAACTGGTAAATGGTGGTTGTCCCTTACAGCATCTGAGCCCAGGTGCTTTCCAGTTGTTATTTGTCCCTGGATATGGACAGTGTTTCTGATACGCCACGAGGAGCTTAACTGCCCAGGAGCCATTAACCAAGTGTGAGGACTAACAAGAATTCCTCAGATTTTAGAGCTGCCCAGGGAGAGAGGGGTAGGTGGATGCACCAACACAGGTCTCTACTAAAAGCTCTGACTTCAGTGCAGGCCTGCAGGATGTTTTTCCCCTTGTGTCACAGAATCACAGAATCAACTAGTTGGAAAAGGCCTGTGAGATCATCAAGTCCAACCTTTGACCAAATACCGCTGTGTCAGTTAGACCATGTCACTGAGTGACACATTCAATTTTAACACCTCCACGGATGGTGACTGCACCACCTCCCTAAGCAGCCCATTCCAATCCTCAGTCACTCTTTCTGTGAGAAAGAGTGACTGAGGAAATTTCTGAAGAATTGCTTCCCAGTCTCCAGCCTAAACCTCTCCTGGTGCAGCTTATGGCTGTGTCCTCTTGTCCTATTGCTGGTTGTCTGTGAGAAGAGCCCGACCCCCACCTGGCTGCAGCCTCCTTTTAGGCAGTTGTACAGAGTGATAAGGTCACCCCTGAGCCTCCTCTTCTCCAGGCTAAAAAACCCCTGCTCCACCAACCACTCCTCACAGGACTTGTGCACCAGACCCTTCACCACCATTGTTGCCCTTCTCTTTACACACTCCAGCAGCTCAACATCCTTCCTAAATTAGGGGGCCCAACGCTGAACACAGCACTCAAGGTGCGGCCTAACCTGTGCTGGGTACAGGGGGACAATCCCTGCCCTGGTCCTGCTGGCCACACTATTGCTGATCCAGGCCAGGATGCCACTGGCCTTCCTGGCCACCTGGGCACAGCTGGCTCATGTTCAGCTGCTGTCAATCACCACCCCCAGGTCCATTTCTGCCTGGCCACTGTGCAGCCACTCTGCCCCAGCCTGTAGCACTGCCTGGGGCTGTTGTGGCCAAAGTGCAGGACCTGGCACGTGGTCTTGTTAAACCTCAAATCGCTGGATTCAAATAACACATTCAGCTTTTCTCTCTGCAGAGCCCTCCTACCCTCCAGCAGATGAACACTTTCCCCCATTTTGGTGTCATATGCAAATTTGCTAATGGTAGACTCAATCCCCTCATCCAGATCATCAATAAAGATATCTGTCAGGTTGAAAGACCCTGGGTTTTGAATTAGAATTTTGCGGTAACTTGAAAATGGAGTAAGATTTTGCTGGCTATACTCATCTCAGTTGTCTTTGTCTTGAGGTAGTACCAGGAAAATTTTACCTTGCTAATTCCTTCCAGACACAAGTGATAATATTATTTCTACTGAAGTGAAAGCTGTAACATAATTTTATTATAAAGCAGAAGGTTCTAAAAGATAAAGAGCAAGGAATTAGCTGGGGGCAAAAATCTGTCTTGATGGTAAAGAGAAAGTTTCATAGAAAGCGGTTGTGTACCACTTAAATATACTTTACAGAGCTGGAAAAGTACAAGGTTTACTTAACCAAAGACTGAAGCCATGAAGAAGTAGACAGATTTATCTTCAATGTTCTGTGCTTTTTATTCTGTCATTTGCTTTGGATATGAACTAAAAATGCCAAAATACTTGGAGGAAAGCTTGGTTCTCTTTAAATTGTGAGACTACTCAGATGTAGGGGGTAGCAAAAATCTCAAACAATTTTCTGTTTTCAAACTTTTTAGTTTGCTTTTTTCTGGCCTAGAAGTCCAGCTTGTACAGATGCATCGAGATAAACATCAAAACTATATAATTTTTCTTTAAAACAAATTACATTTATTCTATACGTAGATGTAGAAAAGTGAAATCACAGTGTTCCCAACTATTGTTTAATAAAGAAAAAATGCAGTCATGTTTCTTATTCACTGTTTTCCAGTACCTTGGACTTTGACATGATGTTTCATCGTTTCAGACATACTCCCTTAAACTACCAAACAGCAGTATGACTGCCAGTAAGGATGCTTGTTAAATATAACTTCACATTTTTGTATCAAAACCAACAGACACAATTGTCTTCAATCTAGAAATCTTACATAATGACTTTTAACTAAAACTCCCACTGAAAACCCTTAATGAAAAGTTGGATTTCACAGTACTTGTGGCATTCCTTTTATAATACACCACATTCTTGAACAGCTTCTTTAGGGAGAAAGTTTTGTGGTACATACAGTCATGTCAGAAGTTTCCTCTCTCATCACAGTCTTGCAGCTGATCCGCGTTCCTGAAGCATCCTGGAATAGCAACTCTAGGGACCACAGCAAGCTTCCAAAATGTTTTTATTAGAACTTGATAAACAACTTGATAGTAATATATTAATCTTGATGAGAAAATATGTTTTTCATTTAAAACAGCAGTTTGGTTTGGAATGAAATTTTGCCTGAGTGGTGACATGGAGAAAGATTCCCAGTTCTTATTCCTGTGAACTCTGCTGCCCGACCAATTGAAGCTATATTGACATCCATATTGGTTGCCTTTACTCTCATAACATTTTTCCCTCTATCTAATTTAGTTCTTTGACTCCAATTGTCCTTATATGACCTTAAAACCCTTTAGTAGATGCTGAATTCTGTATCCCAGTTTTATCCTGACTTTACCTGGTAGAACTTACTTTGAGAGGAGCACATGGGTATACGGGTGTAGTTGTTTTAAGCCCAGATGGAGATGAAGGACTATGCAGCCACTTGCTTGACCTATTTCCTCTTCTCCTAGTCCAACCTGTTGGAATGGGGAGAAGAATCAAAGTAAAACTTGTAGGTTGGGATAAGAACATTTTAATAAATGAAAATAAAGTAAAATATAGTAATAATGGTAAAAATATTAATAACGGTAATAACAAGGGAAAAAAACCAAGTGATGCACAATACAATTGCTCACCACCCACAGACCAATGCCACACCCCACTTCCTGAACACAGATCTGCCCCTTCTGGGTAACTTCCCAAATTTTTTATACTGGTCATGATGTTCTGTGATGTGGAATACACTTTTGGACAGTCTGGGTGACCTGTCCCAGCTGTGCTCCTTCAAAGTTTCTTTTGCTCACCTCTTCACTGGCAGAGCATGAGACAAGGAAAAGTCCTTGATTTAAGATAAACATGACTTAGCAAAAACCCAAAACATCAGTGTGTTATCTGTTCTCATTCCAAATCCAAAACACAGTACTGTAACAGTAACTGAGAAGAAATTAACTCTATCCTAGCTGAAAACTGGACAATGGGTTAATGGAGAGGAGGTGATATGTGAAAAAGAAAAAGAGGGGATGGGGGGTGTGTTTTGAGTGAAACATATTGTACCATATATAGAGAGAGATACACACATATATATATACACACCACACATTTCTGACATTTTCCTGTGTGTATCTTTACTCTTTGAAGGACATGATTCGAGGCCTTACTCTTCGAAGGCTAGCAAAACGTCTTGGGGTGACATTATGATGCTGCATCCCCTACTGCCTGCTCAATGCCAGACATGAATCTTGTGCCTTTCTGCGTCTTTAAGCTGGGTCCAAGAGAAAGGGGAAAAAAAAATCCCCAAGTGGTTTTGTGTTCAAGGACACAGATATACACTCCCCTGCGTTCCTGCTGCTACAGAGCCCAGGAAAGCACCTTCCTGCTTTTAGCCAGCTTTCGGCTCTGTTTCTCAGGAGAGAGACAGAGAGAGTTAAACTTCTTTGCTTTTTAGCTAGCCTGCTAGATGAGGCAAGAAAGTGTTTTGTTTTTTTTTTCTCTGGGACTTTGGATTCTTATTCTTCTCTTCTGGACTGTTCAGCAACACCAGAACATCACCAGGAGGCCCACACTGTAGCCTGGAGGGGCCCATGCCAAGCCCCAGCTCCGGAGAGGGCAGAGCCACGCCTACAAAGGACTCTGAATTTACCAGGTTCTCTTCACAGTGAGAGGTTGTATTATTTAACATCATTCTTCTTCCATGCCTGTGTGCACTTTGCTTGTTAAATAAACAGCATTTTTTTTCACTTTCCTCCGAGTAAATTTCTTTCCGAACCTGTGGGGGAGAGACTGCTGAAATCTGCCTTCCAACAGAGGGACGCTCATTTTGGATGTTTTTCCTCCAAATTTGTCTCAAACCAAGACACAAAACAAGCAAACTAAATCAGAATATACTTGCAGGTAACTTTCTCAAACCTTTCAAATCCAAATCAAAATGCAGACTATAACTAACACTTCAGTAAGAAGCACTTCAATTTACAACATAATGTCTCCTTTTAAAAGAGAACGCTTTAACAGAAACCAGAATTCTATGAGTGTGTATATGAAAACCAGAAAGATTGTCTTATTTTAATTCATGTGAAGACTTCCTGTGGGCTGCATGGCTCCCAGTGGCTAGCAGAAGAAAAGAGTAATACACTCACATGTGTTATTTCTAACCCACTTACAATTAAAAGTTCTCCCAACCAGTTTGTACATGCATTTTTCTCAATTCCCTTTTGGCTTTCAATGCGATTCAGCGGACCATTCTAGAGAGAACACATTGGAGAGCCTGAGATGTGGAAATTGGCACTCCTCTGAGCTTCAGAGGTTTCTTGAGGTCCAGCTGGCTGAGTAATGTTACTTTAGCCCTTGTGGAGAGGAACTTTTAAAGTTATTGCTAGTAGTAGTAATAGTAGTATTTAATTTTTATTCCTTTTTTAGTCTTTTTTCTCTGCTAGAGCAAAGACGTTCTGCAGTTAACAATTGTAAAAGAAAAGCAAGGCCTTTTTGAGGGTAAGTTGGGAAGAAAAGAGGACCCTGCTAATTTGGAGCATATAATGTCATGCACCTTGCAGGCTCTACCGTGGTAAGATATAGAGGGTATACTTTCTCCCCAGAAATAACAGGGAAATTTGCTTTATTCCTCCTTCTCTTCAGTTGCTCACCCTGTAGGTTTCTTAAATAGTGTCAACTATCAGTAACTTTAGCTTTTTTATATGCCTATAGTCATATATCTTTGAGTGATGTGACAAGTCAACTTTCACAAGAGAATGAATCCCTAGTACTTGTAATGAAAAAATTCAGATGGTACTACCATGAGTAATATAAGGTCAAAATCCAGGTAAGAAATACCCTTGTAAATGTATTGTTCCTAAAATTCTCATGGCTTCTCTGAAATAGGCCTATAAATTCTGAAAGTTTCAGCTGAAGTATCATCCTACAAAATATTAAGAAAAGTTCCTTTTATTCTTGTGGCAACAAAGCAAGAGGTTATTTTCACAGACATTCAGGCACTCTGACCACCATCACTTTACAAATATCTCAGAGCAATGGTACTGTTTTCTAAGTAATTCAGACATTAATATGTTTCAGGCAATAGTAATTTGTTTTTACTAATAGCCCAGAATTTAGGTGTTTTAATGGGCAAGAGAGAGATTACTGTCTAAAGAACTTCCTGTAATTTCAAAGTGCCTTTCACTAATCTTCCTTTTCAAAGTCATTTTTTCAACATCATGATAACTCCTAGCCCTTCAGATATTTTTCTTGTGAGGATGAATAAAAAATGACTTTTCAATAAATAAAAATGAACAAAACATTTAACATTTAATAAAATTATTGAATTATGTCAGGTTGCCTGTTTGTCCATTTTCACTTGACTCAAGCAATGAAAACACTTTAAGCTGATTCTGATATTGTCACTGCTACAAGGCTACCACTTCAGTAAAAAAAATTATCATTAGTATTCCCACCCCAAGAATGACTTGTCATAACATTGACATCCCCATATGCTGCCACTCAAATTGTAGTTCTCAAGTTATCAATGACATGGGTATTTCACAAAGTATATGCTTCTTTTAGCACATACTCTCCCAATCACACAGATTTCACAGTGATCACTGCAAGGCAAAGGTAGAAAGGGCTGGGAACCCTAGATCTTACACAAGATTCACCTATTCAGCTATCCTTCTTCCTTCCTCCTCCAAAAGCTGTATTAGAGACGATTTTTATTTGCTAAATGATAGCCTACAGCAGGACTTAGAAAACATGAGGAAGATAGATTCCTTGCAGCTACAACTGTTAGTTTATCCGTTAACGCCCCTGGCAAAAAACTGTTAGAGCTGACATGCATGACTGATGGGCTCCCTCATCTAGTAGCTCGTCTTTCAAAAAGTAGCTGAGTATCTTGAGCTCTATTTTCACTGCTGTCTGTGTCTGAGGCCCTGCAGATGGTAATATAAGTAAGTGGTTTTGCACCAACATGATTCTGGATATTGTATTGTGTCTAATGTGCAACCCACATGAGCATTAGGGCTAGCCAAGATATGGGTGATCACTACCTGACTACTCCTCTTTCTGCTTTTGTTATGGGATTAGAACAGCCAGCCTGATTCCTGCATGTGTTGCAATTTTGCTACTTTCCTGTCCTCTTTGCACCCCTAGAAAAATATCAAGGACTCATCTGCAAGGGCTTGGAATGTGCAAGTGTTGGAGGTATCCAGCAAAAATGTTCCTGTCTCTTCAGCCTCTTATAGCTGAACAAAGTCCCGTGACAAGATTGGTATTTAACATTGTAAATTTTCAGCATAGTATTCATTCAGCATAGTCTTCTATTTATCAATATAGTCCCATAAATTTTGTTGCACAAATAAATAAGAATTGCAACCACAGGTGGTCTAAAACGGTAATTTGACCTCAAACATGTTTAATGTATAGAATTTTATCTGGGTTTTTAAACTATGATTCCTATTGCTTTTGACATTTTTACTGTGACTAATACACGATTTTCCCCATAATTTACCATATCAGTGTCCCACCCTAATAACATTATATATTGTAAAACCACTATGCCTGCAACTATGTAGAGTGAGACACAATTATCATAGGCAGTATGGCAGCCTTCTCCATCATCCCTTAGACAGGGGAGTCCACCCAGGAAATAGTCTTTTTCGAAGTTTCTTAGTATATCATTTCTGTTTCTACTCCATTTCTTAGCAGACTGACAACAGCTTTATAAAACTGCCTTAATATCCCACAACAAAGCTGACTCAATTAGTGTCCTAGTCCCCTGGAGAGTGGTGTGGCCGTGTGGCAATGATCTACTGTCAGCTTAGACTCACTGACAAGGCCAAGTGACAAATAGTACATTATGGCTGTTGGCAACATACCTGAAGCTGTGGACACAAAGCAGGAGATGCAATTTTCTGACGCTGCAAAAGCTTTTTCTACATTCTTGGAAACCCAAGCTCAAGCAACTTTTCCTGTATGTTTTATGCTTAAAATTGAGGAGAAATGCAAGAAATTGTTCAAATAGAAATACATACATATGTGCATATTCTATCTAAAACCAAGTTAAAACTTTGTTTCATAATACTTCTACAGTGAAAGCAAAAAAGAGTTACTTGCACCATACTTTACATGAAGCTAAGCACTTACATTTTAAAAGTTGCATGTGTGTGAAATTAAGTGTTTTACTACTTGTATTACAGTACGGATGCTGAGAAAGCTCCAGCAGAGAATTTCTTCAGCTCTCTGCAGCACTTTGGGAGAGTTCTGTCTTTCCCATGCAAGTTATCCAAAACAATGTTACAGTTTCGTAAACTTCTTGCAGCTGCAGGTTGTTTTGCAGTAGTTATAGTTCTAACTAGAAAACTATTTAGAGATGAGTGTCTTAGAACTTGACCAATCCCCTTAAGAGGTGGATGGCCAAAGGACCAATTACCTTATGCCATTTAACACATTTTTGCGAACTAACACATAAAAGCCTTTGGAAAAATTATTAAATCGCTTCCATTTATCCCTGAGCCTGGACTTCGTGTCGTTTCTCTACCCGTCCTCAGTGCAGACAGAGACATTACAGCACTGAAAATACTTAGCTGTTTTTAATTTATACATCACACTCTACAAAATTGTTTTCATTTCAGCATCTTGTACTCCAATTCTTGTAGAAAGTTGCTTAGATAATAAAGCTGTGTGACATAGAACGCAGAAGTTCATTTATAAGGGGATAAGCTAATTGAACCTACCTGGCTTTTTCCAGCCTAGAAAGAGAGTGAAAAAGAGGGTTTGGACTCTCCTGTGAGTGTTCCAGAACTTCCTTGTCTGATCACTGAAGTATGAGTGTTCTTGCAGAGTTCTGGCCCCAGCTGAGAAGAGCAGGGACACCTAAACTCTTGAAACATATGAGTCTGTCCCAATTGGCCCCGGATGGCATGGCAGAGACAGCCAATGTAAATGATTCTGTTCATGGGTAAACGGAATAAAATGGAAAAAACACTATCACTGCCTGCTCTTTGAGCTGAGTGCTTCTTACCACATCGACTGTATACAATATCGAGCATACTGATTGCACCCTTGGCTCTAAGGCAGAAACTTCTGGTTATGTTTCCACAAAGTACAAGTCCTAAAATGCTTTCAGATTAGATTTCCATTCCTTGTTTCTAAACCCTGACTGAACTCTTGAACCCTCAAGTTGAGAGATATGTATGCTTGGGATAGTTTTAGTTTTATTTTATATTTATTCAGTTTCATCATTTCAAGCTTAAAGCTCACACACCTGAATTGAAATGAGTCAGAAATCTGTGTATTTGCCCCGCAGTTTTTAGCAGTGGGCTACGTGTGGGTGTCTCAGGAGGGACAGACTTTAAATAGAATCACATACAGAGCCTGCATAAAAAGGCCACAGGAACCTATAAGAAACCAAGGGCCATGCAGTAAATTATCAAGTCTCTCCTCGTATGACAGATGCTCCACTTCATTTATCATCTTTCTGGCCCTGTGCTGGACTTTCTCCATAGTGTTCGTGTCTCTTGTACTGGGAAGCCCAGCACTGAAAAGACCACTCTAAGTACAGCCTCACTAGTTGTGAGTAGAAAGGAAAGATTTAGATAGAAATTATATTAGGAGAATTAAGAGTGGGGGGAAATTTACAGACAGGTTAAACTGAGAGCAAAAACATGCCAGAAACAGAGAAGAAGGTGTAATAGAGCAGTTCTAAGACAAGAAGTACAAAACCTCACAAAGTAAAGGTATGACATGGCAATGAAAACAAAGAACAAATGTAACAGAGAAATTTCAGCTGGAAATATTTTGTGGTTTCTTCTGTAAAAATTGATTGAAAACATTACAATGGAAGCATGCCTCCTGATTTGTCCAAGAATGTACATAGGTTACAAAAACTTCCATAAACCCAGCTAATCAGTTGAGTCACACGGTCAAAAAATGTTGAAGTTATGGTTCCCAGAGTAACATTAATTACATTTTCTCACTCTTATTTATGACATAGTCTAGAGTTCACAGCATATTAACCATACAAAGAAAAAAGCATTCATGCATGCGAATGTCTTTGGGGAAGAGGTGCAGTTTAGGGAGTCTTAGATCTTAGTTTTAAACTCCACCTGGCTTTTGAAGACAGATCTAAAACAGTTTTGTGTATAGCATAAAATTAATTACAGCGTTGGCTTATCTCTGAAATGAAAAAATAGTATTCTAAGCAATTATGAGACTAGGATAAATATAAGAAACCATATTGCTTTTGAATACAATCTCAGAAAATAAGAAAAAAAGAAGGATTTATATGGGAATGAAGGTTCCCCTTACTTTGTAGAAACAGGTACAACAATAAATGTAGAGAGCATTTTAGACAAAAAGATCTTCATAATGTCTTAGTTTACTGACACGTTTCTGATGTAAAGCCTGTTCCAAGAAGAGACTGACAAACTGGAAGTTTATATGATACCAGTTTTGGCTCTGTAAAACTGATTTATTATTCCTGTGCCCTAATAAACTGAGTAACCTGTATACACACACGCTGTATATTTAAACACACACACCGTATATTTAAACAAAAGGGTAAGTGATTTTAATCTCTAAACTTCTCCTCCCTCCCCCCTTCCTGTTTTCTCCCTCCTCCTTCTTCTTCCCCTCTGCCACCCACTCCAAAAAACCAGAATTTGGGGAGGAGTTGAATGTTCAGCCCCATTTGAAAATCAAGAGAGATTTATATTCCCCAGTAAAATTCTGTTCTCCAGCTTAGCACAGCTGATAGGATTACCACAGCACAACTCTTTTTAGTTCATATCTCCTTAAGGTTTCTGTAAATAGATTGAAATTATGGTGCTGAGAGAGGTCTGAATAACAATATTTGCTAGCTTAATAGTCTCCCTTTTTCTTTTCAGTTGGCTGAAATTCACATTGCTGTTAACCACTTTTTAATAAATTCCAAATTTTGAACACTGTGCATTTCTATACAGTTTGCAGCTGAAAATAAACAGTCTCACAATGGCTGAAGATAATTCAACAATTTTTACTGTTTTTTATGAGGATAATGAAGTGAGAGTTTCTGGAAAAAATATCTCTGCACTATTTTTTTTTCCAGAATTTTTTCTTGTTTGGAAAATAATGTTCTCTCCTTACAAGCTATGATTTTCAGTAGATTCCTTGATTATTTTTTCTGTTAAAACCCCCCACCATATTTAAAACCTTTCATTTTTTTCCTACTCTCATTTCTTCGGTGTTGATTATAAGGATGGATCACATGGCAGCATAAATTATATTGGAAGTTACTCAGTGAGTGCAGACTCTAGTCTGTGTACAACAGCCTGCTTTTACTTGTCTTCTGCACTTCTGTATCCTATTACTCTTTTTATTCTTATGTTTTGTTGTGCTCTGCTTTTCTGATCAGGTAGAGGATCCTTTAGCCTACAAATTTCCCTTAACCTTCTTGAGGAAAAAAGATTCCAGAGCTCTTTTTCTAAGGTTGCAAAAAAATGAGTTAATTGCTCTACTTTGTGGCTACTGGGATACTGGAGGTACAGCTGAGAACCATAAAATATAACCCTTTCGTGGAATTCTCTGACAATGTCTAACAAAGAAAAACAAAAAATTTAAGTGGATTTGTTTGCATATTTCTCTCTTGCCTCTGAGCTTGTGCTTTTATGTCTCATTAACTCTATAAATGTAGAAAAGATAGGTCTTTTATTTACTAGCAAAATAGGTACAATGGCATGGAGGCATTTAAGATGTTTTAGATGTTTTCATGGTCACCAAACTAGGATAGAAAGTACTCCCAGACTCTAGACTTTTACAAATTGGGAAGGACCTGAGGGAATAACCAAGAGAGCTTCAGAAAAAAAAAAAAAAGCTGATGCTCACTGTACTTTATAAATTTTGGTTTGATCTTTTATGCCCAGCAATTATAAGCAATCTCAAGCACCTATCTGAATTATTTGTAGTTTTCTGCTCTGGAAGGAAGACCTCTAAAAGTTTTTTTCTAACTCTCCTTGTACCGTCTAAACAGAAAGGCTAGGGTACAGTGTAGGACACTCTTCATAGCATCTGGTTTACTCTATATTCTTAAATTTTTTATTAACTCTAGCAAAAATACTCTTAAGGTTTGTGCAAAGTATTCCTATTTTACTGATAAAAAAACTTTGGTAAAAACACACCTTGTTGAAGTTCAGTAAATAGCTTTGGACAGGGACTAGAATTTAAATACCCAAATCTATTAATCTCAGGGTTTGTGAATGCTTGTTTGTGATGATAAATGTTGCATTAAGAAGAACAAAAGACACTTGAACAGCTGTGAAAGTCCACTTATTTTTCCCTGATTATTCTTGTAGTTCCTCCTGAAAATCTTCCTTCTTCTTCAGAGTTTTCATTAGAAAAGGAGGTTTACAGAAGTGTTTAGATTTGGGAAATATTCTGGTGGGGAAGCTTTTGGGACTATCCTTTAGAGGTTATTTTAACTGCATTCTGTCACAAATCCTTCATTGCACTGCCAGGCCCATCCCTAGGAACTGCATGGTGGCTCTTGTGAATGTGGCTGTTGAACCATCACAGCAAGACCAGCCCCAATTTCACGGGGACTGTTTACCAGGACACTTTACCCGTGTCCTGGTAAAGACAGCAGGGCTCAAGAGCCACTTGTGTAAGTGCTGCCAGACTCCAGCCAAAGTCCTGCTCGCCGGGCAGCTGCATCAGCCTGCCCCATATTTCAGATAACCAGCATCCCTGACAGTTGTGAGAGCACGCTCAGAGCTGACTTGACATCTCTGACATGTTGCCAAATTATGTAGTAAAAAAATATTTCTAGCCCTTCCCCTTAGCCATGAGACAAGACTGATCTAGAAGGTGTGTACAGGTGTGTTTGACTTGGTATGGGCTTAGGAGCTTAGAACTCATTGCTTCTTTCACTGAGCTCTTTACTTACAACACTTACTGCAGCTGCAGAAGATGAGAAACCTGCAGTACTGTCAGCATAAAATTAAAAACCTCCATATGGGAGACTGCCCTGACTTCCCCAAAAAACATATGATAAGGGTATCCTGAGGCTTTAAAATCTGTTTCGGTGTCTTTGAGGAGTTGAAGTATACCTGTCATATATTTCCAGCTTTCTTCAGTTATAAAGGTTAGAGAATCATTTTTTCATATGCTTGATTCTGGTAGCTGCAGACTTTGAAAAAAAAATGAAAGGTTTGTTATTACAAATTATAGGAACTGGTGATCTGCACTTAGGTTTATTCTCAGTTCAGTATTTTTTCATAAAACATTGCTGCTGCATGACTGGGATAAGAAAAGTTGCAAACAAAACTTCTTGAGCAGCTGAGAATCAAAAATAAACTAGCAGTCAGTGCAAAATGAAGCAATTTTACAGCATGTCTGTAGATATACATACCACACTTTCCCCAGATATCCTGATTCTTTGGGCCTCATTTAGACAGGCAGCTATGTTTGTAGTTGATTCTGTCCTGAAAATTACAAGTTATGTTAGGTTTAACTGGCTCTGGAGAAATTAAAAGAATACCATAACAAAATTGCCAGACTGAGGATATCCAGTACTGAGCAGGAAAACGAAGTCATTATGTCAGCAGAAGTGCATTTTCAAACTCAGTGCTTACCATTAATTGTAGTGCCTAAATTATGTTCACTTGGTCTTATTTTACACCCTTGGATTTCCCATAGGGGACTAGGAATTGGGTCTTCCTGTTTGAATGGTTGCAAGTATGTCTGTTTTCCTCCCCTTTCACTACCCTCTGAACTCTTGATACAGCTTAAATGTACTTTGCTTGAAAAAATCCCTGTATTATGCACACCTTTTCTTGTGCAGATTCACTTAGTCTACAAGATGAACCATGGTAGTGATGGTACAAAAATTTGTTCTGGATTCATCTGTAAAGTTTATTTACAGAGGAGGAAAAACAAGTGAGAGTCAGTTATTTTAAAAATAACTGCAGAGTGCTAACTTCACAAGCTTTCCTCTCTTATTAATTGTACAATATCTTTTAGCACAGAAGAGGAGGTTTTGAGGCAGGTACCTTAAGTTCTGCAGACGACATTTTGTTCAGTTCTCCTGAAATTTATCCAAACCTTTCAATTCCTCAAAACTGGTCTCACAGCATTGGTATTGCAGGCGCTTCTTGCTAGGTTGTTTTTGCATTTTTTCTTCCATTTAAGGTGGCAGCTCAGTCTTCTACACAGCATTTGCTCACATCTGCTCATGATTCTAGAGTAGAAAAAAAAGTAAGCTGTGAAAGCTTGCCAGAACTGTAAGATGTTTTGTTCTCAATATTTCCGCCCAAATATTTTTTCTAAACTCTTCTCCCTTTCCTCCATAACATTCTGTGTATGCCTTTATGCTCTGGTGTTTTGCAGCTAGAGGTACTATAGTACAGTAAGATAAAACAACTAGATGATTTGAACTACTTTGGTGACTGTGAGAGCTCCTTCTTCACCTATTTCTTCTCTTGTATACTGTATTCCTCTGAGGAAAACACTGCTCTGAGATGTTACTGAGCAGGATGAGATGTCGGAAAGCTGCTGCTGGTCCCCAGGCTGCTGGTCCCCCATAGCCATGATGAATATTTTCTGTATATTGAATTATGCTTCATACCGTGATTAAGAAAATTTATGTAATAAATAATTGGAATAAGATAGCAAAATGATGGACAAAAACTTTCTTTTTATGTCTTCTCTTCCTGATTCATACTCTATTGTAGGACAACAGATGTCACATTCATATCATCATCTATCAAACCCCTTGTCAGCCGAATGCAATGGAAGAGAATCCAACGTGCAGGCTGTATCTGGCGTCAGATGGAGATGACTCATTTTTCTGTAAACTAGAAGTCACTTCTCAGTAAAGGTGCAAGAGCTTTTTCTGCAAAACAAAAAGGATTGGAAGTGCCCTCTTTTCTAATCCTTTTCTTCCTCCTAACATTCTTAGCTTTTCAGTTTACAGAATATGAGCCACTCAGTCTGTTGGAGTCAGTCTTCATTGACTATGAATGGATGGGAAAAAGGGAACTGTCAAGATTGCTATAATTCCCCAAAACCCCAGCTGATGTCAGCTTGCCTGGGACTTGCTTGTTTTGAAACTATTTTTTTTGTGAGTGTTGGATAAAGGGACCAGTGATCCTCCACAGGTATGACAGCGCTGATGTGATAGAGCAAGAGCAGCCTCGATACTGTTATTTTAGAATTTGGACAAAGTTCTGATTTCAGCTGCTTTTGGAAATAGTTGAAAATCCTAGATATGACTTTGATGAGAAATCGTCCTGGTTTTGGCCAGGACAGAGTTAATTGTCGGCAGTAGCGGTGAGGGTTGGAGCCTTGACCCACGTAGGTGTGTCTGGGCTGTTATTCTATACCATCACCATTACCACCCAGGGCAGGACTGAGTGACTTTTTCTTCTGGGAACAGGAGCATGGTTTTGGGTGGAACAGTGTGGCGGGGCAGAGAACTCCTCCACTGCTGTTCATAATTGAGCGGCTGTCAGGCCAGATGTGCTGGGTATTCGTGCATGTGAATCACCATCTCTCTGTACACTGTTACTAATGTTGTTGCTGCTACTCTCCATTTTCTCATATCATTGCTGTTTCCAGTAAATTTTTCCTTATCTCAACCCTTGATCTTTGCCTTTTGCCCTTCTCACAGGAGAGGAGGTTGGGAGGTAGGGGAGCAGGGAGCAGCTTGTGGTTTTCTTTTTAGTGGGAGTACTTAATTGGGGAATACCATTCTTAAACCATGACAAAAATATAGTTGAGTACCATTCCAGAACAGTCAACAGAGGAGGTTTTCTTTATTAATTAACTACACAAGTTTCACAATGCTTCTTGCACAAAACACAGAAGTAGGAGTGATAGAGAGCTGGAAGCATTTATGTGGCAACAGAAACGAGGAAGTGGAAGGGAAAAACCATTTTAAAAATTCACCTTTGAAAATCGAATTTTTCTTACAGCAGAGTAATATCCACATCTTTGCTCCACATTAAATATATGAAACATACATGAAATCTGTTTGGAATTTTTATAGACCTCTGAATCCATAATATCTGATCTTTAGAATAAGAATTGTGGTATTTGCTGTTTTCTTCAAGCTTTACCTATACTGACAAAAAAGTCTTAGTTTTCAGACTACTTTGTTCTCAGAGTCAACGCAAAGAGCTTGAAACAAGAATTTAAAAAAAATGTAAATAAACCTGCTACTCTGTCTAAAGTTCAATCTGTTGTTTTGGGGGGTTTTTTGAGAAATCATACAATTGAAAATTTACAAAGGACATAGAACAAAGCAAGAGAATGAAAACCAAGAAAAAGATAAGCAGCAAGGCTGCTGCTGCTGTTCTGCAGATTTACATCATCTTATGTTCAATCCTGATTGCATCAACATCTAGGTATGATCCCATCCAGGTTGCACTCTGAATAAGATGGGTGTATTTATGCATATCCTGTGCCTGACAACGGAACTCATGCCTACGATCTTATTTATGATTTCTTGTGATAGGTGAGGTTGTTGTGGAGCTAAGGAGCTCCACACAGACTTTCTAATGAACAGTTTTCTAATAGTCTCTTGATTTCACTCTAAACCAGAAAATCTCCATCTAAAGCCAAAGCTTGTTTGAAATAAACCAAAGTGTACATGCTCATAACAGTATTACATTTTTGGTCAGATGGGAAAGACCTGCATCAATAGAGCACCTTCTTTCCAGTCCTAATTACTATTTCAGCGACCAGCCAGGGAATATGCTACTGGACGGATTTGATTATGCATTCCTCAAGGTTAACCATAGACATCATGTTTACCTAACTGCATGATCAATAAGGTCTGTAGTCAAGCAAACAGAGTACATACAATACTCCAAGAAGATGACATGGAGGCCAGAGAAACCCTCTGAGATTTTGTTTTCCAGGCAGAATGTGAGTTCCCATGTCTTTGTTGATTTCAATAATACTTCTGTGCACACAGGAACAATTGTACCTGCCCTTTAGCTGATGCTTTCCTGCAATGGCTGTGGATATAAACTACTAGGTGAAGTTTTTGAACTATTATTACATTTAAAAAAGGATGCCGGTTACAACTTGTATGAACGTAAGTGGTGCTGCATCAATACACTTTACCAATCTGAGTGGATAATTACCGAAACCCTTGAAGGACACATGCAAATCCTTTTGGAAATTACCAATGCTACTGCCTTGTGCTTATACTTGTACTCCCAGGATGAACTCCGGGGTTTTGATTTCAGGATTGATTCTCTTCAGGGCAGAGTCCAGCCATAGTGCTTGCTAAAATAGATGTACAAATTTGGGAATAAAGATACCTATTTGGCTATTGGTTCTGGCATATCGCTGAGTGTTAAAACTATTTTTAAAACTCTCTGCTAGCCATGTTAAGCAAATGCCCTCTCCGGAACACCAGTGCCGTACTGATTCTACAAGTTTATTCTACCTGTCAGTAAGCTTTAACCAAATGACAGTTTGACGGAGTACTGGTGGTAAATCAAGGAAAATTCCAATTTTATTGCTGCAGTCTAGATTCTGTCTTTCACCTGCCCCATGTGTTTGTCATTCCTCTTTCTGTTATGTTGGGTTCCAACTTTCTCTTCACTGTATTAGTTCTGGGCAGATTTTAATATTAGGGAAGCTGCTTGTGAAGAAAAGTAGCATCCTCAAGTCAAAGAGAAGCAGAATCTGGGCTTTTGACTGAAAATCGCTCTGTGCTTTTATTTCTCCATAGTAAACCTCACAATATCTATACCGCTGAAAAAACTAAACTATCCAGAGCTAATGATACCAAGGTCAGTTTTCAGCAAGATGGTTTTCAGAAGCACGGTACTCAGAAATGCTAATTCCATTTCTATATATAGTTACACAAAATATTTCAGAAGTTAGATGTTTAAAAAAATGGATGCAGCTTTTTCCTTGGAAATATATGTCAGTGTCTGAGATGGTTACCCAAAACAGAAGAAATATGCTCTTTAACATGATGGAAAATAAACTTATTCCTTCTGAGGAACACAGATGGTGTATATGTTCTGAGAGACAGCATGTCGTACTGCCTCTCCTGTAATTTTGTTCTTGTGGTTTGGTCATGGAATTAAATTGCTCTATAATTCCTATTTTGTTCTTCACTTCTTGTGTAGGAAAAGCTTGCACATGCAAGTAATCTGCTTCTAAAAGACATTGTGTTTTAGATATTGAAGTGTACATGTCAGGCTTGATGTCTCATTTTATCTTCCAAACTTGAGAATGAAGGCCTGGGACTTCAGCTCTGTAAAAATAAACACTAATTAATTTGATGAAGCTTGTTGAAATCTGCTGCTTACACTGAAGCTGGGGCAGGAGGGGCAGCTAGGAGTCCCATATGCACATACTTGAATTTGCTGCTTGTAGCAGTTGGCCGCTTGACTGACATCCACATAGACAAAGCAGTACTGAAAGGTGTTCTTGCTCTGGTCTTGTATCCTTGCTAGTTTGCATGTAGAATACCATACCTTGAGTGTTAATCAAAATTCAAAAGGTGTATAGATATTTTTACATGAAGGAAAGGCTACTGAAGACATTTTGTGTCTAGGAGCAGAACAAGCTTGTTTGTATATAAATCCTTCTACTTTAATCAGAGCAGAGATAAGGATGATTCTGTCAGTTATTTTTCTGCAGTTTGCAAGAGCTGGGTGCCTTTTCTAATGCTACTGCAAACATCCTTCTTGAGCTTGGACAGGTAGCTTAGACTGTACAGTTATAATGTCCCCATTTATAAATTAGCAAGAGCACACTTAGGCAAGTCCTTAACCTTAAAGATCATGAGGACTACGAGACAGAAAACTTCAGATACATGGTACTGGGCACCATACTGATTTCTAACCTACTTAGAATACACTCAGGTATCTTAGATAGCTCAAATTTTTTACCTTTATGTAATGACCAATTTTGGGATTGGGGAGTGTAAAAAACGCTTATGAATGGCTACTATAGCTATGGGTGATACCTGTGACCATCTTGTGGAAAAATAATTATCTGGATGATGGCAGAAAAACTGTCTATGAAAGAATCACAGAAAAATTGACCTTAATGTATTCTCGAATGTACATAGAGAGATAGGCTGAGTTTTCCTCACCTTCTCTTTGTTTGAAAGAGAGTTTGTTAATGAATGTTTGAGTTAAACCAAGTCAGTTCTACCCAAGCACAAGAGAGTAGAAAAATACAGAATCCATTTTGTTTGTTTATACACTAAGATTTTCAGTGTTCTCTTTCAGCAACTTCGGTGCCTCTAGTGCGTAATTAAAAAAAAAAAAAAAGACAAAAAAAAAGAAAATTGAGAAGGGGAATTGCTCAAATAGATTAATGTCTTTTGAGTTCTGCTGGAAAAACTGATTTATTTGGATGAATTCTGATCCAAGAAAAAAATACGCTTTTTGCATGCGCAATGAGTTCATAACAAAAGCAATACACACTTGATAATAAAGGCCATTCAGCGCATATAGCCAACTTAGTGCAACATTCTAGCAAAACATCTCCAAATCATGCATTTTTTAATGCTCTACAATCAATGTAGTGTTTATTCTAGAAACAAGGTTTGTTATATCCTCATATTCATTCTTGAAACATTAATGTCCTTATGCATCGATTTGAAGAAATCCTATAAAATTTTTAAAACACCTGGGGAGTTAAGCTTTGCATTTTGACTGTACTTAGGAATTTAAAGAAGAAATATTGTTGGGACTAGGGGAATCAGAAATTGCAACGATTAGTAGGCTCATAAGGTAGAAGAAACATTTTATCAATGAGACTGTAGAGGATGAAATGAATAGTTTGTTGGAACAAATGAAATAATGTTTACGCTGTTTAGCACTATTTTTCATGTTTTAAATGCTCACTGTATGGCCTCGAATCCTTTAGTAAACTCTAGAAGGAATTTGAGCTGAGAACTTGTATGATTAAAAAACCTAGGAAAGGAAAGAATAAAAAGAGTAAGAGCTGTCTAAAAGACTAGTCAGTCAATACTCATGCCTTAATCTACTGTGATAAATTATCCCTTAGCTGCCTTTTTCTTATCTTCCATAGGGAAATTAATACACATTTCATCCAGGAGAGTGCCAACTTTTTGTCATATGATCAAGAGCAGAAAGAAGGGCATTGATAATAGTAATGACAGAAAGCTTCCAGGCAGAGAAAACTACTTATTGAACAATGTCTGATGCAGCCTGCAAGAACATTCAGTCATGCACACTATACAGGAATGAGGAAGCAAGAGACTGACCTCTCCCAAAACTCAGTATGGTATGAGTTAAATATGGATTCCTTAACTTGAGTGACTTTAGTGGAAACACCCTTGATCCATAGTTGAATGAAATGGAAGAAGATCCAGTCTCATAGCTTATCACCTTTCTTGCTCTTGTTTCTCCCCATCTGTACACCATTCCAGTAGACTTGTGGGCTCCATCCTGGATTCTGTGACAAATTCCTTGTGCAAGTATTAGCAGTAGAGGGATCTGAAATCCTTGTAGGATAGTAAAAGGAGAGGTAGCTGGTAGAGAAGGGCAGGAGTCACAACTCTGGAAGGAAGCCCTCTCTAAATACCCCAGGAGCGGGGCTGAGGTAGCCCACTGGGAGATGAGTGTGGAGTGGGCAAATAGCACCTGTGTGGCTGAAAGAAAGACTTTGATCCAAGCTGGGGGGGCAGCGTGTGGGGGCTAACAATAGAATACAAGATTGGATGGCCCTTGAACAGGACGCTTTATGATGTGCTTAAATGAAGCAGAGAAAAAGATTGGGGTGGAACAATCTCTAACGTGATGAGTAGCTGCTACAGAAGAAGCTGTGATGTGGAATGCTTGAGTCTATTATATACCAGCTAGAACCAAGTTTCATCATTTCGAGTGACGCACCTTGCATACCCAGAAAACTGGAGGCTGCTGCATTCACGATTTTGTTAGAAATGCTGCTTATTTGTGGCACTTGAAATAAGATAGAATTGTTGTTATTCAACACAGACACTCAGTACTTCTCAAACCTTCCACAGGCTTAGTAAATGGAAGCGCTGCAGTGAACAGCCAGTATAATGTTTATAACTGCAGACTCTGGTGGAAGAATACACCTACTGATTTTATAGAGGTGTGTGAAAAATAATGCCATCATGTGCTGTAAGGCAAACCACCAAAAAGAACTAGATTTTGTCAGTTTGTGTCTATACAGTAAGAAGCGCTATCTGAGAACTCTCACCATTACCTCAGGAGCTGCATTTGTGTTTGCACTCTTGCCATTCATCCTTGACTGAGCTACACTGTCAGAGATTTCTACATTCCTGAAACAAGTACATATGTTTAACTAAAGCCAACTTTCATGTTTCTGTGGTTTGCTTTGCAAAGTCACGTCTTGCATTTTTTTCTTTTCTTTGTCATTTCAAGGATATTTTTCCAAAACCTTCATGACAGTATATTTAAAAAATAATAACAGAAATAATAGCAAATACAGTGTGAGAGAGAAATATTTTTAGCTTTCTGTGAGGGTAAGTTATCTTTTGTTTTATAGATGAGATGAATATACTGTATATAGATAGTGAGGATATAAGATTTTATGAAGGACCATATCCTAGCAGAAGTGAGAGCATCTGAACTACTCCTGAAAACTTTGATCCAGTGTGCATTTATGTTGAGACTTTACTTACTGTGTGTGCAATAAAGAGTTGAAACCCACTGAGAACTTTCGCTCTTGAAATATGTAGATGCACATGTAATTGTCCCTTCCAACTGGAGCACAGTGTAACATTGACTTAGATAGCAGTTATGAGGACTTAAAAAGGCTCATCTGTCCTGTTTATAGCTCTATATTTGGGCTTCACAGAATAATGGACACTAAAGCATTTTATTTTGTTTACATGGATTTTTTAGGAGTTTGCTACAATGTGAACTGTATGTGAATATGAACTATAAAGTGAATACTAAAATATATCCATTCCTTTCTGTTCTACACATTAATAGTTCTGCTTATGAGCCCTAGGCTTGAGCCCTAGGCTGAAGCCAGAAAATCAAAACTAAGGTTCATACTTTGTGCCATTGTGCTTTTATTTATCCACCATAAGAGTTCCAATTGACACAGCTCTAGCCTTAACTTTTGGTGTCGTAGACTTTCACAGTTCAAGCCAGTTCTTGATACTTCACCTTTTTAAAAAATATTGGATTCCACACCCCCGCTCTTTGTATTTAAGGCTATTTTTAGCTGAACCGTCTTGCTAACCTTGGTGGACATCAATGGAGCAGAAAACTATTCAAATAATAATAGCTAAACAATTTGCTCCCCTGTGGATAACCCCTAAGAGTCTGTCTGGAAAAGACCATTTTCAGGTGGGATAGAGTTAATGTTCTTAGTAGCTGGTACAGTGTTTTGGATTTAGTACGAAAATAATGTTGGTAACGCACTGATTTTTTAGTTGTTGTTAAGTAGAACTTACTGTAAATGAAGGACTTTTCAATTTCCCATGCACTGCTAGTGAGTAGATGCACAAGAAGAAAAAAATTCTCATTTCCTTTTTTTTTGAGTCCATTTGGATTTGGGTTTTGGGTTTTTTTTTTTCCCAGGCACAGTTCTAGCTGCCTGCCAACAGCTGAAAAACCAGAATCAAAACAGGGGCTACTGCCACACTAATTAAACAGAACTCATTCTTAGAAACTGGGTCTTCTGCAAAAAGGGAATAACTAATTCAGGGCCTCATTTCCCACAGCACCCTTTAGTTTTCAGGGAACTACATTTTTAAATTTGATCAAAAATAATGCCACTTTTTTTCACTACAGTCTGCTTGCCAAACATGAGTTCTGTAGAACCTGCCAAATGTTAACTTTAAGTTTAGTAAGCTTTGCCTCTTTCCAAAGGTTGTCACACTCTCAGAAACAAGGATGGGCTGTCAATTGTCCAGCATGGGAAGTGTTACCACTCTGCTACTACAATTTTTTTAAAAAAGAACAATTCTAAGGAACACATGATGAAGCTGGAGTATTATGTTACTACCTTTTGGGAACAAAACATGTTCCAATTTCACTTGTAAATTGTTTTAAAGGTACAATGAGATCACAGCAATATTTTATTTTTCTGTCTCTTACATTGTTACTTATATGAGAGGAAAAGATACATAGCACAGTAATAATTCAAGAAAGTCTATCAAACAAATCAGAAATGTATAAAATTGCCTATGGAACATCTCCTTCTATTTTTAATAGAATATCATATTAAAAAGTGTAGGTGAGACTATTTAATTTTTCTCTCCCTCTCTTTCTCTGCTGTGATTTACTACTGTTCACATTTACATCTAATTAATGAACACTCCTGCTGGTGTAGGTTATTTTAGTAGAGAATGTTTTATTATTTTACCTGATTTCTTTTTAAAGATTTATTATTTTAGCACTGCTTCTGGTCACTGATGAGAAGCATAATTCAGCACAAAGAAAATAAAGAGAGCTAGGAGCAAGAAAAGTAATGAAGAGAAAACTTAGCACAAGTTTTTTTTTTTTCTTGGCTATGAACAGAAACTCCATTTGCATAATAGTAAAAAGACCACACTCATAACAAATCCAATGAAAAATTTCCAATTAAATGTTTCTCACCAAGCCTGGACAAGAGAGAATGTTACATTCAAGGCTTGCATTCAGAAATTACATCAGCTTTCAGGTCTGATCATCTCCAGATAATATTTTGAATATTCTGTTATGGATGAGGCTCATATATTTGAAAAACTGTGAAACTTTAATGCCCTTATCTATTAGCCTGAATTCAAGCATTCACTTGGTCTCCCTTATTTGGTTTGATCCTCTGATCAGTACAACTCAGCAATGTTTTCACCTGCCATTTCTAAGAAATGGTACAAATCTGCTTTCCCTGGTCAGGACACAAAGACTTTCTCTCTGAGAACCCGACTTTGAAACGTACATTCAGTTCACGATAGAGAGAAGTGTACTCCATTCCACCGTGCCTAAGGAAACTGCTACAAACACAGGATCAAATGTTGTTGCTAATAAAATTTTCATGGTACAGGAGAACTTAAGGACTTATGCACTTTGGATCTTTTGTCCTTTTGCACCAATGATTGAAATTGCTAGCTAAATGAGGGTTTATATGTGTTTGTATCCTTGTTTATTTTTAACGAAGACTAGTTGAACATGCACTTTGGGAATTTGAGACAAGTGACAGATTTAATGTCTTAGCTTGTTTTGCTGAATCAAAAGACATTTCTCTGGAGTGGAGGAGACAATATGTGAATAGAAGTAAATGACTTTTCATGTCTACTCCTATTAGTGGACAAAATGTTACAAGGATTCCAGGATGCAGCTGTTGAAAGCAAGGTAAGCTGTGCTGCCTAAATTCTGCTGATGTTTTGGAGTGACATTCACATTGCAAAGGAGTTCTGACCAGAGATACAGCTACAGTACCCCCCTCATATTTCTTACCATGCTGATAGTTGCAGAAAGAGTAGACAACTCTCTGCTGCTGTTCAAATAAAACAGGAACTACAATCAAAGACCAATCCCTTCTGTCAGACTCCTCTGTTGTAGGATATGCGGAATGACAGTGAACATTAGGCCAGCACATGTGCCACTAACTTCGCATGGTTAGCTGTTGCGAAAACCAAGAGAGAATACTGCATTACAGTAGGTACGAGGAAGCATACGTATTTTTTTTCCTGAAAGGCGGAGCAGCTCAGTGCTTTGGTGTGACAGGAGTACCCATTGGTACTTCCAGGGACCAGTCTGGCCACAGGCTTTGTCAACAAAGTCTGTGGCCCCACATACCGGCCTTATTAGCACACAATAGCATGGGAAGGTGAAGCACAGGAGAAGCTTTGAGATATCCTGATTTCATATTTAGTTTTAAATAAAGCATTCCTTTATCCAAGATCAGTCTTTTGTGACACTCAGTCCAAATGCATAGGCAGGTATATGTAGTCCACTCAGCAAGAAATTATCACTTGCTAAAAAAATTATAATAAAAACCCCATGGAAATTAAAGTTTCTCCACTCCCCAGTGATACACAAAGGCCATTCAGCTTCTCAGTACAACATTTCTGTGCCTGCATCGCCTTATATTTTCTGCACACTGGTGGTAGGAAAAAAATGCTTGTTTTTCCAGATATCTCAATAGACAGACAATGGATGACACTAGTCTTCAGCAATTGTGAATTGCTTAAATTAGAGCTACTCATTAGTTTTGCAGTCATACCAGCCTCTCTTTTAAATCACTGCATGCAATAAGGGGCATTAAGAAGAATGATTTAGCCCTTTAAGATGTTTTGCACTTTTTAGTTCATGAAAAGATATACAGAAAATTGATCAGTCAGTGATCCAATTGCACCGGATTGTTTAATTTCGGAAAAAATTACATCCTGTGTATGTCGGCTTTTTTCAAATAACTGCTACATGAGATGGTGATCAGAAAAGACTGAAGATAACAGCCTTTAAGGATATACCTTGACCTAATGCTTTAGAGGTATAGCTCAATATTTAGTAGTTGCACTCTAATGCTGAAGAAAATGTCTGCACAGTGCCTTTTCCTGACTTCTTTTGGAAAAGAGTTACACTTTGAAAATGACAGATTTAGAGTGCCTTAGAAAGCGTTTTTGGTGACAGAAGGATGAACAATAGAGAACTATAATGTCTTTAACATTACATGAGAAAAGCTTTCCTTGTTTTTTTTTTTTTTGCGGTAAAGCTCATACTCATGACTTTATTTTTCAGCCCTAAACACTGGCTAACCTTGGGACTATGGCAGTTTCTAAAACCAGTACACCATTTATACTGATTACATTTATAAACTATCGCAAGGTTTTGTTTAAGAAAGATTTCCTTTTGCGTTGATGAAGTAAGATTTCAGTATCCTTCTCCCAGCTTTTCTCTGCTGTCTCCTGAGATGGATAATGGGGTTGTTCAGATCGAAATCCAGTTACTACTAGGCTCTCTACTTTTCAAATCCTTTGAGAGACAGGTCCAAAGTCCAACCTTTCTCCTGACCTCATAGAGTTAGACCTCAGGGCTAGTACATGGTGTACCTTATGTTGTCCATTATCCATACAGATTTCTCCTCTACATCAATTTTCACACAGGAGGTTGAATGGAGTGCTAACTTTGCACCATCTTGTTAGCCTAGCATTTTTTTTTTTTTTCTAATGTTGATGGAAAATCCACACTGACTCTCATGGATCAGGTTCAAAAGCGTAACTTCCAAGCTCTACAATCCATTTAATCTCCTTTGGTGCGACCGGCAGGAAAAAGAAGTGGTAAAATGTAGGGTAACATATTTAATGGAGCTTTCCAGAGGAAGTGTAGCTCAATATATACCTGTATTGTCTGCTAAAAGACTGAGGAAGCTTTTTAGGGATTGCCTACAATGCTTTTTACTGTCTTTCTTGGTGAATGTCAAACAAGCTTCACAGATTTGCCAGCCTTTGACTCATATTGATCTTCGACATTTCATTGATATGGAAAGGGTCATATGAGCTTAAAACCTGTTCTAATAAATTTGGAGAGATTGTTATGGGGAGGACAAGTACTTGTCTCCACAGGCAAAGTAATGGTTCAGTGGTGTCCGGCTAACCAACCATGCAGTCGCACGAGTAATAGCAATGCTATTGATAATATGAGCTACTCTTTCGTCTGGAAGTCCTGATTAAGGTCAGGACCCTCTTTTATCACCCATCCAAAATTAACTTCCTGATGGCTTTATATTCTAACTAAGAAAGACAGAGTCAGGGTGGGAGACCAAGTCTGTTACCCCACTTGGTGCAAAGAGACAAGTGGTACTCAAAGAGATGGAGAAAAACAAGCAAGACTGCACAGGAATTCTTTTGCATTGGACTAAGAACTTCATATTATTCTCCTTAAGTCTGAATCATTCCTTAACTACAAACATACTCTGTATCCCACAGCAAAAGGTAACTGAGAAATGTGCAGGTACATCTTAACAGAGGATTCCTGTGGGACAGATGTTAGAATATCCAAGCTCTTCTGCATCACTTAGAAATTAGCCAAAGGGTTTTATCTCTGCAATTGCACCATCCCATCTCTGTAGACTTAATAGTACAAAATAAATGGAAAAGAAAGCTCAGCACTGGGTTCTTTATTTATTCTATTTATTTGACATGAGAAAGAAATCTCTACTTTTTCCTTTGCAAATTGAAAAAATGCTATTTGTACTTTGCATACTGGAGAAGGATTTTCTTTTGGGAAACTCCCTATGTCAGTATTTGGTCATTTTTATAGTTAATAGCTGTGCATTAATAAGTATTTTCTATCCTGACTTTTCTGCTTAGGTATATAATTTTACTTTGTTAAGAAATTACTTGAGAGTTTGTATATATAAAGTAGTAGTGGTCAGGGGCTTTTTTGTTTAATTCTGCTCATATGTTTCATTTTGCCAGTCTCTCTAAATGCTTCTTTAGCTGTCTGTACCTATGCTTTTGCTGAATAAGCACTTAAGGATAGAAATACACCACTGTCTGCCTGTGATTGACAGAAAACAAAGCTTCCAGGCAATGCAGACATTTCATCGACCTCCAATGATTGCAGGTGCAGAATCATCGTTCTCCTTTGAGTACACTGTCAGTGTTTATTTAGGTGCAAAGACTTATTTAGGTGCAGTGGTTCAATGGTTGCTGGTTTTAGTACATCTAGATCTAAAGCATATTTCTTCCTAGCATAATGTATGAAGAGAAGGACCAGAAAAGTTTAATGTACTACTATTTCATTTTTGTCACTTAAGGTCTGCTGACCTGGGATATTGTAAATATTTCCCCAAGTGCAGGGAATTACCTCCAAAGTTCACCATAAAGCAGTTTCCTTCTGGTCTGATAAAGCCCAAGAAAGGTGTAAGAGATGGAAGGGTTTACAGGGTTCAGTTGGGCCTCTGATGTATCAATGAACTTGGATTTGAAGCCTCTCCTGATTAGATCCCATACTTAGGAAATACTATATCCAGATTCTCAACTAAATCTATGGTCAAAACATTAAGACAAAATGTCTAGAGGACTATCTTCCAGCAGAAGAGAGCAATGAACAGGAGAACAAAACATTCATAAAACTGAAGGTCTGCTTCCAAAGAAATTTTGAAAGGCAGATGTGCTTTATGAGAGTTACTGTGGCTATATTGAGTGCCAGTGCACTGTAAGCTTCTTTCCTTCCCTTCAATGAGTAAACATATCAGTTTGATGTGAGTTAGAGTTGGTATTCCAGTTAAATAATGATTGTGAAGATGGGTCTTTTAGGGAGAAGCTACTGTTCTGTATAATCCTCTATTCTCAGCTCAAGCACACAACCTGCAGCAACTAACCAAGGATTTCTAGGGGAGTCTGATGGTGCGTGTTTGAGCTGGAGGTCAGCCTGGATGAACACATTGAGACCTCCTGACCTCACAACCTTTTGCTTAATAACAACATTAACATTAACCTCACAAACTTTTTGCTTAATAAGGGTATGGCTGTTAAACAGGTTTATTTCCTGTCTCCACTGTAATCTATATAGAAGTCTAACAGAACGTAATGGAAAACAAGTGAATGCTGGATGAAAGAAAAATATAATATTTTCTGCTTTTCTGGATGGAGTATTGTCAGTGCTATAAAAACCATCATTTTCTTTACCTCATAAAAAGCAAACAGGATTTCAAATCTGTGTTCTTTCATGCCATGAATCATAAAGGAGTATACAGGTAGAACCAGGTCTCTCCTTTGTCATAGCGGTGTAAGCCTGCTACAACCAGAAAAATAGAGCTATAAATTGATACTTAAACAACAGAGACAGATACTGAATGCAAGAGACCTGATTTTTTTTCAGATATAGGGACATCTGCAGTGGTCAGCAAATAACACTGTCATTTACAGATATATGTTAAAGAGAACTTGGGGTTAGCTTTTGTCCCAATTCTTTTACCAGAACATTCTCTATCATTAGACAACTGTGCTGTTTGTCTGAAGTGGCTGTACTTGCCAGAGTGAAAAAAAACCCCTCTCCTTTGGATAATATGCAGTTTCGAGCACCTAAGAAGTGTAGTGGCATGCTGGTAACATCCTGTACACGGCTCATTTCCAGAGATGAGCACACATCTTTCTATTGCTTTGACTATTAAAACATCAATGTTTTCCCTTTGCTTAAAAGAATACAAACCTCTGATTTACCTCCAGGAAGCTGAATCTCAAAGACAGATGAAATGTTGAGTGAAACTGAAACAGACAAAAGAAAGTAAGTTCAAGAACTTTAAGAAAAAGCTTAGTTAAGCAGTAATTCTAAATAATTTACTACGGATTTGTTTCAGAATTTTGGAGTTCTGCTTTTGCAGTAACTTAATTCATACTTTTACTCCAATTTTCCAGATTCCTGGAAACCACACAAGTTGTTAGGATTTTAACTCTACCATATGGAAGAAAGCTGTCTTTCTCTACATACTGTATTTTTAATTACAGGACAGTACCTATTTTCTCCTGCACAGATTTCCTAATTTTAAATTTTGAAATATCTGTCCATGTAAATATCCCATAGAAAATTAGAATGCCAATCTGTAAAGCGCTGTTGCAGACATTTAAGCACAAATCACTGGCCTGAAATTTAAATAAACAGAAGACTAAATTTATGGTCAAAAATAAAGAAAAAATAAATAATGTCTGACAAAGAATTGTTCCTACTTTGCAAATGGGAAATGGAGTCAATGCAAGATTAAGCGATTTGTTGTGACCAGGGTCATGCACACAACTTGTGGCAGCACTGGCATTGAATTGCTGCCTCCTGATCGCCAAGCTTAACAGGAGAAACTTCTTTCTTTTCATCATACCTTCTCTCTTCTTAACTCTTTCATGTTTTGCTCTGATAAGTGGATGTCACAGGGTGGCAGAATGCCTGGTTTATCAAACATTTTTCATTAAGAGCATATGTCAGAGCTAGACTACTTCCAGTACCTTCCCCTTCAGTGAAACGTCATCTACATACCTCCCACACAGCTTTCTGGAAGACACAGTTGAGCACCAAGTGCACCCTCATTTTTTCTCCCCATCATTTTGCTAGACACATATGTTCTCCTTTCTGTGGCAGCAGCACTGATGTTCAGGCTTCGGTCATTGCTAGGCAGCTGTTTACACTGTAAAGAAGAGTTCCTCTATGCAACAGTGGGTCTCCTGGTTTGTCTTTATAAAGCATGGAGAACAGGCCACTTGAATGCCAGCTCTCAAATAGCACATAAAGTAACCTTAGTTATTTTTGCTGAGACGAAGAAGGAAGTAGCAAACCCTCCTGGAGAGCAAAAAAGCCAGGCTGTTCGATGCGTTTCATGTAGTTACTTTCTTATGAAATGAAATAAACTCCTTGTCTTACAATAGCACATTCCTGATGGAGTCCTACATCCTAGACTACCAAATTCTGGACTGTACAATGCATTGTCAAAGAATCATGCCTGCAAGTTAATAAAAATTGTCTTTGCGGTAAACAATTTTTCAACATTGTCCTCCCTGAGCTGCAATGTGGAAAGATTTTACAGGGAGCAGTGTCAAAGGGTTAGAGAGCAGAGCCCTGTCACTGATGGAAATATTATACGTCAGATCTGTAAGGAAGTTACAGTGATCAGAAAGAGGAATGCAATGCTAAACAATGTTATCATCAGCACACTGGAGGAATGCTTTTACTTCCTATAATGTTACAGAGGGTACTGACCTCAGTCTGTATGCAGTAGAGCACAGCACAGATTTGCATTAGCTAAACATTTTTGACCTTTCGTCTGCAGTAAAATGGTGTCCCTCACTGCAGCTGAGAAAGATGGAAATTCTCTTCCAGTCTCTCCAGTTCTGGCAGAGTTGATGCTATTATGCTCTGCAGACTGTTTATACTGTTATACTATTTAGTTTACTAGAAGTGTCCAAATAAATCCAAGAAGCAAGAGAGAAGAAGATAACTTCTTTTTTTATGCACACCCCTTTGTAGCACTGTACACCTAGCTGTCCTGTATATTACATTATCAAAGACCAGCTCAAGTGAGGATGAAATAGACCCCCACTGTACTTGCTAGATTTCAGGTTCCCTGGGAACACTGGTATC
The DNA here is from genome assembly GCA_003713295.1 of Parotia lawesii. Lineage (NCBI taxonomy): Eukaryota > Metazoa > Chordata > Aves > Passeriformes > Paradisaeidae > Parotia > Parotia lawesii. Next base: position 377,141 of record RAHM01000412.1, read on the forward strand.
AGTCTGGACAGTTTGATGTAATCCTACTAATGTAGCTGAAGCTATCTGGGCTCAAGGATTTATTAGTTGTGAACGTTCATTTTTGTTTTTACTGGGTTAGTGCCAGTAAATAAGTCACCAAAACCACTAGCTGAGTGTCATATGATAGGAAAAGGCTGGGATCACAAGTAAGCCTTCTGTCTTTTAACAAAAAAAAAGTGCTGAGGTAAGCAGCGTCAAACCCAGCTGCATCAACATGATGGTGGGAAGACAAATGAGAGCTTTCACTGCTGGATACAGGGGATAGAGAGTCCACAGTCTGAAAAACCTCTTCATATCCCAGAAACAGCTGTCATAACTGAAACTGCGAGGGACTGCTCTTTAAACCACGAGCTTTGATAAGGAGAATTCTCTCACCAATCCTTTCTCTAGACAATAAACACACTTCTAGCAGAACAGCCCATCTGAAAGGTGACTAGAGATTTAAATACCTTCAAAGGTTTCCAACCCCCTCTTTTTATAACCTCTCCCAAATGCTTATGTTGAGTTCCCAGCTGGCATTTCTGAAGTATCTATCACTACAGTATCTGGCTGCTGAGCCATATGATCTCAACAATACTGTGTAATGTAAAACTTCTTAGACTTTTTCCTATGGGAGGCTGAACTTTATAAAGTTAGATCTAACATTTACCTTGTTATTGGTAACAGTGAATCATTAAAAGAGACACAATAGAAGGGACATGGGGTCATTTTAGAATAAATATTCAGGCAATGACAGCTTTGAAATATTCTGTTGGCCTCTCCCTGTGTGTATTCTGGGAACAGGAGGTCACGTGAAGTCAAGGGTGATGAAATGCATGTGCTCCTGATCTGACCTGCTACGAAGGGGGGAAGGTATGAGCGACATGCAAGGGTCTAAGCTCTGCATGTGCAAGTCTGTGTGTGCATGCACGTGCACGCAACATTTGTGCACGGCAAAGAACAGAGAATCCTGAGGTGGGAGAGGGAGGTGTTCGGTGCTGGTGGTGGAATGAATTCCAGACAGGGACTGCTTTCTCTCCACAGGGCCTGCCAGCTCCTTGTGGCTGTTGCCTGGGCAATGGCTGGGGAATTATGAGGAATGCTTGGAAACTATATCCTTCTGTTGGGCTCATGGATGGAGTAAAAGGGGGTGGATGGCTTTTCTCTGTCTATTTCTTTTTTATATTCAGCAGATTAGACAGGCAGGTTGCTGTGGCGACGACATGGAGGAGGTCTCCTGCACACCTGCACCACAAACAAGGAGTCCTGCCAACACAGACTTAAGGAATCCCAAAGGCATCTTTTCCTTTTTTTTTTTCTGTTGCTTTTTTTTTCCTTTTTTTTTTCTTTCTTTCCTGTGGCAAGTGCAAAAGAGAAGGGAAATGGGAAAGAAGAGGAGGATATGGCAGAAGAGGGAAGAGGGAGAGATGAAGAGAAAAGCCAATCAATATTCAATCAGCTTAGCTGAGCAGCAGTGCTTGCTTACTGTGAAATAGGGTGTGCATAAACAAGATTGCCAACCTGAGCAAGGTGCTCTTAGAAGAGAAGAAACAACAAGTGTAATTTTGGTTTCAAGTACTGAGTGTCCTGAAATTCATGATGTCTCTGCTGGAAACCTAAATAAAGTAACTATGGAAATGGCAGAACTCAGGCACAAGACACAGAGATGTGGCCATGGTGTGTTAAGCCAGAAATTGAAATTACTCCTTTCTACCTGGAAAGGGTAGACGTATTTGTGTTTGCGCCTGCACATAAGATTCCATTTCCTAGAGATTCCTGCCTTTTGAAAAAGCTGAAGAATTGACATAATATGCCCACTCCTCTGCTAAAAGAAAGTATGCAAAGGAGATAGATGTGGGTAGGGATAGTAAACCTTTACAACCAAGAAGTCCTCAAGATAAATGTGTTGCTCTGGGATGCCATGGCATTCCTTCAGCTTCTCCTATTGAAGTAGTCAGCTAATGAGGAGATATTGTCCTTTTCTCATATCTCCTGGACATCCCCCCGTCTTCTTCAAGGCTTTCCCTTTTCTCTTCTCCTTGTCCCTTTTCTCCTCACTATTTCTTTACAACCCCTTTCAGCAATTTTTCACATCATCTTTTCTCAACAACTAAAATGACTGCTTGCATGCCTACAGCACTATCCAATGTACATACAAACAGATTAACTAAAATTAAAAATGTGTGTATATTAACAGGTAGAGAATGCACTTGTGAGTCTTTGTTTCTGCATATGCCAGAGTTTGGTTGTGATTTCTCCACTTTGCATGTGTGTCTTGTCATTGGTAGGACGAAGGCTCCCACCAACTAGGATGTTTGATAAACAAAAAGAAAAAAAACAGTTGAAGTCCTCAAACTAATAAAGTTAGCAAGTATCTGGAACGCACACTGTAAGTGGTGAAACAGGAGGGAGAAGTGGAGACTGGAAGGGGGCAGCAACTTTAACCACTTTCTCATTCTTGGATACAGCAGATGTCAGGAGTGTTTGCCAGCCTCCCAGGGAAAAGAGCATTTTGCTGTTCTCCTTACTGCCCCCATCCAGTTGCTTTTTTCCATGCATAGAGTTTCACATAAGTAGAGAAGTATGCAAGAAAGCTTTCTGCGGGTACCAGTGATAATGAGCTTACAATTAGAGAGTGGATTACTCAAATATGAAGTTCAGTTGTTCTCATGACCACTTGCATCTTTGTAAATAGCTGCCCAATCTATTTGTAAGGTGAGGCTAAAAAACCAAGTTTCTGCTGCTCAGATATCAGTAATTTTCACGGAAGTTTATCCACATTTATAGAAGGTAAAGGCTTGTTCAGATCCCATATATTTTGTTTCCCTTTCCTTGCCTTTGTTTCATTTTAAGGTTAACTCTAGCTTTTCTCCTGGATAAACTGCATTGCTGTGTTATGGCAATGTTTATAGAACAAGCACTTTATGTATAATCTAAAACCACCACAGATGTAAAATATAGCTATTGCTCCTCAGGTTATTCAGATTCTGAGCTTAGAGCTCATGTCTGTAACATTTGGAAGGACAACTCTGAAAGAGTTGCATGTGCTCCATTCCAGATAAACTGAGTGCATAACGCCTTTGTCCTTGAGTCAGGAACCTGGGGGGGGGCTCACACAGGCACATTTCTTTACTAGAGGACAACTGTGGGTACTTTAATGCCCTCTATTGTGCTCTGTTGCAGTGACATCCTATGCTGAACTCTGCTCTGCACAGACAATTCTAACAAAGCCACGAGTGAGTGAGTGAGTATATGATCCTGGGTATGATGGCAAACATGAACTGACTGTTCAAAAGATCATACTTTGTCCTGTCCAAAGCTGTCTGAAGACAGTGAGAATTCTTCTCTTGCTGTAACTGGATTTTTAATGTCTTTATACATTCAGGAAATAAAATCAACTGCTTTACTTTTCTCTCTCTAAAACCAAAACTTCACCAGTAAGGAGTGTATGCAAGAGATAAATCAATATTCACACCCTGATTGCATGCAATGAAGCAAAAAAAATCCAACTGAGATAACTAAGCAAGGGAAATAACAGAGAATTCATGGAGAAAATACCCTTCTTGCTTCCCATGGCTGGCTTGCATCTACTGTGTTTACTTTTCTCGTTTACAAGTTTCTGAAACCCATCTTGACCTGCCAAATCTACCCTAAGCAAAACACTCAAAGAACAGTGGTACTCGTCTTGCTGAGGGACAGCTGGGACTATCTCTAACTGGCAGGCCTCCTGAGCATGCAGAATTCTGTAGCATGATCCAGCCAGTGCTGGGAATATGCGCAGAAAGACATTAGAGTTTTATGAGGTGATAGACATTGATCAGGTAAAAGAAAGGAAAAGAAAACCAAGATTTGTAGAATTGGAAGCATTATCTGGGGTAAACAAAGTAGATATTCTTTCTAGAATCACATCAAAAGAGCTGAAAATACCAGCTTCTAAGCCACATTCCAGTCTGATGCTTTGTAAGCCTCTACTCATGCTAAGGTAGTCACTCTAAAATTATGGGAGTTTTATAGGTGGAAATTAGTTTTTGCTTCTTTACCAGCAATACGTCTTGTTTGCTTTCCTTTCAAACTATTGTATTTATTACTGTAATAAACACAGGAAAAACAACCAACTTTCAGACAGAAAAAGAGATTTTTATTGAAGAAGCATTTGGTCAGTGAGCACTAGCTTGTTCTTGTTACATGAAAAATGATGCACTGTTTGCTGAACTGAAGCTGAGTTTTTCCAACTGTCCTTGAAAGTTAAATTAAAAGAGTAAGATATGGAGTGGTCCATGCCTGACACAGAAATGCAACAATTCAGAAATCTGCATGAAACACTTAATAGAGATTATCCTGGTACCCCAGGGAAAAAAAAGCAATATATTTTTCTTTTAAAATACTGCATGAACATGTATGATGTTATCATTTTTTATCCTCAGGTACTTCCCAGAGGAGTAAAAAACCAAAGGGAATGAAAAATGGCTTGAGAACCCAGCCATGTACAAAGAAAGGTCTTACGGAAGCCGTTTAGAAATGCCAGATATAGACCCCATTTTTTTTAAGGGTTACGGTCATTGATCTGGAAAACTAAAAACATCCAGCACGAACAGGTGTGTAAGCAGGGCATCTTGGAAGGAGCTACTGAAATCTGTTTGACCTGCTTTTCATATCCCTAGGCTTCTTCCCAAGCAGAAGAAGAGGCTGGAAGCAGCCTGGTCTCTTAGCTGGCCCCACCTCTCTGTCTAGAGAGGAGTACAGTTGGTGGATGTTCAGCACCACACTCGTGGCATTTTGGAGAAGACCCGATGCTCTGGTCTGCCCTTCAGGTTGGCAGCACAAGTGTAAAAGTAGGTCTGAGTGGAAGGGGTAAGAGGACATACGGTAAAAATCAGGGCAGGACTGCATCTGGGGCCCCAGCCAGACTGAACTGCTGCGAATTCCCTGCTGATATTGTAGGAATGGAATGTGGGTTCTCATTATGCTTTTCCTATGCATGGCCATCACATCTAGTGTACAGGGCTCTTCAGAGTCTCAGGGCCGAAATCCAATGCTCTACAGCTGGCTGACACCCTTCCCCCTCCTCAACTGCACGCGGAAAAGGGGAGATCTGTTTTTGCGGCTTGCCTTAGACCGACTTGTTCTGGAGCTGTAAATTGCTTCAAGGCTCTTCAAGATGAAGGACTATGTAAATGTGGGGCAGTTATCAATGTAGATGGAATGCACATGCAAATTAAATACTATAAATGTGTTTGGAATTAAATCAATGTGTTTTGCTTGAAAATTTGGCATGTGATTAATCAACGTGCTCTGAATGAGTGCAAATACTGTTGGTGTATATTGCCAAAGTATCTGAGCAATTTAGTATCCATGTAAGGTACCCACCTAGGTCCCTGGAAAGGAAACCCACTATTATATGAATATTCTCATGAGCCTTCTTAAAAGCACCATTTAAAAAAATAAACATTGCAGAAACCATCATGTTCTACTTTTAAGCCTGTTCTGAAGTATAACTACCTCTGGGCTGAAATGTGCCAGCTGTTTAGCAATGCCTGGTTAACCCTGCCTTCCATTGTAGGAGAAGTGAATAACAAAACATAGGAATTCAAAACATAATGGTTTTTAGATTAAATATTGCAATTTATGTTGGCATTTGATTAAAAAATTAGAAAAAACCTGATTCATTTGATTTTCATGCGTGTAACACTTAAAGGTTAGATAACTTCACTGAGCATCTAAAAACTGACATTCTACCATGATTAAAACTTTCTTTCCTTGTTTGAAAAATTTTGTTTTCCAAACAGTATTTAATTTTACAGAATATGGTAGTGTTACATATTTGGTTTTAAGCTTTAGTAACGTCTAAACTTGATGCTGCTTGTCCAAGAGCTCATTTGAGCCTTCATTGCCCTTCCACATATTTTTAGTTTTTACCTGCATGAAGGCATGTGGTTTCGAGCAGTGAAGAATTAAGATTAATTTTATATGTGATGATTCCTTTAAATGCCACTCTTCTTGCACGCTGCTTTTTCAGATATGAAGTGTTATTATCTAGCAATGCTAGCGGTTATTACAGATTCTCTCTCTTCCAAAGCATTTTACGAACTCAGTGTTACTCTGGAAGGTACTCTTGCACAAGCTCTTCTATCTTGTTCTTCCACCAAATGTAACACTTGAAGATCAAACATTCAACATGTCTTCCAAAGTTTTCATTACATCCAAACCCATGACAATAAATTTGATTTAAAATTTTTAGATGTTAACTGAAATGAATAAATGGGAAGCCCTGGATAACTGTCTCACTCAATGCAGTAATGCCTTCAGTAACAAAAGAGAGAAGATTGGTTTTTTGAGAGTCTTTTAAAAGTCTTTCAAAACTTTTGCTAATAATTTGTACAAATACATACATATTAATATGCGTTTGCCTGATTTTTGCTTTCCTGTTAAATAATTCTACATCCCATACATGGAACATGAGACACAAATCAGAAGAATAGATAACAACATTCCATTGCCTCTGCATTTTTCTGTGGATTGTTCCTGTGGAGTCTCTAAAATTTATCAATAATTTGGTATTTCTTCAGGGATTTTTTCATTCTTTAGCCTACCATAGGCAGTGGAGCCTTAACTGACTGCTTCCTCCTTTTTGGCTTTTCAAGTCTAGGGAATTTTACCAGGAAAATTTCCATTAGTTTCATTAATGTTAGCTGACATTAACAAAAGTTATGTATTCTATCTACCCAAGGTGATTTTACCTTCACCTGTATTCTGCTTGGCTACTATAAAAGCATCTAGATTACTTACTAGATAGAAAAGATCATCTTTTCAGGCATACACCTACTACAGCTATTTTAGACTGAGATTTAGGTACGATTGATTGTACAGCCAGCAATTATAACGGGAAAATTTCAGAACGTGTTGCTTTATTTTTAATTAAATAAAATATTTAATTAAAATTAAATATTAATTTAATTAATAAAATTAAATATTTAATTAATAAAATTAAATATTAATTTAATTAATTAAATAAGAAAAAAATAACAGGTGTAGCCAAAGTGGTGTACATGTTATTCTGATTGTGTAAAGAGTTAAGGCATGCAAGAATGTCCTGTACTGCTAGTGAAAGGTATATCACTATTAAAATTGTTATTGAAAAGCTTGGTTTCTTGACCTTACCAGAGGTATTGCAGATAGATGTGAATTCAGTTGTAGGTCTTACGGGCCAATGGACCATTCTTGGACTGTGATCAGAAATAGTCAGAAATGTAAACCCTACAGACCTGGGTTGAAGACATCAAAATAGTATGAATTTGGGAAACGTAGTTCCTGTGGGGCTTGCAGAAGGTCTTTTCTTGTCATCTGTTTATGGAGGTTCAGAGGCCGGTCATTTCCATTCAATATTTGAAGTTGTACTGAGATGGAATAGAGACAATATTTCGTAATAATTCAGTCAAATTTTTAGATTTTCTGTGATGCCTCTCAGTTCCCAAAGGTACTCATGGTTCAGGAAACTCTGTTGGGGTTTATCTAGGACAGTAAATACATGACCAAGCTCTTCTGGTACAAAGCCAAACTTGAGCCAAGCCCATATTTTGTTATGAAATCTCCTCCTATTTTTCCAAGTCAGCAAGAGAACATTCTGCTTCATCTACCTTACAAAATAAACTTTCCAAAACCAGGAGTATGTCACACTTACTACTGCACTCTTTTGGAGCAGCTACATCTCTGAAGGACATGTAAACAAAAACAGCACTGGAGCCATTCTCCATCTTGTTTAGCTAAAGAATCATATGATGTTTGCCAGCATTTGTTTTCTGCATCCTTTGTCTCTGTTATCTTGTAATCTTAGGGTAAATGGATCGTGGATTTGGGTTTAAATTCGAAGCTGCAAAAAGAAATGTACTTACTGATCTCATTCTACCACTCTGTTCTTGTGGCCCAAACACTTGGCCAAAAATCAGGTTATTGGAGGTTGTTCAGTGGTAAGGAGCCAGATACCTTTCTTGTTCACAAAAAAGATAGATTCTTTTTTATTTCCCTCTGAATATGGAGAAATCAAGCAGAAGGTAGCTGTCTACTCACAACTTCAAACTTTTTTCCCCTCATAATAAAAGCTGTTTAAATTTGCTCTTTTTCCCATGCTGTGTTGGTCAGGCTTCATTTAAAAGCCCTTTTTTTCAAGCTGCTCTATTTTCTATTTTTTTTCTACTACGAGGCAATTGATCATTCAGAGAATGAATTCGCATCAAATCACTCTGTGTTACTGCTCTGGGCAGCAGAGAGCACTTATATTGATTCAAGGACCATGTTTGTTTCCACTGTGAATATACTCACCAAAGCTCAACGGCTTATTTGCTTGCAAGCTAGCTGTTATGTTCATAGACCTTCATCCTGACAGTATAACCCAAGTCCTGTCATTACCTTCAAGCTTAATGACTGATTTTTACACAAAATAGGGAGAAAATACCTTAAATTATTTCTGTGGGCACATGAATATCAGCAACCAGACTTAAAACACAGAAAGACACATGTCAAGTTTTTCCAGTACAACTAGTTTCTAGGCTGCTAGGTTTCTCAATCTAAGAAACTCACAGTTTCTCAAACACAAATGTAGATAAATTGGTGTTAGGATGCATTTGCTTTAGTCTTCCTTTGACTATTAATGTGTCTTTTCTTCACCCACGTTGTATTTTTTAAAGCTTTTTCACAGCTTAATAAAGAAATGTTAATCTGGCTGAGTGAAACAGCTGCTGCTCATACCAGTGCTAACTATCTGAGCTGCTTATTTCTTCCCCAACCTCCCTCCTAACACTGCTTTTATTCCTTGTGGCTTTATTGTAATTCTTCTACAACACCCCTTTTATTTACTCAAAAAAAAGTTAGGGTGCACTGCTCTTGCTAACTCCTTTGTAGAAGGACTTGGCCCAGTCTAGGCGAAAGTCAATATAAATCTTAGGTTCAGGTCTTATTGAAAGGGAGCATGAGATCAAAAGGTCCATAAAGCTTCTGTTTTCTGTCCCATGCCAAAATGTTGCTGCAGTGAAATTTCGTTTTTCAGCCTATCCATGCTAAGAGCACTGAGACAACTCCTTCCCACCCAGAATTACCTGTAGAAAGCTCTTGAAATACAGTGAAAAGCTTCAGTAGCTCAAACTACGAAAATCGCATTCCTTATCTCCCCAGATGGCCTAGAAAGAACCTTCAGACAACATAGATTAAAAATAAGCTTAAAATTTCCAAAGAAAATATACTGTGGAATTTTTGCACATCTGTGGCACTTTTTCACTCTCTGCTGAAGTGATGCAGTAAACTGAAAAATGTCCTATTGGGGAGAATTTTTTATCTTACCACAAGTAGAATTCTGGAATCAGTCTAATGACTATCATGTTGTTAATAGCTCTGAATTTACACTGGGGCACAGGAGATCAGAGTGAGCTGTGATCTCTAAGGCAGCATGGAAACAGTCGGCCTGTGTTGAATACTTAAGCTGCTTGCCACTTTCTTTGTCTTCATTTTTTTTCTGTATTTCTTTTTTCAGTGCAGCATTATGGACTTGTAAAAGCAGAAGAGGAAAGATACAAAGTCAACAAAATAATTCCAGGGTCTAGCAGCTTAGCTATCCCACCATCTGTTTAAAAGGACAAAACATTAAAATAAAACAAAACTTGTGGTCCAACAGCTATGTCTGCAAAGAAGAAACAGTGCTACACTTTAAATTCTAGGCAACACCCTTTGGATCAAAATATTACGACAACAGATAGCAGTGACCACATTTAATGGATACTCACACAACTAGGCCATGACTCAGACTCCTTACTGTTTGGAACTGAAACCTGAGAGCAGAGAAGCGAGAGGAAAAGAAACCTTGTGTTAAGCTGGCATGCACCAGTGAATAAATGGCTGGCATTTGCAAAGCTGCATTGCAGGGGAGCTTTTAACAGTTTGCCACTGCCAGCTGATGTCTCTTTAAGCATCACTGCCAAGAAGCCAAAACTGGAAGCAGGTGCAGGGGCAGAGGAACTGAATGTGGAAAGGGAGAGAAAGAGAGAAAGCACAGTACTTCTGTTGTTAAAATTCTCTTGCTTTCATTAAAGCCTAAACAAAGCTTCACTTTAAACTTGAATAATAAATTTTGGTGTGATAGACTCCTGCCTATCCAGTTTGACAATCCTCTTACTTTTATACACTGAGGTAAAAGAATTTCGTTGAGCTTTTTTTCCCCCCTTAAAGCCTTGGATTGACTGAGAGAATGCTGTATACTGATTATAGCAGCTTTCTTTTGGAGATTGAGAGCATCTGCTTCGTAATGCCTCTTGTTCCTTCCCCCAAGCAAAGTGCTTTTTACAGACTCCCACCCCCATTAGTCCAGGGCCTGGGAACAGAGCAGTTTCCCCAGATCAAGTCTCTGTCTTTGCTGTGCCATGTCACTGGTTCAGGACCTTAGTACACTGCTGTCTGATAAGATGCATAGCAGGAAACATTAGGTGCTAAGAATTTACATTTGTCAACACACTAATGCAATGGGCTACTGATTATTTTGTGAAATGTCTTCTGTTCTTTTTCTTAAGATCAGTTATAAAAAGCGTCAGGACAGGTATAGGCTGCACAGTAGGGTTTTAGTAAGCTCTGCAAGAAACTTTGTGAGAGGTCTTGGCTGCCTTTGGGATACCTCAAAGAGGAAATATATTCCCTAATTTTAAGGAACAGAAGGCCAAAAGATAAAAAGATAAAACATCTTTTTATGGAGATAAAACTCTAAAACCTTGAAATGCACATGGCTGAAGCTGGGAAGCTTTTCTTAAATTCTTTGCTAAAAGCCTTGATTTTTAATCATTTCGTAGTTACTGTTCCCACAGATTAGAGAAAAGGTGTGTCACTTCGTAGTCAGAGCTGTAAATTTGGGCATTTTTATTATTTTCTATCCTTTAAGGAATTCCTACTGTTGTTAGCCAAAACATATTCCTTTCTGGTTTGCTTTTCCTGTAGAGTGAAAACAGTAGCTAAAGCCATACTTGGCAGAGTTAAAACAAGGAAAAAACAAAAATAAAATCAATCAACATACATGAGTGCTTCTGTATTGCTTTTGTTTTAAAATCATTCCTTCCCAGGTTCTAAATAATATGATTTTGAATCAAAAGCTGTATTTTTATTTTGGGTTTTTTTCTGTCTCAGGACAGATTGTTTAAATGAATTTGATTACTGTCTTACTGTTTAGAAGCAGCACAGTCTTGAAATGACTTGCTTTTCCAATTATACAGACTGTGTATTCTAAAGGAAAATAATTCTCCTTCTTTAGTTTATATTGCATATTAAAATACTCTTGTACTTTTAGTGACAGTGAATTTTCTTCTCTTAAACTTTTACTTAATATCCAACTGCTTCTTACTCTCCTTTTTAAAAATGTCCAGGAAATTAAGAGCTGAGATACAGACATGTCTGTATCTCCATCTGTCACTCATCTTTATAATGGCATCTCGTTTGGAGAGTGCTAAGGAACTGCTTCAGAGTGGTAATATTCCTCTGGCTCAATAGGAAACATACAGTCTGCCTCAGGATAAAAAAAGTACAGAACACAGTGTGGTGCAAAAGAGAATTTATAAATCAACAATGAACTCAGGCTGAACATTCATTGCTCAGTAAAAGTGAGCAGTCCTTCAAACATTGATGTAGACATTGTAGGATTTTCAAAATACCTTCCCTAAGCTTTCAAGCTGTTTCCTCCAACTCTTGCAACCTGGGGAGAAACAGTCTTATTCTGATAAAAACTGAGATTCTCAAAAGAATGATTCCAACAGCTAGATCTTTTTAGAAAGTACCAAAATGTTTGGTTAAGAATAGAAGTAAATCTGTGATCTTTTCAAAAGGGAGAATAAACATAAGTAAATCTATTGTGTTTTCTGTGAAACACAGTTGCATATGAGACTGGCCACACATGGTAAAACATGGAGGCTTTCTTAACACACAGGACTGGCTTGGACAAGTAGGCAACTGCTTGTCAAACTAAAGGGAAAGAAGCAAATGTGTAGCAGTGGAAACCAGGACAGGTGGCCTGAGAAGAGTATAGAAATGAAGTTTGGTTATGAAGGGATGGGGTGAGGAAGGCCAAGGTGAAGCTGGTACTGAACTTGGCAAGTGATTCAAAGAATAACGGGAAGGGCTTTTATAGGTATGTTAAATATAAAAAGGAAGGTCAAAGAAAGTAACCCTCCTGATAATCAATGCTGGAAACTGGAAACAACAGATGAGGAGAAGGCTGAGTTACTCAACAATCTTTTTGCCTCAGTCTTCAGTGACAACCTCTCTTTCCACACCTCTTGAGTGTATGGATGGCAGGATAGGGACTCGGGAACCAAAAACCTTCAGTGTATTTTTTGGAACAGTTCTGAGCACTGAAAGTACATCAACCTGTTGGAGTGAGTCCAGAGGAGGTACACCAAGTTGCTTAGAGGGATGGAACAACTCTGCTGTGAGTAACAGCTAGGAGAATTGGGGCTGCTCAGCCTGGAAAAGAGAAGGTGACCTAATTGTGGCCTTCCAATACCTAATGGAAGTCTACAAGTAAGATGGAGAGGGATTTTTTATGAGAGCATGGCGTGACAAGACAAGGGAGAATGGCATTAAACTGAAACAGAGTCGGTTTAGATTAGCTATAAGGAAAAAAATATTTACTGTGAGGGTGGTGAGTTTGCCCAGAGAAGTTATGGCTGTCTTATCCCTGAAGGTGTTCAAGGTCAGATTAGATGGAGCTCTGAACAACCCGATCTACTGGAAGGTGTCCCTGCCCATGGCAGGGTGGTTGGAACTAGATATCTTTAAGGTCCCTTCCAATCCAAACCTTTCTATGATCCTATGACTTTCTCAAGTCTTGTAGATCTAGTTTTGGATCTGCATGTGTAGTTTTGACAGGTCAACAGTTCTCATTAGAAACCAAACTGCAGTCAGTTCCAAAGGCAAGTCTCATGTTTTCTCATGTGGAACGTACGTCAGACTGTAACATGAGAAGAGAATTCTTCGAGCAAGCTTCCAGGAAGTGCCCCGGATGAAGTCGTCCAGAGTGTGTGAGATTTGGAAGGAGCACCAAAAGCAGTGATAAGCATTCATGGTCTGTTCCAAAATGTGGTGGCAAGTAAATGCTAAAGGTGTAGTATCTGTGTAGATGATGGATATGAGGACCAGAGGAATCAGACGGAGTCATCTCTTTCTGCTCTTCATTTTTATCCTTGAATTAATATCCTCCTATTTTTTTTTTTTTTTTAGGAGCATTTCAACTGATTTGAAGGTAAGACATATTTCAAAGGATTATCACAGCAAAATGAAACACTGTACCTTTAAGCACTCAATCTCTGCTAAAGCTTGCTATAACTTCTCTGGTTTTATTTCTGCAGCACTCTGGAAAACATCTGAAACTCTAAGCACTTTGCAGTTATTGTTCATGATTAAAATTTAAAACAATGAGTGTTCTAAGATAAATATGTATATATCTGTATATAGTTAGATAGGTACACACAAAAAGACATACTCGCACTCTAACAAAAGTACAATAGCTCATTTATAAAGTCAAGAAACTGCAAATGGAGTACATTTTCTATAAACTGAACTAGCTTATAGTTATATATATAAAAAATACACAGCCAGGACCTATTAAATGAAACCATAGATGAAGTGAACTTATGTCATCAGTCTTTGAATTTTATACTTTTTGAACACTGTCCAAAAATTATAATCCACTGTTTGAAATACTATATCAGTGGAGAAGGAGAAATGATCTCTCCATTACAAATCTATAGCCCCAAACATTCACATCCTGCTATAAATATATCACATATTGTATCATGTTGCTTATGGAAAAAATACTTTTTTTCTCCTTTAGTTTGCTGACCCTTTTGCTGTAGATTAATATTTGGCAAAGTAACGGCTCTAATTATTCCTTTCCATTTTACTCTACAGGAAAATGGTCTCTCTATTTTTTATTTCCATATTCATGATGATCTGTACTGGTCAAATAATGAAATTCAATGCACCCTGTGGATGATGTGACTGCATATATGCTTGCAGTTGCTTAGGGTCCGAACTACAGTATTTTTGTTTTGCGTGCTGCTGTACTTCATGTTCTTCACATGTAGAGTGCACTTCTTGGATGGGTCCTAAGTATTATATATCTAAAAGCATAATAATGACAAAATATATACCAGAAGGCCAGACTATTTTAAATATGATGGTAACAAAACTCAGTAATTCAGCATAAGAAAAAAATCTCTCATGATATAAACAAGCATGTTTGTTTCTGGGTATGTTGCGTTGGTAGAGTGTAAGCAAAGAAATACTAAGCACCTTCAGGATGGGATCCTCAAGCATCTGAGGCCCAATTTCCAAAGTAAAACATGATATTAGGTCATTATTAGATTCTGGCACATTTTTAAAATGTGAAATCAAAGCCTTTAGGCTTTTCTTGCTTTATAGTCTAGTAAATTGCAACAGGAGTGTTCCTCCGTAGCAAAAAAATTATTTCACTTTGATTAACAAAGCATTTGTTTCAGTTTCCACTTCAGCACTTATTTCAACAACTATCTTTTTTTTTAATTGGGATTTTTTCATTGTGGAAACAAAGAAGCTTAAAAAGAATTTACTCACTATTGAACACGGCATGAGATAAAAGGTTCATAATGGCTGCCCTCATTAGGAGACTTCTACATTATAGTGCATTTCTTTACACTTGTAACTGGTCAAAAATGTAATTCTGATTCTGTGAATTTTGGGCAGCATCATCTCTCTGATTTATTAGTTGTATATTCTCTTATTGTTATTTGTGTTGCTTTTACAATATTAAAATTTAGCGTTTCTTTCTCAGTGCCTGTGACATTACATCAGCACCTAGTTATTGTCGCATTTCACATCGTTACAAGAAGTGGAATGGAGGACGATGTTTCACATAAGCAAATAGGTAGTCTGGCAGCAAAACAAGAGAACACAAACAGGACATAAAAATTTCAAAGCCAGAATCTCTGCAAGCCAAGATACATAGAATGGTAATTGTGTTTTCAACTGGGGCCAAGCCAAAATGAAGAAAATAGTGCTACTCCAGATTTGTACATTAATTGAAATGACAACTGAAATAAAAAGGTTTTTAATAACTGTTCACTGTGCATAAATAAAAACTTGAAAGGTAATGTCCATTAATACTGCATACATTTATTTTCCCTGGTATTTGGAGGTGATTCTGTTGTCAGATTTGTGTGGGGTTTTGGCATTTTTTCCCTACAGGTGCTGCAGTCAAGAGGAATGAAGAGTAGACGCCTGTAGAGAAAAGTTTGTCCATGGTCAAATACACACTTTCTCTGCTATAATCTTTTGAAGAAGTTCTCAAGCAGGCCACAATTCTATCAAGTTGGCTACTGGACCTCTATCCCAAAGTAAATTTCATCATTTGGAGCACATTTTTTTGGCCCCAAATACTGTAGTCTCTTCGTGTTCTGTTCCCCTTCATGCCTACCTTTTTTCTTCGCTAGCTACATGTACCAAAATTTGCTCTTTTCTTGACAACACAGCAGTGTGTTTCAGCTTACTGTACAGCTTCTTCTTACAAAACTTTGGACTCAATATAAGTGAAGCACATAAGACACAGCAAAGAACTATTCTCAGATATGATATTAAAGCATTTTTTCTGTCTGCTCTCTGAGTAGAGAAAAACCCCAAATTTACATATGGAAAGCAGAATATCAGGATCAATTAAAAAAATAACAGTACAGTTATTGGTAGGTGATACACTATAGCAGAGGACAGTCTACTGGCCTCTGCAAAGAGCTCTTAAAAGTGAAGGTACTACTTAGCTCCCACAAGCTGCTAAAAGATACCTAAAACCACTAGTAGGTTTTGCAAGCAACCATTTTACAGATGGAAATCCTTTTTTCCTGGCTGTATTGGAAAAAAAATAGCTGAAATATCTTATTGCCTTACATATTAATGCTAAGGTTATAGAGTTATTATTTTCATGGATTTTCACAGTAAAAAGAGTCCTAATTCTAGCACACTTTTCTCTTTTTTCCCCATAACAGTCAGCTGACTGCCTAGATGCTTCTTGGTATTCACTAGAGAGATCCTGCTTAATTCTTCTGCTCACTAACTGTATTTTGAACCATTGCTTCTCAGGGGTTTCAAATTATTTTGAAATTTCAAGAGGGCATTGGCCCACAAAGAGAACCTACATGACTGTTTTAACAGTTCAACATCTTTTTGTTTATCTAAGTAGAACAAAAAGCTATCTAAACCTACTCTTTTTTTTCTATTTTTGGGGAAATGTTGTCTACCTCAAAGGAAAGAAAAACATTTATTCTTTGAATTTGGATGGAAAGTGGAATGTATCACTGTACTCTGTAGTTTTTTTGCTCATTGTTGATTATAATTATAATTTATAAGTTGCAGCACCATTTCAGGTAAGGTTCAAGACTTCCCCCAGAATCTGGGTGTTCAGTTTTCATTCTTTCAATGAATTCTACAAAGCACATTTGATCAGTAAATCAGATGTTTTTATAAAGGAGTAATGATCCTAATTTTACAAATGAGAAAATAAGAAACAGTGTCACTTGGTGTCAGTACTCTGATCCCTGGATATCAGAAGGAACCACCTCTCATTACTGATAAGTGAAACTCCACAAGTTTAGGTGTTTGGTTTGGATAAAACCCTCAAACTCTGAAAACTAATCTCAATGAACCTAATCTATAACACTGAAAAAATTGTTTGTTATCTGAGGGAAAGTGGAACACTGAGTTGTGAGAAAAAGCAGATGCATTGCAAAATTAATTAATCAGGTTTTAATGGATACATATTCCACATATTGAAATTTTTTCTAAAAAAAAATATTCTCAAGGCAAGTATTTTCTCCAGTTCTACCAGCATATTTCTAAAAAGAATATTTTAGTTTTTCTCCAACAGTTCTCCAATTTTCCCTCCCTATTCTAACTTCACCACTGCAATGAAGTCAATATCTTGCATTCTTGCACTACAATGAACGTCTCTCTTTCCTTTGGAAGGCCCAGGAATACAACAATATTATTCTATGTATTGCCCAGTTTTCTAAGAAATGCTGTCTTGTAAATGATCTTGCACAGCATTTCAACTGCCTTTGGGTTCTAAGGTAGATGTATAGTAATTCAAAATGATAATGGTTTTAAATCAACAACCATGTTAAACATTTTGGATTTGCAATGATGTTCTCTCTAACTAAAAAGCAGTCAGTTTTCTGTAGATTCAGTAGTTTCTAAATAAAACCAGGAACAGATACAGACACTTTTCTTTACATGGAATACATGCAGGACCATGGCCTTGTGTTAGTAGCACGTAAACAGGACAAGGGTAATGCCTTTAATCTATTTAATGCCAAACATGCATTTTTCATTCCAGTGTATCTAAAATGGCTGTTCAGATAGGACTCTAGATAGGTGATGAAAATGAGAGACAGGCCTCTACTAAGGATGCTAATATGAGCTACAAAGAATTATTACAAAAAAACCTCAAAACCCAAAAAACCAAAACCAACCAACCAAACAAACAAACAAGAAGTCTCAACAACCCTTTTCTTAGGGACTTTTACAACATTGGTTTTTTTAAAACATTCAGCATCATAAATCACTGGAACTCCTTTATCTTCAGAAATATAAACCTTATGCATGGGTGAAATTGTGGCCATAAAAAGCTATTTTAGCAGGACCTAGTGGTTCATTTTAGAAAAAAAACTGATGGTCATTTGCAAACATTTAATAACAGAATGAGAAAAAAAACAGGCTAAAAAACACTCCTACTCACTCCACATGCTTATTCTCTGTGTCAAAGATTTGTGATTGTTGGCAAAAGTAAGGGTTTTCAAAACTGTGACAGCTAGATTCAATTTGTCTTGTAAATACTTACTTATATCTGGGTTTTTTCAATGAAGTCATACTTTCAGATGAAAGTATCAAATTCAAACTGCTCAAGGAATGTGAAATTTCAAAGAGGTTTTCCTGCTTGTATATCTTGTCCAGAGTATAAAATTTTAAGCCATCCATGCACTATATATTTTGTGGGAACAAAGATAAAGATTTGTACAAGTAAAGGTAGATCAAGTCCATCTTCTTCATATTGATATAATTAATTCAAACTCAGAGCAATTAAGAAATTATCATACTCAGAAAACTAAGCAGAATTGGCAAGGTGGGTACTTATGTCTTTAGTACCAGCTGAGTTTTCAAGAAAAAAAAGATAAAAACTGAACAGCAATAGTAACTGTCTTCCTAAATTTAACCAGTTATCTTAGAAACAGTAGTATAAACAATAAAATAAAATTTGAATGAAACGTTCACTGATGTCAAAACATATCAATAGGCTTCCTGAAATAAGTTGCCAATTAAAATTGTGCAGTATTTTCTTTGGCATAATAACAGCTCCTTATATGTCATTATTAGCCTAATTTTCTTTGCTAAAATTTTGCATAATTAGAGTACACACTGCAGTCTAAGATGAAACTGAGACATTACTTTGTAGTTTAACTGCAGATGGATTTGAATCAAAAATCTGGAAAAAGTTCCAAACTTTTTCAAAGCTTGGGAATGTTTGGATCTGGTTTTGTGGTAGTTTTGTACTCCAGTTCAGCCTGTGGAAGCATTCTTGTAGGGTTACACAGGAGCTGGATCAGACCCTCAGAATATAATGTAAATGGACAGTACCATAAATTTCTGTATTACAAGAGCATGAACTGTAGGATTTTGTAAGGAAAAAAAATTAGCATTGATACTATTCCTAAAGTGTAATCAGATTTCCAGCTGAAGAGTTCTGTTTGTATCTGTTACTAAGAAGGCAACTAGAAAATTGCTATCATCAAAAAAATGGAAGGGTTTAGACTTTCTCTACTTGATACACCAGCTGAGTATAAAATTAAAATGTGACAAAAAAAAAGAAGTTAATTTGCATGGTCATTAGATGAATTTATTCTTTGTAATAAATACATCAATCACAGAAACTTCAGCTTTGTTAAGATCCTGTAACAATTCTTACTTCTTAATGAGGCTTTTTTCTATCCAGAGGGGAAAAAATAATATTACCATATCCAAAAGCTGTCCAGAATAAAATGGTTTTGGTTTTTCTACAGCTAAGATAACTGTTCAAAGCAATTTCAATCATTTTTTATTCAACAGAAACCAGACAGCACACCAGTTTCTGAGGATAAATTCTATTTGACCAAAATTTAAATAGCCATGAGACTAGATACCAATTCATAAATTGGCTCACCTGGAATTTTATGGTTGAAAAAATGGAATCATTTTTGTGTATGTGTACAGTGTAGGAATATTAACCAGCTACATGTAATTAGATACCTAGTAATTACATAATCTGCATCAGATTTTCACCTTGAGTTTCCATAGACATACCTGTCAGCTGGAGACCTGTGGTCCTATTTTCCTGTCTATTCTGTATGTCACAGCTGGCCATCTTTTTTTGTCTGAGTCTAGTGTTTATGCAGCAAACAATGCCAGCTATGAATATATCACAAGTTTACTTCTCAGTGGTTGTAGCACATCATTTGTGGTTCTAGGCATGCCACTAAGAGACCATCATATAGAATTGGCTCTAGTAGTTTTGAAAAGAGGATTACTTCCAGAGGGGAAAGTTTAATTAAAGAAATGGAGGATGTGTTGAAGAAAACATACAACTTCAAGGAAATTAGCGAAAAATCTGTCTCCTACCATTTAGAGTCTTACCTCATGGAAATGATGACATTCAAAGAAGCCAACCATTAGGTTCTCATTTGATTGAATACTGATGCAACCTGGAAAAAACACTGAAACATGCTGAGATGCAACTATTGGGTTATAAATACACGTAGTTTTGTACTAATATTCAATGCAAATATTCCATACTTTTATTCTTTTGCAAACTATCTAAGAATTTTCTGTTTCTTCCTTCTGAATTTTGAAAATTTCAGAGAGAACTGTTCTGTAGATGTCCCCTATCTAGGGCTCATAAAGCTGTATGCAGATGTGGTGTGCCAAGGCAAGCAAATGCTAAATTCAGGGAGTACACACATACTGGTCAAAGTCTAGGCTGTGCTGTGGTCACCATGCAACACTAAAACCAGATGAAAACTGTCCATTAACCTTTGCATGGAGAGGGGGAAAGGGCGTATTAACTCCCTGACCTCAATAATTGCCCACAAAGTTACTGGGCACAGAGAAAGAGAGGTAAATTTGCACCACTGCACATTTAAAAGTACCTCTCATTCTTTAAAGAAGTTGGAAACTTCAGCACTCAGAGACTGCCAGTCTGCCATATATCCATAGACTGAGTATAACATGGGTTCAACAATGTCAGAACACCATCATGTCTTTTGTGGAGCTCAGTTTTTATGGAGCATTTACAGTGAAATGGCACTTCACTCTCCAAGATCTTTCAGCTGTGTCTTTCTCAATGAGAAGACTGACATCTGAAGGTGTGATTTTGTGACAAGTAAATTATCCTTTGGGAAGATGACAAAACCCAAGAGCCTATTTAATGAGTGATAGTGAGAGGACAATCATCTAATTTTGGTTACTATTTTCACTGAATGGGTTTTAAATCCAAAGCTTGGAAGGCAAAGGAACTCTTCGGAGTCAGAAAGCAGAAAGATGGGGATGGAACGATAAGGGAAGATTAACTGGGAGCTGGGGATAATGACACATGAGCACAAGGATACCGCCCACCAGTCAGTGCTACAGTTCTGTTCCTCCAGCCAAGGCAGCCTGAGGATAACAGTGTAGAGAGGGATATACAGGAATCTCTGCCAAGCCAGGTCCCATAGTTTACCTTAAGGAGAACATCACAGCTCCCACTTACAGCAATTAACTTGGCTGAGGTATGTTGCGGCCAAGTAAGCATCTGGACATTCATACAAATTTGGAGGCCACAAAACTGTGGGCACAATGGACTGGACAGTGTTTCTGCCCTAAAAGGATAGGACAAAGAGTATTGTGTGGCAGAGTGCTGGTGCTGATGCCTCCCAACAGTACTGCCTTTGCAGTGGTCTGGGCATGAATGTTGTTCTAGTGGCATTTCTCAACAAAGCAGAAGCATGATCCTCCCTTCCACCTGCATCCCTACTCTTGGGGTGTGGGATGAGGTTGGGTGGTGCCCACCTCCATGCGCTTTTCCTCTGCGGGTGGTAAGCAGAAGAAATTGTGGCTGGGCTTCCTCTGGTGCTCTCTCTTACATTCCATCAGGTACCTCTCCAAAGTGACAGCCAGGTTCAGGAGTTCGCACAAGCTCCATGCGGCTATACCCCGGCCATCTGGAAACTGAGACCCTCAGTGATAGCATGTAGTGGGCTACAAGGACTTACTGCCTCCTGGCCAGTTCCCATAACCAGCTCCATGAACCAGACAGTCCCACTGGTGACTAACTGGCCACTCTACTGGAGCTCTAGCAAGGGCATCTCAGCAATGGCTGGGAGATTGCTGTTTCCACAGTGCTGTTCCAGAGCAATGAACAGCAAACCCAAGTCCTGGGCAGGGGGCTTTGCTGACAAACAGACACATTTCTCTTTATTTGTGTGAATGGATTATTCCATCAAGGCTTCCATGTTTCCACACTGTCCTCAGGCAATGAGAAATTTTTTTGATTGGATATTACTGCAGCATGTGTAGTGGATGTGAAATCACCTCTTTCTTACATTAAAAAAAAAATTTCCCAGAAGTCATTGAAGTGTTGGTAGATTGTTCCAGGATTGTGTTGCCAGATTTCAATTGAAAAAGACATGAAATGCAGAGAACAGAGCCACCATTCATATTTACATATCCAACTGTTAATAGATAGTTAGAAATTCAGGTGCAAGGAAAACTGAGATGTTAGTAATAAAATGTCTGCTGCCTGTGAGGACTCACAAACCCAGTAAACTCCTCCACCACTTTGGGAGCAAACTCTTGTTTATTTCCACTGGTGGGTTATCCTAGTCATCATTAACGTCTTTAACCACTCTAATATTTCAGGGACACAAGATACCTGAAAGGACACATGCTGGTCGTACAGCGCGCTAAGTTCTCATTTGGGAAAGCGTCATCAATGGGGATACAACTCATGGAAAGCCCATGTTGACCCTTTAATCTTTGTTAGCATTGTTTTGAGGCCTTAACTACTGAGAAGTTTCTGGCCTCTGCAACAAGGAAATTCTGTAGCTTCTTTAATAAAAATGCATCAGAGCACTGATAGTCCCCTTGCAAATCCATGCACAAGTACTGTATATGTCTGAATTATTTCTGGCCTTTCCATTAGGTATTTAAAGGTGTTTTTATCACACTAGTTGTAAATATCTGCATTATTGTCCCAGGCTGAAGAACGAAAAATGGAAATAATTTTTACTATAGCTCTGTTACCTTCACCCTCAACCTTGACACTTCGGTATCCTGTCTGTGTTATGTTAAAAGCAAGTTGCTGACTTGAGTACAAAAACCTTAAATTGATGTGTCTTGCAATTTCTTAAATTTCATACACTGGACGACTTAAAAACTTGTAAGAAACAGATTTTATATAGCAATTGTCAACACAAGGGGATGGTTCTCTGATTTATAACAAGAAACAAAGGATAAAGTTTCAGGGCTGCCAAACTGCTCTCTTGAAAACAACAGTAACTACAATAGGGAAAGAAATGGAAGAAGTTCTTAGTGTTTACAATCATTCCCCAATGCAATAATTCTTTGCTTATTACTGTTAACCCCTTCCATAGGCTACTCTGCTTACAGAAAACGAGGAACTATTTATTCCTAAGGACATATGCATTCCTAAGGACTGTGAATTACTCAGTGTCAAGAACTATCCTCACTGAAGAAAAATTATGTAAAAAAAAATACCTTAGGAGATGCCAGTTGTTAAATACCTTGTGTCCTCTGTGATAGCTTCTGTAATTGTGTAGAAGCCCTTATGTCTTGAGGGGACTGTTTGCTTTCAAAGTTAGCTAATAACTAATGAAAAATATGAACTCCATCCAAATTGAAATTATTGCTAAAAGGTAAATTACATGGTGATGTTATATAGCCTGTAGACAGCTCCACCTGAGAGGGCTGGGACGGGTGAGGACTTATCTCCTACTCACCTTCCCAATAGAGGCAAGATAGACAAACAGAGCAATTGACAAGAACCTCCTCTTTATTCAGTAAACCTAGTCCACTAGGGAAACAGTTATCTAGGTGCTTGGAGAGACAGTCAATAGATGAGTCCAGGCAAAAGCTTTGGTGGAAAAAAAGTCTTCATAATAGAGCAAAGGTATAGAGTTATTTAATAGCAATAAATACAACATAGCTGGCAAGATACAAGTAATTTCCAGCCAAAACACAAAGGAATAATTGTTCCAAAACCACAACTAGAATAGAAAAGAAATCATAGATGCTAGACTGGAACAGGAATTTTTCATTACACCAGAGTGAAATGTGGTCTGTTGGAAAAGAATAAAGACCACTTCTCTTAATTTCAGGATGGCCAAAGATTTGCGTTTAGCTAGTCTGTGGTCTTCATGAAGCTACACCATAGTTCTTGTTACCCAAATAACAACTATTCCAGAAATAAAAATACTTGTCTTTTTGAGTTGGCATCACCCTAACTCAAACTTCTTAGTACATTATCCCTCTGCATACTCCTCAGTGGGATCTGTTCTGTCATCTTCTGCCTGCTTTTTGCTTCCTACATTTCAATCACATTTTCTGATTGCACGTCTGTAAGGATGTTCTCTGTCTCTAGCTGATCCATACTTCTTTTTCATGTTGTTGGACTCCATAAGACTTTGATGATGTGGTTAGGGCTGCAAATCCCCCAGTCTTTAATGACAAACATAGTGTTCTTCTTTTGAGACAAATTCTGCTTAGAAGCATATGCCAGTTCCGTGTATGTTTGTTCAAAACAAAAAAACATCTTGTGGCAATTTTTCCCCTGGCCCCACCTTGGCTTTCCATGCCCTCAACAAAATGATGCCCTAATTGAAAGTGTAGGTTTATTTACCAACGAAAATTGAGTTTTCCTTTGGGGAAATAGGAATTGGATGCAAGTTGAGCTTCACAGAACATCACAAATATTTTGGGTTTTTTTCAAAATAATAAAATGCAGGGTGGAGAAGTTGGGGGGTGGAAATGAAGCTATGCAAAGATGTGTCCTTCAGGTGACACAGAGATGCCAAGTTTTCTGAGGTATGTCATAGATGGAAAAGGATCAGATACAGAACTACCAGGAACTCGTGGAGTAAGGCTCAAAATGATCCACTGCTTCTGTGTTTATTTTCAGTGTTCATAGGCAACACGTAGATGACTCTTCTCCAAGGTACATGTTGTATCTGTACTGTTGGGCAAGCAGGATAGCTAATGCACAGATAGAAGAGGACAAATAAAAGGACAAAAAACCAATAATAAACAAGTAGTTGTGAATTTTGCTAATTTGGCTGTTTGGTTGCCAGGCATATCTAATATATCTAATTTTTCATGTCTGTTTCCTTCCATTATAAAAAGAATAAGCCAGAAATTGTAATGAATCTTTACAAGTTTAAGGTAGGCATGGCCTATGTGTCATTTTAAGAACAGTGAGTAAAGTCCTTAGATATACAGAGACTGATCTGCTATTGTTTCACATTTTCTGCATGCAGACTCTGCAGTCAAAAAAAAAAAAATATATTGAACGCTGAAGTTATAGTAATACACCTTTTAATAAAGGCTGTAAAATCCAGCTATGGACATCCTCCAGGTACCAGACTAATCCTAACACAGGTCTTGACAGATCAGTCAGTCAAGTGGGCCATAGCAGTTTCAATTTCTATTCTTGCACTACTACAGCGAGTGAACTCCAGAAGCTTACTTCTCCACAACAAGGCAAATCTAGTATTCTGTCTTAGCTTCACATCTAAAATCCTTTATTTGTCCATCTGGTCTCAAACTTAAAGATGATTCTGTATCTCACAAACTCATATCCGAATCACACCTGTTTATTGGCACCTCTCTTTTAACTGTAGCCTGGCATCCTCTGTCTGATCCAGTTCCTGCTGTGGCTTACCAGCCTACTCCAAGCTTGATACTCTAGACTGGTTCCAGTTCTCATTTCAGATCACTAGCTGAAACATTATGCTCAGCTAAAACTGTCTGGGCCCAAATCATCATATTTGGCTGAAGACCTCTTCTGATGTTAGTCCTTCAAACGTAAGTTGTAAACTAAGGCTTTTACATCTTTTTTTTTTTTTTTTTTTTTTTAAACTACAGACCTACTTTCATGTTCCCATCTGGTTGTATCCCTCTTCTGTAACACAATTTAAAGAAGACTTAGTGTGCATTGCTTACAGAGTCTGGCAGATATAATTTTCTCTTAGAGATCTAATTTTAAAAAGTTCTCAGCTAAGGAAGGACTCTCTAGGAAATCAGTTCCAGAATACGGAGTAGACTGCAATATCTACATTGTATTCCACTGGTTTATGACTGACCTTACATAGACAATTACATTGGACTAACTATTTTACTGCTAAAGAAGGACATGAAATGCCTATTTTGAAATGATAGATCTTTATGCTTCATGTTTGGTCTCATTTAATAAATCAGACCAACACTTGTAAGTATAGATATCCATCTTATGACTCCGTGTAATGTGGCTGCGATGCTGTCTGTTCTTTTGTTTAGATCCAAATCTGATTTCTTTATAAAAGTGCATTGAGATGCACTTTAGAGGTATTCAGGATTCCTGTTTGTGCCTTTTTGTTGTTGCTGTTGCAGTGATTAAGTTGGTGTTGGAATAGATGGGTAGAAATCAAATCCCCTTGCACTAGCAGGGGTTTAAGGTAATGCATAGTATTTCCTGAAGCAGGAATTTTAGGTGAACTTGCCTGAACACTTATTTGCCACACAGTCTTGCACCAATGGATTTTTGCTATTATCTAACTATTCAATAACATCAGTAAAAGTAGTTTCACATTTTGCTTTTTAAAGTCTTAGCAGTTACAACTTGCAAGCCCCCACTGGGGAATAATTTCAGCAATTAAGTCTACTAGTGTTAATTATTCTTTTACTAGGGTCCTAAGTTTTCCGCTCCCTATTTGGCCAACTATTGTAAAACTCAAAGATTTTTGCTGTTGTGTATGAGAAATAGCATATAAATAATGTGGCTTTTCATTGCAACCCCTTATAAAGTAGAGAAAAAGCGATCAGAGATGATTTCACAACTGTTTACATGGGAATTCTTACAAGGATGACTTAACAGTGTGGCTCTTACCTGCAGTAGACTGTAACCTGCTATTCTTTGCAGTTCCAGGAGTGGCTATTGCTGTGGAATAATAAGCTAAAACAAGAAGCTGTAGGACATTTTCCAAAGTACAGGCTGTACTCCTCCCTCTGTGCGCATGTTGTGTGTGTGCACATACACCTGTGTATGGATTTAGCAATGTAGATACAGATATATAGATATAGATATGTACCTTCTACGTGTATCCTCAAAGGTTTGCTTGTTTCTTTCTTGGCAGCTCCTTTCAAGGCAGTCTTGGATGGGAAATGTGAAGTCCTTGGAGAAGAAAAGCCATGGAAGAATGCAATAGGCCTTTGACTCTGGACATTAAGGACTTGCACGATTACAGTTTTTAGGAAGGCCTGTCCTTCTCCTCAGCTGAAGCATCTGCAAATATTTTACTACACTGTAAACCCTTAAGAGTGGTACTGACTGCTGTAATGCAAAGAGTGATTTAGCCAGGGTTTGGAAATCATTGTCTGCAATTTTTTCCAAAATGATTGCAAGCTTACAAGATTGGGTGATGCCTGTAATGTTAATGAAATATCGAATATATATAAATCTGTTAGAATATGGCCTTCAGTATGTATCAGCACTTCCAGTTTGTGGTTACAGTTTATGCCAATGCAACAGAATGTGATTTTCACATTCATTTCTATAAAGAATTGCTTGACAAAATGTTAGAATAAAGTTTGCGCATATTGGAAGTTTGTCAGCTATTTCAACATGAACAAATATTGGAGTATTGGTAATTGTTCATTTTTCCGTATTAATTTATGTATATTTTTAGACTTTTCAAATTACACATGATTTTAATAACTCAGTCAGCAGTATCTTTGAGATACTATCACAGAAAAGAATAAGCCAAATCCCTTGCCTATTTCGCAGCAATTAAGTTTATCTGATGATTCTCTCAACATTTTCTGGTTTTGCATCCCAGTAGAACTGGTTTGGAAACTGTCCACTACTTGTGATACAGACATGCAACTGAGCTGTTTATGAGGTGGACATGACTTTTATTCCCACATCTCCCTTTATAAGGTAAATGTCTCC
The DNA here is from genome assembly GCA_003713295.1 of Parotia lawesii. Lineage (NCBI taxonomy): Eukaryota > Metazoa > Chordata > Aves > Passeriformes > Paradisaeidae > Parotia > Parotia lawesii. The sequence goes on from RAHM01000412.1 coordinate 404,412, forward strand.
TTTTATCAGGTAAGTGACCAGCCCATCTAACTCTTGTTTTTCATTGGGGGTATTTGAGTTATCCTTCCCTTTTATTTCAAGAACAAGCACCATCCTCTATTTGCAATTTCACTGAGATAGGCACATTCTTGTGGAAAAGTTTTTTGTTTAGTTTTGTTGAATTGTGTCTGCCTATAACAGATGGATTTGTCAAAAATTAGAAAACTTATTCCTGCATCAGCAACATCTGCATTTGCACAGTGAAAATTTGTATTTCCAAACTATAATGTAACCAGATTCAAGTGTTTGTCTTAGTAGCACTTAATTATAGCCAGAATATCTCCGCCTAAATTCTAGATATTGTAGCATATTTAGTTTTTATTCACTGTGCCCTAAACCACATTACCAGGAGTTTTACATTATAAATCTGCTTAAGGAATGATCAGGGCATAATTTTTGATTTCCATGTATAGCAAATAGCTTCTAGTTTTAAAAGAAGCAATAACTGATTATTCAAGAGAAAATGCCCCATTCACTGTGAAATAAAGCAGTAAAGGGGCCAAGGAAGAAAGGAAAATCAAGGAAAGCCAGCATCAGTGAGCTCCAAATTGCCAGCAAAACTTCTGCAACATCTGAGGGCAAAAGGGACTTGGAAAAATCCTGATCATAAGAAATAATTGTTAGACAAAAAAAGAATAGTTAGTCATATGCTAAATGGAACAAGACCTGTTCCTGGAGAAAAATTACATGAAGGTATAGTGCCCAGATTTCCTGGAGCACTGAATCAGGCACAATGTAGACAGCAGACAGGCCACATTATTGTCCTCCCAGATCTTTGGTGACGTGTTGGCTAATCTTTATCAGGATTTCTTTGCTGCCACATCAGATAGTACATGTGACAAAGAACTCAAGTTCTGTTTTGTCAAGTCATATTAATTTCCCAAACAGTTTTGTTGATTAAGCAAAATTGCTTACTCTACAAAAATATTGAAATATTTATCTACCTGCTATACAGCTGCCAGAATCATCTGCTATGGCTGCTTATCAGCAACTTAAAACCTTGTGGAGTGTTTGGGATATCTCTTCATCCCAGTCGTATCAGAGAATTTCTCTTTACACAACATATTATATAGCTTCAAAGGAATTTCCCACCAATTGTGTTATATACATTTTATGAACAGATCTTTCTACTTTATTTTGTGCTTAGAAAGTCCTAAAAACAATAATAAAATATTTTCTTTTTCTTCTCAGTCTGAACAAAGTATTTTACTAAAACAAAAGCTAATTAATTTCTAAACCCAGTCTCTGTATAATCCTATCACTTCCTGTTTTGTTCCTCCCTGCTTTTTAGACACTCACACACAATTCCTTGCATTTTCCCTTCTTCATCTTTTTGTCTGTCACTATGATATTTTAAGCCACATTTGCTATTTAAAACACTTGTTGTCATGTGCTAAAAACATAAAATCATGTTTAAAATGTCAATAACTTCATTAAAGGGGTTAATTTGCATCACAAAGGCATTGGGGTGAGTAGTACTGCTAATAGAATAACACAGAAATTTTATTTTCTCCCAGGCCTGGGTGGGGCACCGGGCACTGACTTCACCTGCAAGAAAAAGAAATGAAAAACAGAGACAGTGTGTGCTTTCTAGCATCACCTGGCAGCCTAAGTGTTGGTGTTTTACGGTGGAGCAAAGTGAAACCACTTTATCTTGTCTAATGGGACACAGCACAGGAATCAAATGTGTTAGTAGGAATGCTTGTTCACAGGCACAGTGGTTGCCAGCTAGCTAAATTTGGGGAAAAGAACAGAAACTGCCTACTTGCTGTGGAAAAAAATAATACTGGTCCATCTGCTCCCACTTTCCAGCATCTTCTCCACTTAGGAGGGAGATACCTGTGACAGTTGTTCTGCCTTGTGGGAAGAAAACTGTGATACAGTCTCTCACGTGTTGGTGGAGCAGTGAACCCAATGTTGTATGTAAGGAAGTCTTCCCTCTCTGCTGCACTAGCAGGCTACAAATCCTTCCCTCAGAAGAAAAGCACATACCTTTGCCTAGGTTTGTTCCAAACACAGGAGAGAGGTAGTTAAACTTCGGAGCAGAGGTTGGAAGAAGAGTGATAGTTCCTGATGCTTAGACAGGGAAAAGGACATCCCAAATTCTCCTTTCTTCAGGTCCTATCTAGCCTCCTTACCTAATTGGAAGAATGACAAGCTCCTTACAGGATCATAAGAGGTTCCTTGCAAGTCTGCTGATTTTAGGGTTTTCTTTTTTCCAGGAGTCAAGGGACTGCCATCTGCTGTTGGACACATTTTTGTGGTTCTACTAAGAAGCTTTTTCTCTGATAGTTATTGGCTCAATGGCTCTAGAGAAGCTAGAGCTGGAAATTCATGCACTGGAATGCAAGAGAAATATCCTTCTGCCAGGTGGAGGAGGAGAGGTGGGGACAGGCGATCAAGAAGGACTGGTTTATCAAAGAAAATCCAGTGTTCAACTAAAAGGAAGCGGAGAGGGGAAGGTGAAGGGACAGGCAGTTGTGGTTTTCTGCTTAGAAAGCGATACAGTAGAATGAACAGGAAAACAGGAAGAGAGGAGAGGCTGTGAAAAAAAAAAACAAAACTGAAGGCAGCAGAAGAAGTGATAGGAGAGATATATTGTGTGAGAGGGATTGGACAGGATTAGAAAAACTCGAGAGCCAAGGGAACAACAAAGGTGATGTCAGATTTTTAAGAAGGAAGGAGAGGAAGAGCAATAAAATAGGGGAATTTGAAAAGGGGAAATTTGTGATGGTGGTGGAAGTGGGAGTGGGGAGAAATATTAGAAAAGAGACAGGAAAACAGAAAGGAAGAAAACCCCATATTTTACCCTGGCTTTAATATCTCAGTAATTACAATTGTGTGGTACTAATTTGGAGCTCTTTTCATTTAGAATGGAGTATGTCAATGAAGGACAAATTGAACATCTGATATCTGGAAATCTTGCAAGTGGTGAATTAGAAAGTTAAATACATCTTGTGCAACCTCCATGGGTTTTCACTTATAATACCACACCAATTACACAGATCTTTCTATTCATAAAACACACTTGTGTAAGCATTACCATCATAAATGACCCATTCTTGGAAGATGACAAAGAATACATTGTAAGGGCTTTATAAAACAATTATAACAGGTGAAAAACTTCTGCATTCCTTTCTTGTTATGTCTTAGGCACTTCTGGGAACAAGAAAGGTACTGAGTTGCTTATATACTTAACCAGTGCCATGCAATTTTGAGCCTGACAAGCTAGCTAGACCTCAGCTAAACTAAGGGAAAATAAAGTCCTCATTGTTAAGCCAGAAGAAAAAACTTGCAGCTGCTATATGTGTAGGTAAATACATGGAAAATGGAGATGATTATATGCACCATGAAAACGACTAGTTTATGCATCCTACCATTTCTAGGTCACATCAAACTATGCATGGTGTGAAGAAGTGCAGATTTCAATTTAGGTAATGTATATGCAATTGGAGTAGAGCAGGAGACCATGACCATGACAATCTATCTCCCGCAGATTAATGCCTGGTGCAGGCAGGTAAGTCATAAACTATAGCTTAATATGGAGAACCTCTCAGTTTTCCCCTCATTTTCACTAATGCATTGTGTGTGCTTATAAGAGATTCACAGTAGATGTAGGGCTATTGCTTTTAAATGTTGCCTCTGACCCAGATAATGTCAAAATGTCTGAATATGCTATGCTCTTTTTAGAAAGAGCATCTCTAATGTAATGCAAATGCACATTGTGGGGAAATTCCAGCTGAGAAAATGAGGCCTTATATTTCTAAAACTATATACATGTCAATAGCCCATTATTCTCAAGTTTTAAATGTAATTGCAACCCAGCTTGGAACGAATTCCTGAAATAATAAAATACACTGAGTAGCAGTTACTGTGTCTTCCAGTTATTTTATGCTCCCCTCTGCCCTGCAAAATAAAAAAAAAAAAAAAAAGCAAAGAGAAAAGTGAAGTGAAAAAACTGGAGGAGAATGGAGTGAGGAAGGGAGACAGAAGATAAAAGTGAAAGTCATATCCTTTTCTGTAATGTGTTATTGGAACACTCTGTGCTAAAATATGCTGGGCTTCTAAAAGGCATTACAACATCAACGCATCTGAAGCTTTTGTATAAATGTATCTCAGTCCAATTCTGTATGACAAATTATTTCCAGGCAATTAAGAATATTTATAATTGTTTTCCTTGGTTGGAACTTTCTTCTATTTCCAAATTTCTTTTAAGCTAGTGTTTCCTATAAAGCCTGAACAGCCGTCATTTTGAAAGAATTCTCTCTCAGTCATGTGAACTGCTCCTTGCAACCATCTTTTTCTGATAAATTTAACATGTGCATAGTACAGCCTTTATCTTCAATACTGGTAGATTTTAAGGTATCATTATTTCATTGTGGAGTTTCCCCCCTGCTCTCCTTCTCTGGAAGTACTCCAAGAAACAGTTTCTATGATTAAAAACAATATAGATTAATATTAAGGTTGTGCTGAGCTGCAGTATTTCTTTCCTTTCCCTGCTCTCTTTACTTCCCTCACAGATTTCCCTTCTTAGCATGAAACCCTATACTTCTCAGAAAATGAAATGTAAATGGTTCAATTGCCTAGTCACATTTCTAGGGTGGAGAACATACACACAGAGTTCCTGAAAAAAACAGTATTTTAGCAACTGCTTAAGAAGCTAAAGGACTATTATGCAGTGAATCCATGACAAATAGTTCTTTGGAATACTAAATTTGAGATACAAATGTGTGTTTACTGTAAATGCCTTCTGAAGACTTAAAAATGTGAATTTAGTTTGTCAGAGGAGGTGGTTTTGTGGAAATGAACAATCACACTAAGAACCAACTCTCCTTCTCAGTTTCACACAAAGCAAGAGGTAGCCACAGATAACGTTCAGCATGCTTTATTCCCCTTTCAGTCCTTTCTTTTTTCCTTTATGTAAGGGAATCTGGGGTCTTTCTATCTGACTTATAGAGGTGCTGTTAATTATTTAAACCTTTCATCTTTCTTTAATTTATGTCATACTGTAAGCATAAATTATACTTTTTATCTGTTTCTCATCAAGCTGAATTTCTGTCATTGTTTGTAAGCCTGAGGATAGACAAAACTGTAAAATTAACTGTGTTTCAGTCTTTGAAAGAGAAAAAAACAGATAAAAAACAGTCTCCTCAGGACTTAGTGCCTCTGGTAGTTGATTAGTCCCTGCAGTAGGGAAAATTAAATTTTGTGGTTGAGACCCAGCATGCTTGGATGGTTTAATAATGCCGTGGCCATCATCCAATGGCTGACAACCAAGAATTGAGGTACTTTCTGTTCTTTACTCCCTCATGCAACACCTGAAAATCCTGGGGCAAATCAAACAGCAAATTAAAACTCAAAAAAACCCCTCACCTGCAAAGCATGTATAAGAAACTCATTTTAATGCTTTCAAGCTGAAGTCATTGGGACAGGAGCCCAAAAACCAGCGACAAAGGTATCTTGGTAAGCTCTGAAAGCACATTTTTCAATTTTTTGTAGCTTCAACTGTGCTTGCTGTTTTAATGTATTTCTGCTTCCAGTGCAGTTAAAGCCAAGTAGCTACTAAAAGCAATCAAGTCACACGAAGCATTTCAAAAAGCCAAATCAGTGATTATGACTGTAGATAAAATTGAAGACCGTGGCTTCTCAAAAGTAGTTTGTGTAAGGAATTCCCTCGCAACACCAAAGCCCCATCTAGCACCCAGCACGCACTCAAGTGCTGCCTCTGGATTCCCTGTCCAGGATGGGGGTTTGCATGACACATACATTTCCTGCACATTGGGGCTGTCCCTGAACATGACTCTGCTGTGACCATGTCTGCCAAGCAAAAATGGCTTTGTTACCTCGCAATGAAAAATCAGCTGCAATGATACGGGCTCCGTTATTCCATGGAGAAAAAGCAAAAGTGTGACATTGGATCTGGATTATGCTATGTACAAAATATCCTCAAAAGAGAAATAATATGAAAGTGTGTTTTTTTAGCGTCTAAGATTTTTGCTACTTCGTTTTTAGTAAAGCAAAACAAAAACCACAGGAAATTCAGATGGAAGAAAAACAGCCATTTTATGCTTCAGTGCTGAGAACATGGTGGATATTTTTCTTCCTAAGGCAAATACCTTTACACTCACAGTTTTGGCAAGCTCAGTTCGAATTTTGCTACATTTTCCCTTTAATGCAACATTTATTGATGAGAAAAATGGCATTTTCTTTTGGATCAGATATATTGTTGGAATAATCTCGAAGAAAGAGCTGTCAGTTTTATTCTGATTTAAACAGAGGCTTCAGTCAGAAAGACAGCATTCCTTCCCTAATCATTCACTGCAGTAGTACCAGAAAGCTATATTACAAGTGCTCAGAACTGTATCCTGGTGCGTTTTTCTGGTGTTTTGCTTGAGCAGGATTGGCTGGAAGAGGGAAATGAGACCAGGCGCTTTAGTGGTAATTCTTTTAGTCAGATCACAGTTGTGACAATTATGGCCATTGAAATTCTTTGCCTGCCTTTACATTCTGTTTATCAAGAGTGCTTGGAAAAGAATGCTTCACAACCACATTGTTCTGTTTCTCGGTCTTTCTTAGCCATCACATCTAACAGTTTCGCAGCTAGTGGTCAACTTCAGAAAATTTGATAAAGACAGAAGACATTATATTTTTATCGGCTTTTCTCTATGGAGCATGAACTATTGCAGCTCATTCCTCTTTCTACACTGAGAGGCTGCCCCATCAAAAAGTTTGCCCAGGCAAGTCAGAGGCTACTCTGCGTGCGCTAAGTCCATCTAACCAACCCCTAACCAACCTGCAAACAGACACAAAGCAGAGCTGAGAAAACCATGCACGTGGAACGTTAGATAAAGATGCATAGATGCATTTGTATTCATGAATTTAAAACATAGACTTAGAGAAGGAGCTGGGGTTTTGTAATGTTGTTATTTGAAGACATTTCTACACCGTACAATTAGACAGCCATGCATTAGAATGTAACTGAAACATGAATGGAATACACAGGCTGTTGCTCAACCTAGGTCCCTAGGTTTAAAATGTTGAAAATCCCAGTATGGAGATGAACTTTGTAGTTTAATTCTATTTATTATTTGCTTAGATAGGTACTTATCTTACGCTTTCCTTGTGGAAAGTCCTTTGCTCCTGCAAATATCCTCACATTTGGTGGTTTAGATATAGATGTAAGGCCTTCTTGTTTTGCTGGTGGTGACTCAAGAATGGGACACTATAAGTGATGTTCTCAGGGTTGTAAGAGTTACACATGACACAGGTTTAAATGTCTGCCCTGAATATAAGTCAACAATTTAATCTCATATGCCAGTCTTCTAGTCCAGTCAGACTACCTTGTGTGATGAGTTCAGCACCCAGAAGTCTGGTAGAGTGATTAGAAACAAAGGACTCCCAAAGCAGAAGATATAATTTCCTGGGGAATTCAGTGCATAAAGCCGTGTTTCCTCCACATTACGTCTGGACCAAAGTACACAATTTGAAAACCATACAGTTTCCCCCCACCCTCTTTTTTATCATGTTAAACGGGTGGGGGGGTTTAGTTCCATTCCTTTGTTGGTTTCACTGGCAGTTTCTATAAGCAAGAAGTAAGATTTCAATATGGTGTTCTGACATGTTGTGCCCAGTTTAGACAATGTTCTTAAATCTTTACCCAACCTTCTTTTCTTTGTTTAGTTTCTACCCTAATGGCAGGAATCAGAATCCTGATTTCTCTGCCACTCAGAATGGTTGATGTTGTACATTCTCAAGGGCATTTGCTAGTGCAGTCATTCCTCGAACTCTCAGACCTATTGGTAACATTGTTTTCACAAGGGTGATTTGCATTCAGTCTAGATTGAAGTCCAGTACGTGCCCACAACATAAAATGTGCTTGTTATGAATGAAGTATATGCAGAGCCTCTTAAGAATTCACCCAACATAATTAGAGACACCCTGGTTCATCTAAATGTTATCCAAAGGCTAAATATCTGAAGCTTTAATTGAAAAAGCTCATTAACTTTAAATACAGTTAGAGTTGTTGAAAAATCTCAGTGGAAATAGTAGATTCTCCATGAAGACCAAAAATGAAAGCATTTGAGTCTGAAGCTATTAATCATAAAGTTGACTTGCATATTTGTGCTACTTTTGAAGTATATCTGAGTGCTTAATTAAAAAAAAAAACAAAAGGAAACTTGTGCATGCATGCTAACTAAATTTTGCTATTTTGCTGTGTGTTCAGTGGATTTTGAGTACTTAAAGAGTGCAAAATAAAAATAACTACTTGATGTAGGAGCACAGTAGACAGGTCTACAGTCAGCTTGAAACAAGCTGATGATTATGCACGATACTTGTCCACAATGTGTTAAACTAGTAACTGTGTCTATGGAATGTCACATTAGCAAACAAGCCACCTTCAGAAGAACATTCTAAATGAGTATATATGAAATTTGCTACCACACCCTACAGGATTGTGTACCCAGAGGCAAACAAGACTTAGTAAAGTAAGTAGTCTAGGGTGCAATGAGGCAAGCAGAGCAAGCTCTTGTGGATTGCATTGACAGTAAGCTTCCACCTGATGGGTCCCTTCCAACAGACGGGAGGGCAGAGCACCAGCCCAAGGTGAAATGCTAGTAGTGATGACAAACTCGCATAATATTTACATGTGCTACAGAATGACCAGGATTAGCTGACACTATCATTTGAATTTCAGAAATAATGCCGAGTGAAAAACCAGCCTGATTACTTCAGAAGAATTTGGATGTAAATTTGACATTGATGCAACTGACAAGGAACAGAGGGTGTTACTTGTGAAACATTTACAGTTTTCAGAGCTTCTTTGATATTATTTTTTTCCTTCTCTTGGGAACTAAAGTAGACAATCTATTGCTGCTGCTACAGAAGTGAATGTGAACATGGCATCAAGCCAGATTCAACACCACAGCTCTTTTTTTTTTTCTATTCAGGTGCACACTAATTAATCTGAAGCACATACCAGAAGAAGTAAAGAATTAATGTTAGCAATATTGGTAAAGTGTAAATCTGCATTACAGTGTCTGACAAATCTGGATGGGAATTTCACAGGATTTTAAAAGACTTTCTTAATATCTGAGAAGTATTCGTCTACTAGCTTTTATTTGCCAAACTCTTGAAATATGACAGTTCTTAGAATTCATCTGAAAATTACTCTCTCTTAACCTAAATGATCAAGAGTCATTACTTTCAAATGATTTCTGTGGGAAAAGAGATAATATAGGAGCAGACTTCAAACCACAATTCTCCATCCTAAAATAAATAACCCTTGACATTAAAATGAAAAGAATAAAATCTGAACCCAACCTCCCTTCTCTCTTACTTTCCCATAGAATTATCTATTAGAAATGCCTTTTGGAGATGTATAGACATAGTAGGTCATTGTAATGCACTATTATGTCATTAATTAATAAAAATGTAATTTAAGAAAATTATTTTCAGGAGTTTCAGCTTTAAAACCATAAAGAGGCAATGAAATAATAAAAACTTATAGTACTAGAAGAGTGTCTTTCATTTGCTGATTTTTACATAGTATTAATACCACAGAAGAAAAATTAATAGATATGCTTTGACTATTGCTAAACTTCATTTCAGACTTCATCAATAGAAAGAAAAACCATGACTTTAAAAAAAGTTCTAATATAAAGTAATAAAACTAGAGACATATACAAAATATTATTTAAACGAATACAAATATGGTTTTTGTTCTTCAAGTAATCAAGCCAGTCTCACAATTTTTACAGGTACAGGAACTGAACTTATTTGTCCTAAAGCTCACAATTCTGCTATTTCCTTTCATGTTACTAATTTTCACACATTGAAATTCACAAGACATTGTACCTATGAAAGGACAGTTATACACAATTCATGGCTTCTAAACAGTGCTTTTTTTTCCCCTGACAGTAAGGGTGTAAAAGTTAACAAGTTTTAAGACTGCTACAAAATCTACTAAATAGATTCACTGGCCGTTGTTTAGTAGATATTTAGTAGACATTCAGTAATTACTAGATATTTTAAGAACCTGTAGCTGATACTGTATTTAAACCTGTCACATAGAAACCAAGATCAACATTTCTGACTGTGAAAGCATACAGTTAACCTTTTAAGAATTGTTCTGACCATGTGGAAAAATACTGTATTTCACCACATATTTTAGACGCTTACAACAACTTTAATCAGGCTGTTACTTTACCGCCCAAACAACTATATTATTGCCTAATTAGAAGTCTCCAAATTAAAAACAAAGCAAAGTGAGCTGTTACTTTCTGTAATGCTGGGGGAAGAATGAACAAATTTATAAATGGGATTGCTAAACCTAATCTAGGATTCAGAGAGTTGTCTTTTAGCTTCCTTCCAGCAGATTTTTGTTTAGTACTCATTAAACCAGTTCCATTCATGAAAATATGTGACAAAAAATCAAATGCAGGTACTTTCTGTAGGTTTTGATGAACTCCCTAGTTATAGCTAATGTTTGTACACCTGATTACTTGGCTGCAACGTAACAAGAAAAAAGAATATAAAGTCTATTTAGTATTTTAATAAATATGATTTAAATCCTTCTCTTGTTGGGAAGGAAATCAGGTATTTTTCAATCTGTCATTGTTGTATATAGGTAAGTCTAAAACTCCTGTTTAAAATGCAGCAAAAAAGTCTGGATATCACAAATTTACTTTAATGACTCTTTTCACTCTAAAGCGAGGTTTCATCTCTTGTCTTAAGAAAGGCTTTTCTTTAGAAGGTTGGGGTTTTTTTTTTCCTTTTTTCTCTCCAATGCTTTTGCTTGTAAAATGCAAGCTCCTCACTTGGCAAACAGAACTACACCTATTAGCATTCAGCCGAACCAAATACTGGATTCAAGAGCAAATGCTTGCAGAGGTGCTGGACTTAAACTGGTTCCATACCATGGAAACTGGTTTGACAAAACCCTCCACGAATACATTAACAAAAGTTACAATTAAGGAGGACACTTCTACCATCACGTTTAATTTGCAATCAAATGAGGAAACCCCCGAAACTTAATGACTACTTTGATTCATTATCCACATGTACTTAAAGTGAGACAGTATTTGACTTAAGAATGAAAAGCTACTTATACATAATGTTCCCTGAAGATATTACTTTCAAGCAAACATCCAGCCCTCTTCCCACTTGAAGAACAGTTTATTTCTTTTTCAGTTAATGCTCAGATTGCAAAGGAAATAGGTGTGATATTTACATGCCTCAAGGTGAATGTGTTAATACATACCCAACCAGTTTTGTTGAAAGGTAAAGTCTTACCTAATCAAACCAGAAATCACACCCCCTGCAACGTGTGCTTTTAAAACACAGAAAATGTCCAGAAAACTCTCCCTTTAGACAAGAAAAAAGGCATTTCCCGGAGACTTCATAATTCGCATTAAAAAGATCATGGGTTTTTTTTAGAGAAATGTTAGTACAACAAACACTTGAAACATTTCATGCGAAGGATTTTTCTGTACAATCTTCAAGTTACTAGAAGTTGGGTTTTCTTGCTTGCTTGGGCTTTTTTAATGTTTTATGAGGTTTAACGCACACTCTTCAACTACCAAATACTCTCCTGAATTCTGAAGCTGTCTTTGGAAACTGCGGTGGCCAATGAGCCTACAATAACAAGAGACAAACAGAGTTTTCTGGTGAGACAGTCCCTAGTACCAGAGAACCTCCCTAGGTTAGGGTGAGAAAAGAAGCTTCTCCCAGGATGCTCTGTTCTGTTATGCTAACGTACCCCAGTTCTGCTTCCCTGGTTGGCCCTTGGCCTCTCTGCCCCTTTATTACCTTATGGGTTCCATGCCATGGAAAGTTCTCCACTCCAGGTTCCCCCCATTGGCCCTTGCCCTTCACCACTCCCCCAGAGCTTCCCCATTGGCTCCCATTCCCTAGTCCTGCCTGTGTACCGCTCCCATGCCCTCAGATCATTGGTCTCTGGTGCTTGCCCCACTCTTGTGCTTAAACCTGGGCCCTCCATTGTTCCTTGTCTTCGTCCCTTGATCCCTTCACGGCATGGCTGCAATAAACCCCCGTCCGTGGAACTCTGTACGGAGACCCTTGCTGCCTCTTTGCCGTCAACGCATTCACTGGACCTGTCCGTGTGTGTGCGCATGCACGCGTGTGTGAGTGTGTGCTGGTCCTGCCGAGCACCTCCACTAAGGAGACACTTTTGGAAGATCGCAGCACCTCGTGCCATGTCACAGAAGCCACGGCACCACGGATAGCGATAGGAAACAGGATTGGGATAATACAAATACAAAAGGAATAAATTTTTCCTGATTTTGAAGTGAGTTTTGAGAAAATGCAAACCAACAAACGAATTAATGGTTGCTGTAGGTCTAAAATGCGTTTGATACTCTGAACATTATGCAAGCTTTATGTCAGCAAGACTATCACTTGCTACAGGTAGCATTGATAATAAGTTTAAATTATAGTCCTGGTTGTTCAGCTATGCCTGTGTTCCGAGAAACAAACCTTGCTAAAGGGAGTAATGATGGAAAGTCAACTAGGAGAAACATAAATGTGAAAGCAGGTTGATGAACTAATAAGTAATCGAGCAGTATTTGATTTTTTCATGTGCGCTCATTCTATGAGTGTTGAACAGCAAGGAAATCTGTTTCAGAGCAGACATCCTTGTCAGCCAGTCTGAAATCCTATCCTTTCCAAAGAAATAGGATGTGAATTTTGCACTGCAAATTGTATTGTTGCAAGAGAGACATTGATTTTGCGTACCATTTTTTTAGTTTAGTGCTCCTGTCTGAAGACATTGATGGGTAACAAGAATAAAATTAGTCTCTAGAACTGGATTAAGTTAATAAACCAGGAACTCTGTTGTTAGTCCAAGAGACTTAAAAGAGTAATAAGAACGTCCTGAAAAGTCCTCACCAAATTCTTCTAAAAACCAGACTTTGCTCTGAAAAGCAGTATGGTGAAAACTGTCCTTCTCCCATTTATAAATTAGGCCTATTTTCTTTCTTGAGTCTTCCTCTCTTACATTTTTAACCCTAACCATAAGTTAAAGTTTTACTGTTTAATGTGTATGTGATTTCTAGCCAAACATAGAAGACACAACCGAAAAATACTCTCTGGATGTGAAAGAGAAATTTGAATGTAAGCTGGATTTTTTTCTGACTAATTTCATTCCTTTTACTATATTAAATATCTTATCTGCAACTGTAAACACTTAACAATTGTGTTGATAATGAATGAATCATGAAAGAAACAAGCTTATTATCTCCTTGATGGATCAGTTTCTATGAAACAAAGAGAAAAAAGTCTATTTATGTTCAAAACACAAAGCATATGTAAACATGATGAATTTCTGTTGCATACACACCATTTCTACAGTTATTCTTCTGGCCAGAAACAAAATTTAAGATGTAATTTGTGGGCAAGGTGGTAAACTCCACTGTGTAATCAATGAAACAAAAAAAAGACAAAATAAAACTTTCTTGTTCAATTTGCTGAGTCAAATTCTCTTTTAGACACATGTGCAATGGGAGCTGTTCCACCATCTCTGAAGACCAGGCATGGCCTTTATATATATATCTGATGATAACCAAAACCAGGTGGTGATTTCTTTTTTGGTGACCACATCTTTGAAATAGTCTCTATTTTTGTGATTTTTCTGAAGCAACGGGGACACTGACACTAACAAATATCAGAAGGAAGCAATAGAAGGAAAGAACATAACATTGATACAGGGAAGAAGTGCTGTTAATCAGATGCATCAAGCAGGTGGCCTTTGAAGCAGACAGGACTCATGGAGGCTCGCTAGCTACATTTTGCTTCATGTTGTGTTTTTGGGAAAGGTAGCTGAGAGTATTTAGTGTCAGGGTAGAGCAGCTAATGCAATTTTGATCGTGACTGCCTTTGACTCTATAAGTTTCTGTTACTATTCATTTCATGTGGTGACTGGTTGCTCAGAGGGTGTCTTCTATTGCTTTGAAAAAACTGCTGGAGGTCCTAAATATTGACTTCCTCTGGTCCTTTAACTTTTGATAGGGTCATATCTTTTACACAGGAAAAAATAGATGTCTGGTAGGAGATAAAGAAAGCAAACAAACAGCTTTGGCATGATTAGTAAAATAGCTCTGGCTTACAGTATGAACACAGAGTATTGAAAAGTGATACCCTTGGGACAATACTGGTCTGTTCTTTTAGGATACTTGGTCCCGGAATTAAAGATGTTGCTTTACAAGAACTCGTGGTTTGGAAATAAGTGAGGGTCCTTCAGCTATTGGTTTCCCAGTCCTGACCACTTGAGGATCTTTGATCAGTCAAAAAACCACCCGAAGCCATGGGCAAAGGTGTTGGCCCACATAATCTGCTATGTACATTGCACTTATGGAATATCCCAGTCCTAGCAGCTATGCCTAGAGTAGCTCCTATAACTTGCTCCTGCATGATTTTAGCTGCCATAGTCAATGTCATGTTTAGACTTCTCAATCCAATGCACAAGCAATCCAGCAGCACACAGTACCCACTTTTGTGTAGTACTTCATGGTACTTCTACATTGTTTTCTAATTACACAATTTTTGAAATGCTCATTCATTCTAAGTCTGCCTCTAGTTAAACTGGAATGAATACTGGCAGTGTACATCCCAGGATTTACATGAGATTTTAAAACAGAAATATTAGAAAACCCTTTAGGGAAACAAGGCAGAAGTTTTCATTCTCTCCATCAATTCTTCATAAAGCTATGAATTAATATCCTGAATGTGGCTAAACTTAGCAACCAAGCAACCAGGCAAAAACTCTCTGAAATATTAAAATACGGTCTTCCAGTCTTGCCAAATTGTTGAACTAAGATTCTGAACACGTCAAAATAATCCCATCTTGTACAGCGTATGCAGGTTGATCTGAGGCAATTCACTTAGTTTATACATCTTTGTCTTTAAATCAGGATAATGCTTCCCTACCTCAAGTGCATGTCATCAAGATAAAAGTGATTCATCATCCTTTCGAATATTGGGAATGAGACAGTCCACTGAAATGAAATGAACTGAGCAAACTGCACAAGTAGATAAAACAGCCTGAAAATATTTCTAAATTTCTACTTGCATAACCAGCTAAATTTTCTTAAATTCTCTGTCTATACCTAGTACTATTTTTGTAGCTTTGACAATGATTCACCACAGAGCACATTTTAAGTCAGGGAAGTGGTCACAGCACCAGCCTGTCTGAGTTCAAGAAGCATTTGGACAACGCTCTCAGGTACATGGTGTGCCTGAGATTCTTGGGGCTGTCATGTGCAGGGCCAGGATTTGGACTCGATGATCCTTGTGGGTCCCTTCCAACTCAGCATATTCTATGATTCTAACACATTGCACTGCTTCCAATTTAATGTCACCATAGTAAGATTTACATATGTTTCTGTGTCCTTCCCACTGTACACAGTTTGTAAATGATACTCAAAAATGCTCGATTTATCCAGTACATATGTAAGGGCATGGTAGACATACTAATATAAAGTAGGAACATGCCAAAGATTACAAGGACATTTAAATGGAACAGCTGTAATCCTTAGAGTAGGATCTTGCAGTTGCGCCATCACAGAGAAATATTAAACCACTCAGATGAAGTCTGGGAATTACTGATAGCTGGATATGTTCAGAGATAGAATTCACAATTACCTTTATCCACCTCACAATACATGTGTGTTTTCCTGTTGATTCCTAGATGAGACTTCTGACTGTGGAAGGTACTGAAAGATGTATCCCCAATTCAAAGCATACATATAACTTTCAGACTCTTATAATTCGCTGGTATGAGTGTGTTTTAGTCACAATGAGAACACTCATGTCTTTCTTATCCAGTTGGAAAAAAAAAGAAAACAATATATCAGAGCACATATTTAAATTGCAGAAATACATACTCTTTATTAAAAATGTGCTTATTGTCACCAGATATGATTAATGTATATTTTTAGGCAACTATACTGATGTAGAAAAGAAAGAAAAACCTAAAAAGTCTCATATATAACGTCTCTAACTGCTCTGAAATAGTAGCATAAGTGTACACCAGAAGAAGATGCAAAATCATTCTGATGGTCTGATTCAGATTTCATTGCATTACAAATCAGAAGTTACTCTGAGTATACTAAGAATTGAATAGTTTTCAAAAAATTCTTCTATTTCTATTGCTTTTGTTTTTGATTACATGGAACTTTGGGAGGAAAAAAGACCCTTTTACTAATTTTTTTTATTTTAAATTTTCCTTATATGTGAAGCAATTGCTTCTGTTTAAAAATGTTGATTTCTAATTGGAAATACGTGGGGGTTTGTTACATTTTTTTAGGACACAAGAAAATGAGCATAAAGAGAGGGAAAGAGAGAGGGAACATGTTCAGACCAGCTCTAACAATGGAGTTATGCCAGTCAGAGAATGAGGACTCATGTTTTCTTAGAACCAAAAACCATGATCATATGTAATGTTGCTAGAGAAAGGCCACTTATAAAACATCCTTCACCATTCTCAGTTCTAGAAGTTTAGATACTCAGGTGAGTAGACGTCTTATGAACGTGGAGAAAACAGACAGAATAGCTCTTTACTGATGAGTAATAGCTACTATATCTTTTCTGATTGTACTGGGATGGTGCTGCTTCTGTTACTTAACCTCTGATTACTCCAGGATTGGAAGCAATCAGTCAGTATGAGTTTGGCAGCTGTGAGATCCAGATGTGCAGCCCTTGGAATGAATCTTTCTGGCAGTGGCAGCTGGCTGCCACTTTCTCTTTTCTGTTTTTCTCAGCAGATGTGATTTGATTGTGCTGTGCATCACACCAACATTATTCATTTTCATGCCATTTTTTTTGTAAAGATGGGGAACTGACTCACTGTGGCATGTTTTTGATGTTGAAAAGGAAAAAATTGTATACAGAGGTCCTGTTTCTCTTGCCTGTGTTTCTTTATGTTTTTTGACCTGAGTCAATTTAGCCTTGAATTAGAAAGAATGAGGAGAATAAGGCTTATAATACACGGTAATCGTTCACCAGCACAGACAAAATTCAGCCTTCCACTGTCTTTTAACTAGTGCAAAAGGCTCCATTCAACTTTCAGGAGAACTAAACTGGACAGTAACTAGGACTGAGAAGGAGATTCTTCTAACTGCTGAAACAGTTTGACACCAGACTTAAAACCAGAGTGAAACTAATGAAAGTAACACTGGAAAGGAAACAGCTGATTCAAGTCATCCTGGGCAATATGGATGAGTATAAAATGGAACAGCCTGAGTAAATATAAAGACATAGAAAATACAGAGCAATTTAAAATTTCTGTCCAGAACAAAAAATGAGTAAGAAGTAACACAAAGAGCAGAGCTCAGGAGAACAGTGAACCCTGCTTATTACTCATGTGACACTAGGCACTGACTAGTTCAGATGAGATAACCATGGATAATCCAGAACTGACTGCACATATATTTATTGTGCCATCCTTTGTTCAAGCTTATTCCCTTGGATTTTGATCAGTTCAGCCACATGCAAAACAGAAATGAATTCTCCTGGGTTGTCTAATTATAATCAAGCCTTAACTGAAATTTATTAGGGAAAGATAAAATCTCACCAGTCATTTTCTTTTAATGGCAGGGGATGCTGTGAATTTCTGGGCTTTTCACTAACTGTTTCTATGACATATGCAATTAAATTAGCAGGATTGTTTTCTGCAGTTTAAGTTGGAGTGCGTATTAGTCACCTCTATCCCAACTGCTTCATCTAAAAAGTAGATGGAAAGGGGAAAAATAAATGCATGGATTTTGTTTGTAAATACATTGTCTTAGATATAACTGGAATACTTGCCATCCATTTTTCTGGTGGCCAGTTTTGATTCATAAATAAATAGTTATTCAATGTATCTTTTTGATTAGTCTAAGGAAGGAATATTCTCCTTTACCCTCTATATGTAGAAAGAGCGTCTCACATTGGTGACTGACAGTGGTTCAAATTTGAAGACACAAATATATGGGGATGTATGATCAGGGCATGTCTGCCTGTGTATAACTGACCCAAATTCATCTTTTTTTCCTGGCTAAGAAATTATTCTTGAAATACAGACTGTTTTTCTTCACATCCTGTAACATAGCATGTTAAGAAAAGGAAAGAGCATACATCACTGTCTTTGATCCGGAAACATGAAATATCACTCTCGTGTCTCTCAGGGTTTCTTGGGAAGTAGTTTTCACTCTGCGTGGTAAGTGTAGCACTGCTGTCTTCATTTCCTAATTTCCTTTTACTTTATTCATCCTATGCCTTTTGATGGAGTCTGTGGATTCCCAACTGCAACGGGTTGGGTCAATATCTTAATAAAGATCGGCATCCAGCTGCTCCTACACTTTGCAGGAGAGTCTGTTTGCAATGACTGCAGACCAAAAGCTTGAGAGAAGTTGTTTATACAATGTTTTAGCATGTAGCTCTCTTTTCAATACATGGAGTTACATCCCCGCAGGAAAATTTGAGCCGTAAAATCAAATGGACAGTCAAAAGACTTTATTTTTTCCCCCAAATTCTAGTTGTAAAGTTAATTTGGGAGTGTTCTCATTTTGTGGTTGTGGACTAGCACATATGAGGTAGATTTCTGCTATTTAAAATTCTGGGCAATGTGGAGATTTCTGCTGTTTAAAATTCTGGACTGTTGGATTTTCCCTTTTCATGAAAATGAGGTGCGTAGAAAAAATCTAACTGGGCTTTCCAACTCGAATTGCTTCCAGAAGGACACAGGTAGAAGTAAAGTGATTCTAGCAACATTACACATTTTGGACGTACAGTGTGTCAAATGCAGAAAAGAAAAAAAAAAGCGAGATAGAAAGTATAAGTATTCATTTTTATGCAACATAAATCCTTTTCTATCTTTAGACATTTTAGAGGAGAAGGAAGGAATGGAAGACTCATTTACTTTGCTCTTGTTCAAATCTTTATAAATTACCAGTTATCTTTGTTTTCTCTTGCATTTAATTTTGTCTTATTTGAAGCACCACAAAATCTCTTCACCACTTTGGCAGACTTTAAAAGATAGAATGTAAAAATTCATTAAGAGATCTAATTTTGTCAGATTAGTATTAAACATACGTTATCTGAGCCAATCTAAGGCAGTGAATTCTGCTAAGGAAAGACAGCTCTCTTTATAGAGAATATCTTTCCCCCTCCATTCACCAGTTCCCAGCTCAGGTCTGATGCTCTAGAAGACTTGGAGTTGGTTAGGGTAGGAAAAAAGAATTACAGTTTGATGCCTTCATATGCTTATTCTCAAAGGCCCACAAATAGCAAATTGGGCTTTTCTTTCTGTTCCGAGCTCTATGAGATCAATTTTCCTTGTCTCTTATTACTTTTTTTTTTTTTTAATTTTGCCTGTCAACCTTTTTCATCTGGAGCAAAAGAGAACCTCCTGATTCCATTCTTTCACTCTGAACAGGATCATATTCTGAACACCTATGGAGGGAGGCATGTTAGTAATAAGAGAGGGAAATGGGGTCACCTGAGGCTGTGAAAGATTGTCCAGAGGAGATTCAAAGTGAGAGCTGTAGTGATGACTTTGGAGAAGATTGGGTGATGAGAGTTGTGCAATGCAGAGTCCGATCCGGGTTTGAGTGAAAAATACCAAAATGCTTAGGTCAGAGTTGCAAGGTACAGTGCTTCTAAACATATACGAAGAGAAGGCTGCTGCCTTGTCTTTTCTCCCTGATCAACACGTTCTTTGAGCCATATTGCATGAGAACACAAAAACTTTCCTAATGGCTATCTGTATTTTTCATGTATTTTATTAGTTAGTTCAAGAAAATGTATATTTTTAATGCATATGGTTGTAATTGTCTAGCAAAATGGTTTCAATCTAGAAACAATTGGCAGAGAGTCCAGGAAAAAACTGGGAACAGAGAAGGCTCCAATAGAATTCCCAGAGGACACTATATTCAATAATAGGAAGAATAACATGGGAGAATTAAAGGCACAAACTACAGTCAGAGCCTTTTTAAGTTCTGTTATCAGTTCTTCTAGGACCTAAATTATTTTGGAAATTCATTTTATTTATTTATAAGCAGGAGAACAATTGACAGTTTTAAATGATGGATAGGTGTACGTCAGATTCTTGGCAAACAGTCAGAGCTTGAGCTCTTGGGTGGTGTCAGGGACGGAGGGAGAAACGCCGTCCTGAAAAGACCTCAGTGCCACAAAAGTTCCAGTTGCATTTTTTAATGTCTCTATAGTGTCTTTTTCTAAACATGTGAGTTTCAAAGGCTGTGTTATATAGATTGGCTAGGTCAATGTCCTTTCCTCAGAAGGGTTTGTATGCTCTATTGTCTGCCACAAATTGTGGTAATTTTCTGTCTTGTGTTACAAGCCTTTTTTTTTATTTTTAATAGGATAACAGCACTCTTTCCTTCTCTTTTTGTATGATTGTGTTACAGTTAACCCAATTCCAGAAATAAAAGTAGTCAAACAGAAATGACACTGTGTGCTTATCCAAATACTTGTGGATTGGACTGTCTCTCATTATTGACTAACTTTTCATTACAAGAGGAATCCAGTCATGTTTTATTGTAAGAGACAGACTGGGAGAGGGCAGTAAGTGTGAGATAGTCTCTGCTTGTTTTCCAAATGCAGTTCGGCTTAGGACATCACATGCACAGACAGTAAGCATCAAAACCAGACACACAGAAAGAGCCCAATCTCAGCACAGATAAGTTTAAAATAATAATATAATAAAAAGAGCAAATAGAATTTTGCAGACATCTAACACAGAGTAGTTTACCCTGGCATGAACCTCGGTCAAATGGTGAAATTATATTTGGCACTGCACTCAGCGACAATGACTGTACTGTAGCCTGTGTGGTTTATACATTCACCTAGTGCTTTCCTTGGGACAAAGAATTTAGAGACAGACAATGAAAAAAAAAAAAAAAGAGTGGGTTTAAGTTTACTGTAATATAAATACACATACACATTGCTGCAGATGTTATTCATTGGCAAGTGCTTCTGCCCAATTATGCTCTGAGCTTCATAATATTTTAATGAGCTTTTACCCTAAATAGCAATGAAATGGAACAATAAAAATCTCTCAAAGAGTAAAACAGTTTGGGAAGAAGGGAAAGTTGGTAGGTATTTTCTTTTGAGGAGGGCTATCTTTGGGACAAAAACACATAACATACAGTGGAAACTATCAGGATTGAAATAATGTCTAAGTTTGGTAAAGCCAGATCAACTCTAATACATTAGAAGTCTGTAAAATTAAAGATTTGGGTTATTTACTTTTTTATTTATTTGCTTGTTTATTTATTTTATTTTTTTAAAGTGCATTTATGCTAAAGGAAAGTAAGGAAAGTAGGAAAAGCTGCTTATTGTAATTCAAGCTGGATTTATTCTTTAGTGCTGGTGAACTCATAATCGGCACCTCAACAACAGTGTTGTTAATAATCTGTACCAATTAAAGATTAAAAAAAAAAAAACCATTTAATATTTATTGTAAATGCCATAGTGATTTAAGCATTGTTATACAGAGATTAAAAATGTTTGAACACGCATGGCAAGGCAGCCAGTTTGTGTTATTTTCTCCCAAAAAACACACTGCAAAATACAAATCCAACTTGATTGGGAAAAATTCCAGCAAAAAATGGTGAAATCTAACCACTGTATTAATGCAAATTGTTTTAATTCTAAGGATCTGTAAAGACGATCTACATTCTTCCCTGGATTTGGCATGCCACCACCTACCTTGGCAAAAAAAAATAAAATAATGTCCACTCCTCCCACCCAAAGCAATCCAAATCCACTTGGATTTCATTTTAGCATACCCCCCACTATGAGCTGTTTTCGCAGACTGCTCTGTAACTCTGTACTCCATAAATGTTGAGCAGAGGAGATATGCTTTCTGTTTGAGCCTGCTCCCAGCGGATTCATGGGATTCTTGCTGTTGATTGCACTGAAAGCCCTTCAAACCCTTTCTTCTGCCAAGGGATGGGATGAGCAGGCAAACAGCAGCAGGGTGGGCACAGCATCTATTTGAAACTGGTGTTTGCCAGCAGCCCTCCCACCCCTGGCTCTCTGCTGGCTACAGGGGAAGGGAACTGAGCAATCCTCCCCGGGTGTCCGTGGGAGGAAGCTGACAGGCCCATGGCCTTTGTCTGCTGCAGCAGCTGGAAATGCTCACAGTGGTTGAACACGGCAATGAAATCCAAGTGGATTATTGTGATGCGAGACCGTGATCGAGACTATTTTGGTTGAGCTGGGTGAAGCCTCAGTTTACCTTGGGATAACCCATGTCTCTCCTCCCAGTTTTCTCTACTCTGGCTCTGCACCCAGTCAGAGAATAGCAGAACTGACTGTACTGAGATCATCTGGCAACGTCCGCCCCCCCTTTTATTTTCTGAAATTATTACTGACTTGACTGATGAGCAGGATTGTACTAATTTTGATTTACACACTTTCAAACTTCCCAGTTTGAAAATGAAGTTCACAAACTGCACATGGAATGTAGAACTGATGTAATTTGACTCCTGAAGTCTGTCTTTCTACAGGGAAAAGTTTAATATCTGCAGTTTCTTCCCTTCTATAGGCCACTTGTAAATACACTTAGATGCATGACAAAAAGGGAGAGATTTCCTGCACTGGAGGGTCTCATGTGCCATCAGGGAATCCAGATGTTCCAACACCTTTGGGTAATACTTGTTCCAAAACTGGAGTATGGAACAATGCCTTGTCCTCTGTATCCCACAGGGAAGCACCTGAAAGGAAGATCTGACCTACCATCATGAAAGGACACTAGGAGAGGGGGGAAAAAAGGCCCTAGGATGTTTACCATTTCTACAGCCATGCTTTGTACATCCCAAACACAGAATTTGACAAACTGGTTTTATTTGTTCATAAATCCCAACCCAAAGGCACAGGAGCATATATATCCTGAACAACAAGGTCAGAGTTTGGTTAGCATGGAAGCCAAGTCTTGCCTGTACATTTCATCCTATTAATTAATAGAGGAAGAGAAGGTGGGTAAAGTGTAATAGAAGTTGTAGCAAAGGAGTAGAGATATGGGAGAGAATAAAGATTGCTAGATTAAGATGGTTTTCGAAAGCGGTTTCTGTTCATTACTAGTTTTTTTTTTTTGTTTATTCATTCATATCTTGAATAAATGTTTGATTTTTTCGTGCTGAAATTCTGAGCTTGAAATTGTGAAATGCATTTTGAGGTGAAAAGCAAAGTTAGATGAAGTTCACCCAGCATAAATTTCTATAAATCAGTTTAGAAAAGTACATGACTTTCAAAAGCTGGTAGAAATTAATCTTGGGATCCACCTCCTGGAACACTTTCATTCTGCCCATTAAACTGCTAAGTCATTTAAAATACATGTGCTTTAAATACTTTGTGAGGAAGCTGAATTGAATATGCAGTCTTTTTACAATAGTCTCTGATGCTGAATTTGATCAAAGAATTCAAAGACAATCTGTCCAGGAAGAACAATGTGGGCGGTAGAGATAGCTGTTCTTTTACTGGGCGATTACTCTTGGTGATGCATTTGAGAAAATCGTATCTTACCATGTTTCTACTCTGAAGGCCTTTACCACAAACACAATGATATCAATGACCTGCAAGGACAAGTGTGTGGCAAAAGAGCAAGAGTCAGCAGAGGAAGGTATGAAAGCTGTGGAGGGAAGGGGAATGACATGTTTCTTGTGAAGATGTGATCTTCACTCGTCCCTGTTAGCCCAGCTCAGGGAATTGTGGGTGCATGACAAGTATGGGTGCAGTTCTTCACTAAGCAGTGGGAATAATGGAAAATGTTCTGCCGTGTCTGTGATGTTGCCATGCGTTCTAAGTATTTCAGACTCTGGTTTTCCTCTTTATCTTCTGTTTCTTGTTTTCACTGAATGCAATATAGTGAATTCCATTCACAACCTTCAGGGGATGAAGCTGCTGTATGTGCTGTATGGATGTTTTTCATTTGGTTTTGGTTTACTTTTTTCCATTTTGATACATTTTAAAACTGACAACTTTGGAAAGCTACAGGGTGTTTATAGTTATAATGGAGAGTATATCAAGATGATGGCAATGAAATCTGCATGCTTCCTCCACACCTTTTTCAAACTAGAAAAGTTTGGAAACAAATGGAAAATGGGGAGTGGGTTGTCAGAAATGAAATGGAGAAAAAAACTGAAATCAGAATCAATATCCAGCTTTGGACTGTACTCAGTGACAAAAGAGACTAGATAATCACTGCTTATTTTAAAGTTTAACGTTTTTTCAAAACATAATTTGTGATTTTTTTCAGAAAGATGGAAGACTTATAAAGCTCCTTTAATGGAAACTTTTACAAAAATGGTTTGAATCTTGTAAGTCGACCTTAATAGATGTGGCTTTAGGTTTATTTACATCAGGAGTGAATTTATGGTACTTATGGTTTGTATTTATCTTAAGGCTCTTATACACTTTTTAGAATTATGCAAGTTTTAAAACTTTGGTGGAATAATGCACGCTCCGTCTTTCTCTGTCTCAGAAAGTATGTTTAGTACGATTCATAGTAGAGGCAGACACTTGAGGAAGCTGCATTGCGTGACAGAATCAATTATCCTAACACAGCTGCAGAAAGCACCTACTTATTGAGCTCACCTTCAGCTTGCCACAGTGTCATAAGTCCAAAGTCATGGATGGGCAGGGAAGAAGTTTTGTCTTTTTTATGAGGCCCAGGAGAATAGTTGGACTATCACTCTGATCATGCTTTATCAGTAGATTAATCGCCGTGGATATTAATGTTTCTAAGGTCGCTACAAAGGATAGAAAGCTCTATTGATGATGTAGAAAATATGTATTGCTCTTTTTTAAAAATGTTCTCCTTTGAAGATTGGTGGATCAGTCCCTACCGAGCATTAAGCTTGTTGCCATTGTGGATGTCTAAGTACGAATTTATGACATCATAAAAATTATCATGTAAATGGTGGACTCACCCTACTCCTTACTGCTGTTTTTCCTCTGAAATGCAAACTGTCTAGATTTATTGTAATTGTTATTATTTTTATTACTATTTTTATTGCTGAATTAATGAAATTTGAAGAGATACAACCAACTTAAATGTATAAGCCAGTGTGCACTGCCCTGATGATCCCAGTGTACAATGGTATGACATCAACTTCTCTATAGCACAGAGCATTACTGTAATACATTAGTCATGAAGGAATCATTGACTTCCAAAACAAAACACCCCTTCCCAGGCCTTAGCTTGAATTTAGACATCACAGTCCACTGAGAAAAATACAATTCTTTTCAATTTGTCCTCTTCAGAGCATATTGTGCCAGTTGTAATCTCTCTTAAATAGTGATAATTTCTCTGTGGCTCTACAGTAGAATCATAGCATTTAGAGGAGAAAGCAATGCTTTTCAGGGTAGAGATCATGTTATTTTATGTTTACAGGGAGTCCAATATCTGTTACCCCTTCTTAATATGAGTGGAGTACACATACTAAGCGATCACAGAAAAATAGAGTGGCTTGGGTTAGAAGGGACCTTAAAGATCATCTAGTTCCATCCCCCCTTGACGTGAGTAGGGATGCCACCCACCAGATCAGGTTCCTGAGGGCTCCATCCAACCTGGCCTGGAGCACTTCCAGGGATGGGAAATCCACAACTTCTCTAGATGATCAGTTTCTGTGCCTCACTATACTCCAAGTAAAAAAAACCTTCCTGATATCTTATCTAATTTCTCGCCTTTAATTTAAACAGTTCCTCCTTGTCCTATCACTATCACCCCACGTAAGAAGTTGTCCTCCATATTTTTTTTATAAGCCCCCTTGAGCTACTGGCCACAATGAGGTCTCCCCAGAACCTTCTCTTCTCCGTGCTGAACAACCCCAGCTCTCTCAGCCTGTCTCCATATGAGAGCTGCTCCAGCCCTCTGACCATCTTCATGGCCCTGCTCTGGACCTGCTCTAACGTGTGCAGAGCACTGCAGACCTACATACAGAACTAAAAGTGAGGTCTTATGAGGGCTGAGTGGAGAGGGAGAATCTTGACCTACTGACCACATATGAAGAGTTAGATGTGATGGAAATTTGAATTCATGTTTGAGAAAGGAAGGAGTGTTCCCCTTCCTTCATCCTGCTCCATGGGCTACAAATTAATTTTTGTCTAATACCGAAAGATGGATATCCCTCAACCACATTTTTCTTCATCCTTCTCTTGGGTGAAAAAGAATTTACAGTAGCCTTTTCAAAGAAATTAAAACTCCACCTGCACATTTAATAAAAGCAGTTAAGAGAAAATTAGAGACTCAGGTTCCATCCAGTCAACAATCAATTTTGTTTTCCAAATAAGTGAGGAGATACATAATTTCCCAAGAGTCACCATTCTCCATCGGGTAGCATTTGCTGATTCAGTAGTAATTATCTTCTTGAGACAGCATGGATTTAAAAAATGCAACTAAAAAATTCAACACCAGAAAAGGAATTCTGTACTGTGGACTGCTCAGTGACAGAGGTATAAAAAACCATTCCATCCATAGCTTATGAAGGGAAAATTGTGCAGAAATCTTTTTTACACTTGCTAGACAGAGTGCTATAAACCTAATGATACCATTTTAATTCTTAGGGTGATATTTTTTCAGCTTTACTATGTTTTATATGGATTCATACTGTTCTTTAATATATGTGTCTGTATTGTGGTAGATACCTAAATGATGAAATCTTCTTTTACATGAATAATGTTTCTATTGAGATTTTTAAAAAGTTGTCTTTTTCTGGCAGACTTATCCACAAAAACTATGGTTGTAATGTGCTTGCAAACTGGCATAAACAAAATAGTGGCTTTTAGAGCAAGTACTTAATTTCACACTTTCAGAGTGAAGAGTTTGTCAGAGGTATTAGACCAGGAGTTATTTATCCTATTAAT
Source organism: Parotia lawesii (assembly GCA_003713295.1). Classification (NCBI taxonomy): domain Eukaryota; kingdom Metazoa; phylum Chordata; class Aves; order Passeriformes; family Paradisaeidae; genus Parotia; species Parotia lawesii. The sequence continues at coordinate 431,334 of RAHM01000412.1, forward strand.
ATGTATGTGTTCATCTGAAACAGAATATATTACATTTTTACGGTCTCGTGGGGCACGCATCTACTGCAGACGGGAAGACAAGAACGGTGAAGAAAGTATCGTCATCTGTACTTTGTGTTAGCCATATAGAATATCTCAGAGGCATGAATCTGGCAGGAGATAACTGGATATCAGCTGTATCGACCTCTGTTTATAACTGCAAACAACTCACTCTAAATTGAACTTTATTCAGTGAAAGAGTAATATTTTCTCTTCTATATACAAACTCAGTAGTTTAAGAAATCAGTCAGAAAACGTTCCAATGTAAACAACATTAATGCAGCAATTATAAGAAAAGCACTGAAGTAATTTTCCGTTAGCAGGGTGTGGGTGTGAAGAAGTAAACTTACTGTCTCATGGTTGTTGCAAGACTTGCTTCCATGCCAGTTTATTGTTGCTTATTATTAAATGCTTTGAAAATGGCAGTTTTAAAATGGCACACACACGTGAATGGCAATGATGTGATTGTATTCTACAAAGACACTAAGATTTTCTTTATCACAAAGCAAGTTGCCAAATGGGAGCAAGAAGCATCTGTCTTCTCAGGATCTCTGTAGACACACTCCATCCTTAAAATGAAGTCATTGCTTGGATGTGGCAGTATGAATTAGGAGTGACTACAAAAGGAAAACATATCTGCAAATTAGGAGACCTTCCTTTAAAAAAAGGTGTAAATGCTCCATACAGAAGAAATCTAGAGGATAAACTGTATTCTATATTTCTACTTGCTATATTCAATACAGGGTGTGTGCATCCACAGTCATTTGACGTATGATTGTTCAGTCATGTCACTGAGCCGACACATCAGGTGCTGCAAAAATATGATGAATTCGGTCACAAGAAACACTACAGCAGTACAGTTTGAGTAGATATTCCAGGAGGCATAGCACCACAAATGCACTCGCATCTGTGGACTACAACAAAATAACACATTTGCCCTTTTTGGGGAATCATGTTTTTATAAGGCTTCATGACAGCACATAAGTGCAGCCTCTTATTAGGAACTTTTCTCCTGCATAAATTCTGGGAAGTCTGAAATGGGAAGCTAAACTAAGCAAAGGCAGATTAGGTCATCCACACTTGGCAAGAGGAGCTGGAGCACAAACATGGCTCAGTTATGACAGCCTTTGGCTGAACATTTTCGCTGCAGTTATTGTGAAGTGTTAATACATCTTGTAAGTTATAACATGGTCCTTCTGATTGTGACAGACTTGTGACAAAGAATCATGCTAGCATTTGGATAAACAAACATAAAGCATTTTTAGAGGGAGAAAATTGGTAGCTGAACCTCATTCAACCATCTCTTCTCTGGAGTAACATTTTCAAAAATATTTCTTGCCACTAGGAAATGGAGTTTGAGATTCATTTCAACATACTGATGTCCAGGTATTACTTTACTAAAATTCTGCTGTTGCAGGTGTCTAAATTGTCTCCAATAACCAATATTTTACCTAACAGTCCATTATAAATTTAAGATTGAATTTGTTTGACTGTTGCTATATGAAAATCTCTGGCAAATATTTTAAAATCCCTTACATGTCTATATGTTCTGCTCTTAATCTAAATGCTGGGCTGCTCATGCCGATACCAAGAGAAAAACCAACCCAAACAATATTTTGGTTGTATCTGTTATTATCAGAGATCATGCTGAAATAACTTTTTTGATTTCAGTATGTAATTGTGGTATAAAATAAGTATAATGAAGTTAATAAAATAGCAGTTACGTGAAGCTAGAATTTGTTGAACAGAAAAAAAGAAGATATGGTCATTGCCCAAAGAAAGATGAGTGGAATGAAATTCAAGGGAAAGAGTTGAATAAATGTATTTAATATAGTTTGGAAACCTGAGAAGAAGCTGACACACAATGACAATATTTTTCCTACATAAATGGTTTTACAAAAAAGGCTGCCATCAGCTGCTTTCTGTGGCTACCAGGGTATTATTTTTTTGGGGGGGATGGGGAGTTGAGAGAGAGTGGGTTGAAAATTAGCATGGATTATCAGTAAAAGCTTTCTTAAATATGAAGAGATTAACAAAACAGGGTAAATGTAATAGTTGAAAAATATACTGCATTTTAAGTATTAGTTGAATAAACATCTGTTGATAATATGCTCAAAGTAGATATTCTGCCTGTGAAAGGAGCTGGTCCTAAAGGTTTTGTGGTGGTTTTATAACCATAGCTGTCACAATTTCTACAGCTATTCAAACTTCTGATTTTGATCTCCTTATCCATGCTTGTGGTATTATTCAAAAGTGCAGAAGCTGTTTGGATGAAAAAAGAATTTTGTGAGTCTCCTGTAATTCATTGTCCTTGGACTCACAGACAGATTTCCACATTATCTTAAAGAAGAAAAAACAAACAAAAAAGAAAAACTAGTTTTCTGGTTAGGAATTAAGAAAAATATTGCTACCTATACATTAAAAATTGTGCCTGACTTCAGCTTGGGGAAGGGTCAAAGCGTGAATACCTGACTAGAGAAAACAAGGGGAAGACATAAGAAAACTTAAAAGGAGAGCATTTGAGATGCAATAATTAATAACAGTTATTATTATTCACCCATCGCTCTGTCTCTCTGTGTTTGAGAATTTGCAGAGTTCTAGAACTTGTGTTCCATTGACGGGACCCAAAGGAATTAAACTGTGTCAGGGGAGGTTTAGGTTGGATATCAGGAAAAGGTTCTTCCCCTAGAGGATTGTTGGGCACTGGGACTGCTCCCCAAGGAAGCGGTCACAGCAGCAGCCTGACAGAGTTCAAGAAGAGTTTGAACAATGGTCTCAGGTGCATGGAGTGACTCTTGGACGTGTCCTGTGTAAGGCCAGGAGTTGGACTTTGATGATCCTTGTGGGTCCCTTCCAGCTCAGGACCTTCTATGATTCTGTGATTCTTTCTGAATATCAAGAAGTATCTATAAATATTTTATAGCTTAAGGAGTAAGTCCTGGTCACTGATGCCCATAATTCATTTTTTAAGTCATCACAGACATTGATTCCCTTCTTTTATGGGGATCTTGGCAAAAATGGGACCACTGCCTCTGGCTGTAGAATATAACAATATCGTGCATTTTTCAGCTCCCAGTACTGACTGCAGTGAGCAACAGCCCAGCCTCTGGAGAATGTAGAATAATCATATTTTAGCCAGAGACAATGAAGACATGCCTTTTGGCTCCATAGAGCATCAAGATCTATGTCCCTTTATGCAAATGAGTCACAGAGGCATTTGAATAAGCAAGGAACTTAAAACTCACATTGCAGTACAATGCCAAGTGTGGATTGTTTCCTTTAAGAGTATTTACCTTTCCTCTGGAATACTTCCAGCCACTTTGAAAACTCAAGGGTGTGTTTCAATATTAAGGTTCACAGCTATATATTGACTCAGAGGTCAGAATTTCCATTAAATGCTTCAGTGACTGATTGTCAGGGATAGGCATAGAAGAGAGTTCTTGTACCTCCCCTCTTATCCACTGAATGCCACCTCCATCCTTAACATTAGGTGATTGTGGTTAACCTGCAAGTCAGACTGTAAAGAAAGCAATTATATAAGAACACACTCCTCTGGCAAATTGCAAAGGAAGGTACATAACTACAAGGTGGTAAAGGGGCACTGTTTATATCTTGGTAGAGCACAGAATGAATTGGAAATGGTTAACCACAAAGACTTCTTGCTTCAAAGTTGTTGCAAGAATAACACTTTCCCCTCCAGTGTTTGTACTATGGAAATAACTACGTGATGTTAAAGTAGTACTAGTAATTAAAAAATCTTGGCTAGACTTCCCCATAGTGTATTCAAAAAAAAATAAGCTGTGCACATTCACCATCAATTTCATCCCAGTGGCATTACTTAGCATAGTTAGTATTAAGATTTGAAGCTATTTTGCATAAACAGGATGACAGCTCAACACAGTTGGGGGTGTTTTTATTGCCAGTTTAAGTGGTGTTAAATTAGTGAGTATTTAAGTGATACTAAAACAATTTAGGGTCCAATCCACAGAAGTCTTGGCTCCAGAATATTGTAATATGAATGAAAACCTCAGTTTTAGGCTTCTGTTCAACACATTGCTTTGCAACAGGCAATCACTTTCAGTTTGAGTATGTTATTGCCTTTCTGAGAGCTATCCCATCTCGCTAGGAATGCAGTTTCGGGTATGTGGTCTCTTCAATGGGACCACGGATCCAAAGTCCAGTTGAAAAGGATGCTGCAAGATTAACAACACTAACTCATAATCATATTGATAATAATTAATGAAAAGGATTCATTCAGGGCTTTCAGCACACAAAATATACCTATTGAAATTGTCAATGATTAGTACATGGAAACAAAAAGCTTCAACTCTAAATTTGCTTCCCTCCTTAAAAAGCATTGCTGTGCACTTACCTACTAGCAAATGTATTATTTCTTTGGTTTTTTTTCCCCCAACCTAAGGGAAGAATCATTCAGAAGGCCTGGTTTCATACACCTATTTTGTCTGCTGTTGAGGAGACAGCATGCTGCAGCACCAGGAGAGCTGGACACTTTACTTGTAGAGCTGTGTATTGTGCCTTCCAGGGGCTCATGCACTTTCGGGTTAGTGAAGCAAGCACAGGGCGTTAATGGTGCTATCAACTGTGAAGGCAGCTGTTTTGCCCACCCTCTGTGCTAGAGGAAATGTGCTGCATGATTTTTTTTTTCTTTTTCTTTTTTTCTTACAAGAGGTTGTGAGTGAGAAAGAGTAAAGGAAAGATTTGGAGGATCAGAGAGAGATGAAAGTTTTACAGTTGGCCCTGCTGTTTTTTTCCATTTTTTATTTTTATTTTTCCCCCCTCCATGTTTGAACATATACTGTAGCCACCAAATTGTTCATGAGTCCTTTCATTCTGGTAACATATATATTTGAAGATTTTATTGGTGTGTTTTAGAAACTATTTATTCTTCAGTTATTGCTTTATTTACATACCTAATGGCTTGATTGATGTGCCAGCATCCCCCAGGCAGCAGAAGCCTCATTTCTCTTTTTTCAAAAGAAGCGAATTGCTAACAGACAGGAGTTTCACAAACATACTAAGTCAGATATTCCTTATTGTTCTGTGTTTTTAATAAGTTCCTGTTGGCCCACATACAGTACTTGTCACTGCCTATCTGTTGAAACAAAATCCCACACCAGGCGGTTGTGAATTATGGAAGTCTCTGTACAAATAAAATACTGCAAAACACTGGAATGTAAGCAGTGTTTTGCACTGGCCTGGATGCTCAGAGGATGCTGCTCTTTTAGGCAGCACTTTCCCAAAAGTAGCAGCACTGTTACATAAGAATGGGAATTATTACAATCCCATCTGGTATTGCGTATTTAAAATGAGAAATGTGTAGGCACAGTGGACTAAAGTGTGACTTAGTAAAATGGAGGCTTCACATTGCCTGCTGCTTCTATGTATCTAGCTCATTTTAATTTTGAGATGCATATTCCCTTCTAAAAGAGGCAGCAATCACTGGGAGCAGGGAGCATCAGGCAGATAGGAGCAGGTGTTCGCATTCAGTATCACATGGTCTTTCTTTGCTCCTCCACCCATCCCATACTCACCCTTCATTGCTATTACCTCTTTTTACCTCTTATTTTAACATTACCTTATTTCTTCTCCTGTCACCTCCTGGGATCATAATATATTTCCAAGCAGAAAGTCTTTGTAAAACCTTTGTAAAACCTTGTACATGAGCAAATATTGAAGGTGAAGGTTCGACTGGCCCCATTTCTTTCTTTGTTCCTCAGGCAGGCTGTTCCAGCTGGCTGCACACCTCTGGAGGTTTGCTTCTGACAACAGGAAGAACTAAAGCCAAATAAAGGGTTGTTGTGGAAAATCAGAGCAAATGGGCTGGAGCATGGGCCTTGGATCAGAACCTTTTGCTTTCCCTCAGAGAAGCCTGGGACTGTTTTGCTGTTATTGCTGGGTTTTGATCTTTTGGGTGTTTTACAAATTTAAGTAAGAAAGCATCACAGTCCTCTGCAAAACAGGTCATAAGCCATTTCACAGAAAGGAATATAATTGAGAACTTAAGTTACAGCAACAGAAAAGGATAATGTGAGACAAAGAAGAGATCCCAGATCTATATTGAGACTGCTTGACTGTGCTTCCCTTGAATTGACATAATGGACGAACAAACAGCAGCACAGCTGATGATGTGCACCAAAGTGCGCATTATTTGGTTCAGTTCAGATTCGAACCAGCTGGTCCCCTGCAAATCAGGGAATGCATTTTGGTGCTCACAAATCAACAACTGCTGCTTCTCATCAAACTGTCTCTGTCATTGGTTTGGCACCTTGCTGTACAGACAGGTATCACGTTATTAGTACGGGACTGAATATACTAATGATGAGGTAACGTTCCTATGGAAGTATCTATGCTAGCAGATGTGTTCATACAAAACCTGTAATATCATTATGCAGCTGCTCAAATGGATGTTTTCTTTTTGTAACTTTTGGAATAATTGTACTTGAGAATCTCAGTTTTCATCAGAAATATTAAACACTTGCCTTATGGCTGTGGAGGATAATAATTGAAATGTGAGTAGAGCAGGGGCCTGAGTCTGCAGTCTGCCTGACACATAGATCTAAGACTGAACTGCTTTCATTGCTGTCACTATTATTTTATTTCAGAATATAACTGGTGGCTCTTTAATTGTTGATATTATTCAGAGACTTACTGATAGTTTAATAGAGCTACAAAGTATGTAGTTAACTGTACTAGAAAGGGATGCTTTCTGGCTGATGCAAAATTCAATTTTTTTCCTCTGACGTGGAAATCACACAAAAAAAGATATCAACACCTTGAACTGAATCACTGGTAATGAATTCCTTTGCTGATATCTAGAAATTGAGCGTGGCTTCAAAGCCTTCCTGAAGACGAAGAGCCCTGAAATTGCTCTGTGGCTTCTTCTACCGTACCAGTACATGGTGTATTTAAAACCAACTGTACACCCCAGAGTCATCAAGAAATAGAAATACATTAATAGAAACGAGCATTAAAAAAGTAATAATGTGAGACAGCAGCTATTTCACTGATAGTACAGCACCTGCAAGAAAGGCTCTAAGGATGAAATAGAAACAGACGGGATATTCTCAGGGTTCTTGACAAATAATTCACATTAGTATACAAATACATGGCAAAAGGCGTCTGAGTATGCCCATATTCATACAAAAGAGCTCTGAAGCCTTAACAATGCGCAGCCAAAGAGTGCCAGGTAGTTACTAGAGAGTTTTCCCTCCAAATTGCCTGCCTTACCAGTGTTTAGTAAGCATGAAACCTTCACAGAAATGGTATCAAAACAAAGATCTGTACATGATTCAATGAAAAACTTGGGAAGCAAAACCAAAATATTTATATCATAAATAGCCATATTTGTAATTTTGTATGTAAGGTTTGCCTTTTGGCAGGTCAAATAAAATAAGCTAGAAGACATCGAATATAGAATTTGAAGGTTTGAAGACCCATAAATTGCAACTTGATATTAGTTTTGTACCTGGGGTATTTAATAGAGTAATTTAATGGATTTTTGAAGGATTGCATGGTAATTATATTGTAATGAATGGTGACTTAGTCTAGATTGTGAATGACGCAGAATAAGAAAACTTATTTCCTTATAAAGATAATGGAAATCTCTGAATTTTAAAAAGTCTAAAAATTGTTCTAGCAGCCATTACAGCTATTAAGCATACAAGAAAAACAGACAACGTAATTGCTAATTCAAATTAAATAAAGGCTTCATTCACAGTAAAGAGTGCATCTACACAACTTTTGAGTTCAGGTTAAATTCTTTTCACACACGTTGAAAGTCAACAGGCCCTCACGGGACCTGATGGAAAACTACTTCACCTGGAGTTGGACAGACATTTACACTAGCCATTTTAAAATTATTAAGACTTAACTAATCAGTTGCCTGATGACATACCTCAGTATGTCGTCAGAAAAAAAAAATAAAATGTGCAGGACAGCCTTGGTTACCACAAACAAATCCTGCTGCAGCTTACAACTCCATTGAAAGTGACCTTGAAGTTCTTAACCTTGCTACACTGACTACTGCACCATCGCTCACCCACCTGCTCTGTCCCAGGCTATCACCCATATCAAGGGCTGCTTCTTCAGGAATTTCCCAAGGCACTTACACCTTTCTTCTTGAGTGTTTATGACAGCTGTGTGAGGCAATACACAATTAGGCCCCAGAAGAGCTTTTCCTGCAGCAGAGACAGCTGTATTTGCATGTGGATCAGCAAACAAGGTAATAAAATCTGTGCTCAGACTGAAAGAAAGAACAGCAACAAAAAAAGAGCCTGCTTGTAACTTCATCAGCTTTTCTCTTAATACAGTAGCATTACACACAAGTAATGTAATTATATAAACTATAGTTTCTTCAAAAACTTCACTCCCCTACAAAGCCATATGAAAATATATTCATGTTCCACTATGGTACACAGTGTGCTGAAACTACAGAAATGTGTGTCTGAACTTACAGCTTTCAGAAAGAGCACCTTTTAAATGCCAGCTTGACAAACAGCATGCACACGGTGGGACTCAAAATATTTGGGAATCCGGACCTGTTTCCAGTGTCCTGAGAGACTGGTTTCAGGGGAAGCATTGAGTCCCCGCTGACTCCAGCATCACCACTGCCACAGAGTCCAGCTAGTACCAGCTGAATTTAACAAATTGCACTCGACTGAGTCGTGTTGGTCCTGTGCCGTGACAGCCAGCCACACACAACAGGGACAGGCTGCAGAGAGCACAGACTAAGTAAATGAGCCAGCAGTGTATCAGGTGCTGCGCTCACCTGTCACATCCTTTTTCAAAGATGAATATTGTCAGAGATGAATTTAAGTAACAAAAAGGCATATGTGTGTGTGTGTCAAGCAATGGTTGGGATATATGTCTGAGTATCAGCTTACTGATATGGGAATATATATATTTTCATTGCTTTGGATGGAAAGCAAGGCCATGAATTGGCCAGTTGAGCCTCTAAGTATGTCCAATATGAAACAGACATTTCCAGAAACTAGAACAGACTCAGGTGTGCTAATTGTTCATGCTGTTAATAAGAGTTGTTTCTTTTTTTCAACCCCCTGAGTGCTTATTAAACATTGCAATCACTGCTAAACCTGTTTATGGGCAATAATTTTATCAAAGTGATGAAATGGTTAGAGAAAAGATCCAGGAGTAGAAAAGGGGCATTGTGGTGAATGACAAGTAGAGACCATTCCAGTAGCTTGCAAATTTGGCAAAGCAGTAGTGGGTCCTTCTCTCTTGAAGGTCAATTAAAAATTCTAGCTGTACTGTAAACATAATTTTCCATATAACAGTGCCACACAAAGTCCAAAGCAGTCCCTTAATACAAAATATCAATTTGATTTTTCTCAGGAGATTAGCTCTTCCTTTGCAATGCAAATATTTTCAAGTGTACTAAACACATTCTAGCACCTCAGTATAGGGACTAAACTATTTGCATGCAAAATTACCCAAAGTAGGCAGACTGGCACAAGCTTATGCTTCTGCCATATGTGCTGAAGAATTTGAGCCAGGAAACTAGTAGTATCTGGATACTATTTACAATTTAAATTTGACTTTATATTGTTATTCAAAAGAGGAAAAATAAAAAGCCATCATTAAAATTAATGCTATATGTAATGCTAAGTTTACCCCAATGTCTTCTGATTACAATTTTCCACTTAAAAACTTGATCCAGGAAGTGCAGAGAATTTTCTTGTTACAACTGTGTCTTTTTTTTTTTCTCTCAGTGTTTCTACATTTTAGATACTTTTTTTTAAATCTGCAGGCGGTATCCCTCACATTTCTCTTAGACATTAGTTTATGTGTCACTTCACATTTTCTCCCACACACTTGTGTGTAGGAGGCTGCCACTGAACTTTGTAGTATGCCAGAGTAAAAATCTTTTTTTTTTTTTTGCCTGGTAGAGATTCAGGGCCTACCATAGCTTTTGCTTGCATCACAATCAAGTTTGGAGAAGCTCTGTGGATTTTGGATGAGCTGCTGTGGTTTTGCATTGACAAAATGGAAAAAAAAATTAGACCGGCTGTAGTTAGCAGTGAAATACCAGAATGTGGAAAAAGCACAGCTCTTGTGCTTCAAAAGTCCATACAAACACCATTTCCTGAAAACAACTATTAGCACAACATGGGACAGGGGGATGGAGGGAGGAGATTTTGCCTGCCATTCCAGCTATGCTCACACTCTTGCTAGACTTTTGCCTGCAGCACCCATTGACACTGACTGAAATGGAGCTGCCCTCAATGGTGTGAGTATCACCTGCTGAGGGAGCCTGTGCTGTGTGACTGCACTGTGCTGCCTGTCCTACCCACTTGGAGTTGCAGGGATAATTTGAATGAAGCCAGCTTTGTGCTGAACGTAGGTGCCTAAATTTAGTAAGTCTTGGTTATAATTTATTTGGCTTGAAGTGATAGCTCTGTAAGTATCTTTATGTAATTCTGTCCTTTTCCTTTGAAAAAATTTTAGTAGGAAGAAATATCTCACCTTTTTCTCTCTTTTACACTCAAAGGAAATCCAAGGAGATAAAAGTGATTGTAAAAATTTAAGGAATGCTGACTTTTTCAGCAATTGAGTTGAAGAGAGTGGTTAGCAAATCTGCAGAGTGACTGGGAAAGCAGAGCTATCGACACAAGGCATTTCTCCTCCTTTGGAGCAGCAGAGAAGCCCCTCACGCTTCTCACACTTACCTTCACTACCAATTCAGTGGAGCACTTCCTGCTGAAAGCTGTCTTCAGCCAAAACAGAATCAATTCTGTATATCTCCTTCTACCTGATGTCTAAAACCAAATCTAACATGCACTGGACTCTTTAAAGAAGTACAAGAGTAAATGCTTGCTCTAGTTCCAATATCCCAAGTTAGCAGATATTCTTCCCAAACAGAAAAGTAAGTGAGAATACTGATGTGATATCCTCCAGATGAAATCTGGACACAAAGACAAAATTCTTGCCTGACACAAAGTTGACGTACCTTCTGTGGCCCCTTGGCTATGTTGAACTGAATAAAGATTATTTTTTATTGTTATTATTATTATTGCTGATAATGATGCAGATAAAACTGATCAAGTTTGATCTCACCACAATCATGGCATCAAAGTATGCCCATATGTTTATCCAATGTATTCTAATATTACTCACAAATGCTTATCCCCATGCCTCTTTTCCTTTAAAATGGTTACGAGGTGTCACATATCCACAAAAACAAACAAACCCACATTTTTAGGTTTGATTCTGTCTTCCTACAAATCGTCACATTTGGTGTGTTTTCAGTCTCAGAAAAGCTGAACAAAGGCCTCAGTGCGTGAACTCTTTCCTGAGAATATTTCTCTGTAAAGTATATCAGTTGTACTGACTTTCCAAAAACATCCCACAAAAGTACTCAAAATCTGTGGTTGTGTAGAAAGCTCATTGGAAATTCTCCACGTTACTTGTCTACCCTTGTGTATTAATACCAGTGCAGTTTAAACGCTGGTTTGATTTCAAACACTGAAGGAATGAAGCGGCAGAGCCCAGCCGAGGCAAATCTCTGCTGAAAGGCATGCCGACATCTCCCTCTGCTGCCGGCATGGCGGTGCAGCGGCTGGGCCATCCTGCAGGGGTAATTTGGGACCTCGTCCCGGCGACCCCTGAGCGCAACTGGCACTCAGGCTGTGCGCTCTCACTGTGGGAGCAAAACCCATCAAATGCAAGAGCTTCGCTTTTGCATCTTTCATATGAGTTTTTTTCGCTAGAACCGTGCGTTGCTGAACACCCCATGCACGTGGTAAGGAACTCTTTGACGTGTTTTTCCCTCTGCTAGAACAAAATCAACATGCTGGCACTTCCTTACACAGTGCAGATCTGGAAGGTCTCTTGTACCAAATTTCCTCTCTTCAATTGCACAGAAAATCAAATCTCAATTGAAAAGCCTCTAAGAAACTTTTAGAAGACTGTTTGGCAACTTTAAAATAGAGAGATGGGAATATGAACTCAACTTTTGCCTGCATAATCAGAGGAAAAGTATTCTTGAAAATTAGGAACAGGGTCCAATTTGTGGCTGGCTTTTGAACAAATGTGCAAGCAAGATGTGCAAAGTGTCTCTGCCACACAGACATTTTCTCCTTAGGAGAATCTGTGACAGCAGTTAATGCACTGGGGAGGGGGGGGCTATTGAGTCACAGTTCCCCCCTCCAGCCAAAAGGAATGACCTGCAGAGCAAGTGATGCCAGCTTTCTCCTACAAAGAGTTCTGTGTCATTGCAGGAGTGCAACCCCCAGAAGGGCACCTCCGGAAGGGGTCTCAGCTCTGACATTTTACCTCTTTTGAGTATGGGGTGAGACTCAATTTAGTTTTCAAAGAATATGACTCTTCTGTTGGAGTCATTTCTTTTTGTTTCTGTCTCTGCGATTAAGTTTCCCTTCTTTATCTAAATCCATGCAAACCTGTCAACCCCATCACCCATCTCTGCTTAGAATTGCTATCCTTTGAGCACCTGAAATAACATATGACAGACCTATCCAGACTCACTCATTTGAAGTGAGCTGTCTCCTTTTACTTTTGGCTTCATTTTCATGCAGTCGTAAAGATTCACGGCATATATCAATGGAAAATGTAATATAACACTCAGAAGATTTCAAATCTCACTCATTCAAATGAGTGTGACTTGACAAGTCTGATGTGATAAAATAATGCAAAGGGGTTTAAAGATTTCACTTAAATGCACAATGAAATTAAACCTTTTTTCTTTCTTTTTTTTCCTGTTTTTTAAAACTTCAGAAATGAATTCTAAAAGGCTGCATCGAGCTGATAGAAAAGAGGAAGACTCTTAATGTAAAGTCTGTCTTTTTCCACCTCCAAACAAGAGTGTTTTGCAGTCACTCTCACTTACACTGGCAGAGTTTTACAAGGGGACATGGAAAGTGGGATTGATGTAGGCAATTGCAGATATGAAAGACTAAGGAATTGTATACAATGGAGTAATGTATTTACCAGAATAAAGTTGCAAAGAAAGAACTATAAATTAACAAAGAATTTTGCTGTACCACACCTTAGCTACCACACTGTAAACAGAGGCAAGAAGAGAGAGGAGAGAACAAAAATAGAATGAGAGCTGGTAAAAACAGATCACCCATCTACATCCAGATGGGTGCTCCAGTTGGTATTCAACAGTTGGCTGATTAGATGCTAGGGTAGGGAGCAACATTTTAAAATGGAAAAATATCTACACATATTGAAAAAGCAGATGTTTTACAGGTGCTGGTGAGTACAAGTCATCATAGGTATTGAAGACATTAAAAAAAATATCAAATTTGGGTAGCTAAGTATAGGCTTCTCTATTTCTCTTTAATACATAAATAGTTGTGGATGAGTCTTTAGAAGAGCTGGAATCACACACGTTCTGCTGAGGCTGGCAGGACCAGAAAGCTTACATCTTATTTGAAAGTTTTCTTATTTCTTTAGACATGCAAATCCAGCTTCTTAATTTTACGGACCCCATTTTAAAGACTGACTTGAAATGTTCTAAATGTAGTGCAATCTAATAAAGAGCACTGCACTTCTTATGACCTGTAACTCTCTAGTGAAGTGAGACTTGATTGGAAAGACATATATGTACACATCCTGTTTACTTTAGTGGGGTCTCCAGCTACAGCAGATGGAAAAAAATCTCTCCTAGGTTACCCTTTTTTCAGCTTCCTCTAAAGCATATATTACTTCCTGCCCTCAAAGGTAGAAATTAGTCTGAACAGGCTACTGTTTTAACCCATCATGTGGCAATCCTTGTCTTCCTACAGTTCTTCTCAGTACTAGAATTGAAGTGCTTGTCTTATTGTTGAACTACTTGTGCATCAAGAACTTTAAATTCTTGGTCATTTAAAGCCACTCTGAGTCTCTCAGTGTCAAAAATCAAGCATGCCATTGCACTGTGAAGAATTTGACACTGCTTAACATCATATAACTGACATGTAATGTAACGTTGGATCTCCTTTAGACAGACAAAATATAAGGACAAGGTGGAAGAAAGCCCTACAAAGTGGTGACAGAGAAAGCAAAAGAGACGTAGACACAGACCCTTCCACCAGACAGTGCAACTAGAGATGTATTTCATTCCTACTTCAGAAACCAGTAAGGCCAGACTTCATTTCCACTCTAAGTTTCCACAGGCTTCCACAGTACTTCCAGCTGGAAGGCATCTTGAGAGTCTCCAATCCAAACTCCTGCTGCAAGAGAGATCAACACTGAATTCAGGGCAGGTTGCTTAGGACATTGTCCAGTTGGGTCTTGAAAACCTCCAGTGGTCGATATGGCACAACCTTTCTAGGCAATCTTTTCTATTGCTTAATTATCTGTACAGTGAAATTTTGTTTCCCAATACCCAGTGAGAACTGACAGTGTTTATGAACATTGTGTCTCATCAGCCATCTCAATGCCTTAGAAAATAGTACAGTTGCAACTCCTCAGTCCCCTCGCCTTGGTGTCTGGACTGCTGTTGGGTTCTTCTGAAGCCATCCCTCCTCACAGATGAACTAGCCCCAGCCCTACAGCCTCTCCTTGCAGAGCAAGGAATCCAGCCCCACCATCTTGACTGGCACCTCTGACCTTGTTTGAAGTTCTTTGGATCTAGTTTCTCGCCCATTTTGAGGATGACTGCGAGATTTTACTTTGTCCTGTCATCAGGAGATTTTTACAGAAACTTTTGAAGATGAAGCATTCTTAGATACTTCCTACTGGGGACTTGCAGGGGTCAAGATTACTCAGGAGTCATAGAGCTATTTATGTTGGAAAACACTCTTAAAAATATTGTTTCCATCCATAAACCTAGTACTGCCAAGTCCGCCACTAAACCAGATCAATAAACACCACATCTACATAGTTTTTGAATGCTTTCAGGGATGGTGGTTCCACCACTTCCCTTGGCAGTCTGTTCCAGCACCTGACCACCCTTTTATGATTAAATATTTCCTAATTTCCAATGTAAACCTCCTGTGGTGCAACTTGAGGCCATTTACTCTTTTCCTTTCACTTACTGCATGGGAGAAGAGACCAACCCCTACCTGGCTACAGTCTGCTTTCAGATAGTTGTAGAGGGAAATGAGATCCCCCTTGAGCTGCCTCCTTCTCTACAGGCTAAACAGTCCCAGCTCCTGCAGCTGCTCCTCACTTGTGCTCCAGACCCTTCACCACATTTGTTTCCCCTTTCTGGACTCACTCCAGCACTTTAATGTCCTTCTTGTCATGAAGGGTCCAAAACTGAAAACAGCATTGAGCCTCACCAGTGTTGAGTACAGAACAATGAATGATTCTGAGAAATGACTGAAAGTGGCTCAGTAAAGCACTTCTGACAGCAACCTCAGTACCCTTGCATGCATCCCATCCAGCTCCATAGACTTGTATGTGTAAGGGGTGTAACAGGTCGCTGACCATTTCTCCTTGGATTATGGGGGCTTCATCCTGCTCCCCATCTCTGTCTTCCAATTCTCCTTGGATTATGGGGGCTTCATCCTGCTCCCCATCTCTGTCTTCCAATTCTCCTTGGATTATGGGGGCTTCATCCTGCTCCCCATCTCTGTCTTCCAGCTCTGTGAGCTGGGTACAATTAGAGCAGTTGCCCTTACCATAAAAGATTGAGGCAAAGAAGGCATTCAGTACCTCAGCCTGTTCCTAATCCCTTGTCACTGTTTCCCAACACCATAAAATAAGGGATGGAGATTGTCCTTGACTTTCCTTGTACTGTAAATTTAGTTAAGGAAACATGTTTTTTTACCACAATAGCCAAACTAAGTTCAGAATTAATGTTCATCCACTGCTGGTAGCAGATCTCTTCCTGGGGGCTCTGGCAGGGGAGACATGGGATGTTGTTTCCATGAAGGCCAAGGAAATGAACAAAGGGTATCTCAGCCTTTGACATGTCTGCTGTCACTAACTCAAGTGCTTCATTTAGCTTCATGATGACATATTTGGTTTTCATTCTTTATATTCACCTGTGCTGATAGAAGTTTGTAGAAGTTTGTCTTTTTGCCCTTTGGTGTCCTTTGGCAATTTCAGTTAGCTGAACTTTGGCTTTTCCAACAATATTCTGCATGCATATAAAATGTTTCTATGCTCTTCCCTTGCTGTCTGTCCTCACATTTCCACCTACAAAGATCATTTGCACTGGGGCCCAGGCATGTGTTCCCATTTATTCAAGATGGTCTTGTGTTAGGTTGACTACCTTCCTGAGAATGTAGATGACTTGGAGTTTAGAGAAGATTGCCTCTGTAGACTTTCCAGTTTTCTTTATTTCAGTTGCAGTAGTTCCCCAATGGTTTAATCTTTCAGAAAAAAGCCTTGCCTTGAGTCAGCAGCAGTTGTCACAGCTATCTGGAATTTGAGTTGTTCTTCATATACTGCTATGTTATTTATTGCTGCACAACAAATGCATAATACTTGCAATACTAAAATGTATCGGACTTTCCTGTCTGTGTGACTAGCCCTTGAATTGCTTATCTTTCTTTGTATGTCCTTCAAGATTTGGTTGGGTCTTGCTCTGATGTTGCTGTAGAGGTCTGGGCTGTGTTCCAGTTTTAAAGCTGTGCTCCTCAAGGGAGATCCCTGAGCAGTGGTATTTCTCCCTTGGTAGTGGTGTGTTTCTAGTAGATATAAAACATGTTGTGAAACTGTTGTATATGGGAGTAACTGTTAACCTGGAAGACTTATCTGAAAGGAACTCTTGAAGACTCTTGCACAAATGGGAACTTGTGGACTTGCCACAGCTGCAATGGATAAGAGGAGGAGGACTTTCCCCTGTGTGATAATCATAAACACTGGTAGGAGAATAAAAACCCTTAAAAACTAGTTCTGAGCCCATCAGAGCACACTTGAGTGAGTAAAGGTAAATCTGGAAGGAGAGGAGGTAATACAGCCCCATGTGAGTAATTTACAAGGTGTTGTACCTTCTAGTCTTTGAAAAATGCTCAAAACACAGCCTCAGGTTGCACAGAAAATGAGATTGTTAATCTAATTTTGAACCAACCGCCATGTGAAGAATAGCCAACTCACCAGCTATCATACTTGATCAGCAATCTGTACTGGAAGGCCTCAAGAGACATCCACAGTTTGGAGAGTTGATATACTTAGTGAAGAATGATTTTTCATGTGTGTGTGTGTATTTGTAGGTGTGTTTCAAGGAATTTCGACTCATAAGGTACTTTTTGCAACATTAGGCTTCATTCTTTAAGACTTTTCTTTTACTTTAATTTAAACTAAAAATTGCAGAGAACAGGTATGATTTATTTTGTTTTGTTCCAGTCCTGCAGTCTGTACAATTTCCACACTTACATTTATGGATATGTCTTCTTATGTTGTTTGTGAATTGAAAGAGGGCACACTCATACGACTGCTAGATATTTTTCTTGTTTAGTGTAGCATATCCTTTCATGGCATATGTTCTCAATTTCTTTTTTCCTTTAGCACCATTAAGTGACATTTTTTTTTACCATGAGGAATAAACAGCCTAGCAGCTCCTGTTCCTCACCCATCTACATCAAGTGAATTTTTATTGCTCGTTTGTATTGATTACATTACTGCTGTTTTCCGTTCAGCCGAAATTTCATCATATTTCCACCAGTTCTTTCTTCAAGATTACTGCTACAAAATCTCTAATTAATTCCTCCTAGTTCTCCTTTTTCTAGGCTCTTTTCAGATGTATGTATTTTTTGAAGATCTATGGGCAGCTTGTAAGCACGAGTACAGGGTACCTTTGATATGAAAGCCAATTCCTCTCACGTACTCTTTTACTGACCCTACAAATTAATCCTTTCTGTCTTCCTTTCCAGAAGCTTTACTGTTTCTGAGCATAGCTCTTTCTTCACTGGTAAGCCCTTTCTTCTACTACTTTAAAAGCCTTTGCATGTTGTGGGTGATCTCTCATTTAGTAGACCCTATTCCTGACTTTTAAGGGAATGGAGAATGAATTTTTCTGGTTTAGTACGGTTCCTCAAGCACCACCCACCTTGGAGTCTTACAGTATATTCACTTTTAGTGGGCAAAAACAATGTGAACTAAGGTTTGCAGCTTGCCTACAAAGTGAGATGAACAAATATTATTACACCAATGAGGGAAGGACAAACTGAGGCATGGAGAGATGCTGCAACTGAGTGTAGCTATATATGGAATAAACTCAATATAATATGAAGCACAGAACAGTGATCATAATTATTAATTACGTAATTATTATTGGTTTAGCTGCTGTAAGTGTATTTCCAGCCACTGAAATCATAAGGTGTGGATCTTGATTTTCACTATAGGACAAAGAATACACTCAATTAATATATGGCTCTGACTGGAGATCTATTGTTATTTAAATAAAAGCAGAACAACCTAATGGCTACAGGTGGATAAACAACAGGCATACCATTGCAAAGGCAGACTGAGGCTTAACTAAGTAGCTTTCTGCTGTTCTGTGAGCACAAGTTGTAGGATTTTCTGCTGAGCAGAATGGCAGTCTGAGACTACCTGTTTAAGCCCGATGACATTCAATCAACTCTGTATCAATTCGTGCTAAGCTTTACTTGTTCTGTTCTTCATGCTTGCCCTGCAGAGGAAGGTGTAGCTCAAAAGCTAAGAACCAATATTTTACAATGTCAAGTAACCTGTCAAAACTTCCCAAAGTTGCTTTTTCTTTGAACTTTCCTGTTAGTCACAACTATTGACTGCATCATTGCCTGTGTTTCACTGGCTCTTTGATCTTTTTATTCTAAATTGAACTTTTAAATTTTAATATTACAAGAAAAATATTCTATCTGTCCTCTCAGCTTATAAAATATGATTTAAACAAAATTAAACTTTGTTAGTCAGGTGAACTACATGGTATGTCTCTCAGTTTTAAGTTTTAGGGTTTTAGGCATTCAGTCAGATGCAGTAGGTGGAATCTGGGGAAAAAAAACTGTTACAGCCTGGTTTTCTAAAAAACATAGAGACAGACTTTATTGTTAGAGTAAACTAGTACCAATAAGCATATGCATGAAGGAAAAGAAATACTAATAATAAACAAAGAAAAGATATGGAATAAAGAATCCTCTTGGTCTTGGAAAGCACAAGAAAGGGCTTGGATCATGTTTACTTGGGTTATGAGCTTTCTCTTGAGCCATTTGTAGGAAAGAAGGCATCAGAAGGACTACTTGTGGTGAAAAGTTTTTCTGCTGGAATTTTTTTTCATCATTTTGGGATTGATATATAAAATTACCAGGGAAACAATCAGATTGCAGTCCCTTTTTCAATTGCTCCACAAACTGAATTTGCCTACTCAGAAGCAGGACTCTACATGCCTTCTCTTAAGCCCTTCCCAAAGCCTCGCATCATGGAAAGGTGTAAGGCTGGGTTAGACAAGAGTTGTACCCACCACTTCAAACTATTTATAGAGGAGTGGGATATATATCTGCTCATAGAGGATACTGCTCCTGTCTGGCTGGATTCCCAATGTGGTTCCCAGAAATTCATCTCCCAGCTACCAGAAGTGGCTCTGCTCAGCTGTTCACCTCATGAGAGACTTCTCTGGTGGGCAGAGCACTCAAAGCACCTCCTGCAGTCAGCACTAACAATTAGGAGAGTCAGAGATAGTTCCTAGCTTCTGGCAAAGCTTGAATGTTGGGATGGTTTCATGGCATCATGGTGTGGAGTCCCTCCCCGTTCTGCCCCGAATGTGATTCACTTCCAAACCAGATGTGTGACATGGCTTCGCTGGAGCCTCCATTGCAAGGGTGCCTGGGGTTATGATGTGGCTTCTAAAATGAAAATAAACTAATTGAATGCTGCCATTCTGTTGCTCCAGAAAACTGGTACCCAACCTAACATAGGTGGCAAGCATGTTTCTCTAGAATTAACGGAGTTAATTTTTGGCTCGGAGATAAAGTGTGAAGAAATTGATTCTTCTACTGTGTCCTGTGGATATAGGAAGAAGCTGCTATCATTTGTCCCTTTCCCAGGCTTAAGCACTTTTAGAACAGCACAGGTGTTAAGAAGCTTGTTTGTTGTTAGGATGGTGCTGCCAACACCGTTGCTCTTGCTGTTTGAAGAGTCTCACTTGCCAGTGCAAATCTGGTCACTTTGTTCCTCCTCAGGGTCCCCCTTTCTCTGCCTCCGCCCATCTCATCTTCTCCTCCATGTCTTCCTCCATTTTTTTGGTGATGACACTGGGCTGGACTGGCCAATCACTCCTTGCCACCCCTACAGAAACCTTGCTCAAAGTGAGACTCTGCTGCAGTAATTTAATCTGGAATTTCATAGCAGATTTCAGCAGCTCAATTGGATCATCTGCCTGCAGATGCCTACACAGTCTCCTGCCAGCTTGGCAGAGCAAAGCTTAACCTCTTCACTTCACATCCTGGTCTAGTTAACATGGGATGTAGTTTCACCATGAATCAACTCGGAGCTGAAGGAAACGGCAGAAAACCACGGGAAATATCCAATAGAATTTTGTAAGGTTATACTAAATGTGAACTATTAACATCATCATTTTTTTTTGTATTTCATTCTTCAAGCTGAAGATTTTTAACAGCAGGAAAAAAGAGCAAATTACTTTTTGTCCCCCAACAGCAGGAAAGAGGTCACCTCCAGACTGTGTCCCAAGGTATCTCACTACTCTCTGCCTTCAGCCTGCAATTACAATTCCCCTCTCTCTGCTTGAACACATATTAATTACAGCATTCAGGAGAGACCATTTTTGTAATCATTCTGTCACTACCACACAGAATTTTTTGGGAAAGGACATAATTATCCATCACATTGAAAAGAGTGGTTTAGAAGCACTCACCCAAAGCTCACACATTCATTTGACAGGACTTCTTCCCAAGAAGATTCTATATGCTTGCAGGGTGCTCCAGTGCTCACAGTGCTTGTTCAGTCTAGGTGTTCATACCTCAAGCTAAAATAGATTAAAGAAAGCTTTTAAAATCAGTGTACAATACATAAAATATAGCACTTTCTTCTCATGCCATGGCAACACTCTTGATTGTACTTATGATTTACTTCAGCAGCTGAACTCATGGACACCTCTGCTTTTTAGTTATATTAGGTGCAGCACATAGGTTGTCAACTGCCCTGGGAGGTAGTGGGCTGCTAAGTTTTAATGTTTGCTCTTATATTTTTCCTTTTTTTTTTTCTTTTTTTTTTCCTTAGAACATAAGTTTCTTACTCTTTCTTTCCTGGCTTCTTCACTAAGACACAGTCCTCAGAGTCTGACAATCTGTTGAGAACTTCCTGAAGTATTTATGGTGAGGGTGGGAGTAGAAAACTTGTTCAAGTTCATGACCACTTTTTCTTGGAACTGATTGTCTGGGTTCTTCTCACCCACTTCAAAGCTAGATTCAATTTTAAAACTTGTTAGCTAAAACACTGTGTACAATACTACGGCTAAAATAATTCTTCCAAAAAGTGTCTTGGCAAA
The DNA here is from genome assembly GCA_003713295.1 of Parotia lawesii. Lineage (NCBI taxonomy): Eukaryota > Metazoa > Chordata > Aves > Passeriformes > Paradisaeidae > Parotia > Parotia lawesii. Next base: position 452,788 of record RAHM01000412.1, read on the forward strand.
GTGTGCACCCCGTGTTCAGCAGATGCTTTGTTTAACACAGTTTATTTTGCATTAGAATTCTTGCCTCATACTACCCTTGCTTTTTGTCTTGCAGGTTTGCATATGTACATGTTCTCTCCGTGATGTAGGTGAATATCTTCTTCAAAGGTCGGGCTGTTTCTTTTTCTTTTCCTTTTCTTATCAATAAACTCTGAAATCCTGACTTTTGTGTCCGACTTTGAAATTGATGATGTCAGGCCAAGTTCAAACTGAGCAATATGTGTGAGCATGTGATACTTTTAAGGATGATTTGCCAAGCCATGACCATCAAAGCTATGTTTTAGAGACTTAACATTGAAATCTTGCCAAGGAAAACAACTTCATGAGCTTTTATTACTGTCTGTGCCTAAAGGAGGAATGATGATTCCATGGATCTTACCTCTAAGCTCTTCTAATCATCTTTACTTTGTTCAGTGCAGCCACAGGTTTTACACTGTGAAAATAGATGAAGCAGGGGTGGCATCTGCTTTTCAGATATGGAGCAGATCAGACTAATAAATTCTCTTTCAAAGAAGGATTCTCTCAAAAATGCAGAAGTGTGGTACATGGAACAGCTCTGGTGATTCATTAGCTATTTTTTTTTTTACACTATAATATGCAATATTTTTTCTGAACAGCATGTAGAAAACAGGCATATCCCTGACTCGCTCCTGGGTAGAAACAGAGTTCTGCATTATATATGAGCCTCATTCCCACCCTGCCTACATTACTCTTTTCAAAATTCATAGCACTGTATAGAATTCAGTTATTTAAACATGCAGTGGTTACATGAAAATTAACAAAATCTGATCACAGCAAGAGAAGACACAAATTTATATGCCCTCTTCCCATCAATATCTAAACAGATCTCAACATATTACATGCACTTTTACTGAAAATTAGCATCTCTCAAAATGTCTGAAATGCAAGGAGCTTCTGAGAAAAGGCAATGACGTGAAGCATCTGGGCATTTAATCCTGTGGCAGTCTTGTTGCAAGGTGGAAGCCTGGGCACTGGGACTCCTGTATGACCTACCTGTTGTGAAGCCAGGACCTCTATCAGTCACTGAGGGACTCCTTGGTGCCTCTGAGGCTCCTGGGTGTGTAGTTCTTCTCTCAGGGTGCAAGAGTAGAGGATGCTATGGCTGAACCAAGGACTTTACAGCTCAGTCTGACATCGTTTCTTTCCAGAACAAAGCTTGCATTTTTTCAAAATTGCTCTTCTGCCTAGATGTTTTCCTTCACAGAACATTTCAGATTTTGTACTCTGTGCTCCAAAGCATAGTGCTTTGGCAGGGCGTTGAAGTTTTAGAACAGAAAAGAAGATTTTTGAATAGTGATGCGCTAACTAGTGCCTTTGTAATGGTGTTGGCAGGAAAGCCAGGGAGTGAAGATACTTAGATCAAGTCTGAGGGGCAAAGAAAAAGTAAGGAAGATTTCTTAATGGTATTGGTGCTGTGCAAGCCTGTGAATACATGCAGTGTTTATTCTTTTGGTCTATCAAATAAACACCATCCTTGTATATTTAGTTCCACTCAACTTCGTGCCCACCCTTCTTCTTCAGACGATATATAGGAACTGCACAAAATGTTAAAGTTCAGTGCTACTCAGAGAATAAAACAGTTCAAAGCCAACCACATGGGGATGACAGATACAAAAGGAATTACAGCTACGTTCCTTGCTGTAGTTTTTAGGTAGGTATGTGGTCACTCTCTCCAGTTTGAGTGGCCTAGGTTCAAGCTGCCTCCCACCTGGGAGACACACTGCTGAGCCCTGACACCGAGCCTCATCCCTCACCCCTCCTCTCTGATTTTACAAGACTGATATTGGTCCCCAGATTCCCAATCAGATAGTACAGCTTGAGCACCCTTGCCTGTCTCCACATCTTCCCCTTTCTCACGAGAGTATTCTGCAAAAGAACCTGCTGTTCTGCCTGCTGAAGAGACAGGCATTGCTCTGTGCTTTTTTTCTCCTTCTAGAAACCTCCATTATCTGCAATGCAGCCCATTCTGCTGGAACCAGCTGCTCCTTGCAAACGGATGAAGCAAAGATTTATTGTCATCAGAACACGTGGAAATTAGAAAATGCACTAATGGAAACCATTAATGTCCTCCTCTCAACAATCAGATGAATGGTAGATCAATGCAATATATTAATATATTGGAAATGATTTAAGATGATATAAACATTAAGTCTCAGATATTAAATGTGACGAAAGCAAGCAGGACAGGGACAACACTCTAATGCTCTACTGTACCTATGAAAAAAACCCCACCGTATTTTAAGACTTATTTCCTGTCCAGTATTTTGATATCTTTAAAGAGATAATATTGAAAAACTGTTCTGTATCTTTCCATAATACCACCTAAATTTGATATGAAACAGTCTGTCTCCTTAAAAAGCCAATCTATTTGCCTGTAACAATGAATGAATTCTTTGTATTTTACAGGTAAATAATAATACTCAGAGTTTGCAGACAATAATTGTTACTTTTTTAATATCAATGACTCTTTTGTTTGCAGCTTGTGTATAACATTGTAAAAAGAAATTCCTAAATATGATTGATATAACAGTTGCAGTACCCACATGCATTCTACGTAAACCTCAAAGGAAATCCTCAAAGAAGGAAAGAAAAAAAACTATAAAGGAAAATAACTGCACAAGTACTTTATATTAACCTGGCATCATGCGTAAACATAATACAATGTCTGTAAGTGAATTATTCTTAAGCTTTAGGGATTAACTGAATTTTTTATGTGGTCACATTTTTTTGGAAAATATTGGAAGCCTTAAGATTCAAGAAATTTTCCTTCTCAGCTAAAACTTTGTGAAGGTCAGTCCATTCCCATTTTCAGGACTTAATCAAAATTCCTCAATAAATTCCTGTTGAATTGCTTTGTGTTGTTACTTGTGGGAGCATTTATGAAGGCCTGATGATGATTTGAACTACCACAAATCCCATAAATGAGAGGTCACAAAGGTTACATCATGGCACTTCAGTGAAGAAATGAAAACAAACCATAAATTATCTCCACCAGAAGGACAGCATGTTCAGCCAGATTTCACAGGCTTTGTCTTTCAATTGCTCACAGCTCGCAGACACTCTATCACGTTGCTTGGTTTTAATCATGTGTAACAGGTCACTGAGGTCAGGAGAATTCAGGACTCACATGTACATACTTAACATGCCAAGCTATAGCTGGGTAACGGGGGGAATTCTAATGGGGTGGATACAGTAAAATATGTTGCTGAATTTATTTTTTTCGACTAGTAGAGAAAATTGTGAAAAAAAAAAATCTATGGTTCACTTAATTTGGAATGAGGTTGTTGACAAAGAGTGGCCAAAATAATCTTGTCTGCTAGTATTCTTAGTGCATCCAGAAAAAGAAAATGAAGTTAGCAAATTTTAGAAGCTGTTTCTTATTATTTCTGGAGTTGAGAAAAAAACACAATGGGGAGGACTCTGTCTGAAGGATTCAATGTCACACCATTATGATGGATACTAATTTATTTCATAATAAGGTTGGGTGCTGTAAGTGCCTTCATTGCTGTTAAATCATACTTCAGGATAGCTAAGTGTACCATTAAAATCATGTATTACTGACAGAGGCAATATTTATTTAATTTAATTTTATGGCACATATTTCAAGCAGGACAAGAAGAAATACAGTCTGACCTTCCCCATGGCCGGGAAGTTTATTAGCATTGTCAAAGAGAGTCAGAATCAAACTGTACCCATGAACACCAAACCCACTGATATTATGGGATGTTTTATACTAAGAGAGGTTAGACAAAGAACAGAAAAGACTTGGAACTCTTCTGGTCCATGGAAAGCATGGTCATACCTAGAAGAGAGAGAACTCAAAAGGTGCAGTAGAGATTCTGGAATATGTGGGTCATGGTCAATTGAGGACCCTAACTCTGGTTCAAGGAGGATGAATAAAAGCTTAGAAGAGGAATTAAAAAAACCCAAAGATTTAAGAAAATATGTAGTGAACAGAAGAGATTATAAGGTATACTGAATATCTCAAGAGACTAAAATACTGCCTTTCATCTCCAGGTCTTTGGTTCAAATCCAAATTAAGGCAGTTGTGACAAAAATATATATTGCCATCAGATGTTGGCTTCTACAAATTGGGAACATGGCCCATGTCAGGGTGCTGTCAGAGAGGTACTGCAGCAGCCACCATTAACCAGTCCATGCTGGCATGCTTCCTTACAAAAGAATGCAAGACCCAAATGATTTGAGCAAAGAAAAAGCTTTTAGACATGAGAGCGATTTCTCTTGTGGAGTTGGGGTATCCTGTCTGAACAGGATTGGGAAAATTTGCAGTACTGCGTGTGCTTTTTACTCCCTGAACAGATGATTTTCAGGGCTGTCAAAATGCCAACTTCTGCAATGGTTAAAAAAAGACAAATCAAAGTGAATCACTGAATATAATCACAAAGGAATGGCAAGCTGAAGTTACATTGGAAATGAAATGAGCACAGCAGGACCGAACGAGGTAATAGCATGTGTGTTGCTCTGACAGCAAGGAAAAAAGGCACTGGACTACTCACACATGCTGGAGAACATGCAGAATGTGAAGATATGTGCTGTAAGATGGATCTGTGACAATTACATGTGATCATAAGAAAACACTGACTTCTTGCTGTCAGATCCAGATGTCTGACCATTTTACATATATTTGCTGCCTTCTTTAAAATGTCACTACTGGTTAATTTCAAAAAGTAAAGCAAGATTATCCAGTCGTGACCTGAATATTGTAGGCAAAAATTGGAGATGAAGGATTATTACTGGGGGGAATGAGATCCAGAAGGAAAAACTATGGACCAGTGCCAGTAACTCCCATAGAAGAACCAATTTAAAATCTGGAGGTTAAAAAGGACCAGCCTACTAGCAATTCAGTCAGGATTTAAGCTACAGACATGCAAGTTCTGAGCTTAAACTGTCTAAACAAGACCTGTTGATGCAGGTTAGAGGAAGTGAAATAACAGTGTTGATTGTGTTTCACATCTTTACTTAGACATGTGAGGACAGATCTGTAAAGGTATGTAGGTACCGGAGGAATCTGATAAGGGCCTCCTCTCTGAAAACTCACAAGGGCCAAACCCACAGAAATTAATTAGATGTTGACACTCAATTAAGATTCTTTAATTTTACTAGAGATAGGTGCCTAAATATTTCCGAGGATCTGGGACTACGTGTCTATCAGCATCTGTGGTCACCTAAACATCTTGCAAAACCTGGCCTCCACTGGATAATTTCTGCATGCATATACCAATTTGAAGACCCAGTTTCTACTCACATCTCTGGAATTTGCTTTCTGGGAAAAAAGAACTCCACTTCATTGTTTTTTCTATTTGTGTAGTACTGGAGTTAATTTCTCTCTCTGAATTACTTCTCTGTCTGCTTTCCCTCCTCTCTCTGTACACCTCTGTACATGCCATGGGGATGTGAGAGGGAGCACAGTACAGTGCTGGTGGCTGGCAGTGCCTTGCCCACAGAAGAGGACACGGGCTGCTCCTGTACGCCAAGCTGCATCATGTTCTCGGGAGCAGCATGGTGCTGCTGAAGAAAAATGTCTTGGGAGAAGGGGCAGGCAGGATCTTGGCAGAGCTTTCCTGTTATCTGGGCTGGCCCCCAGAAACTTTGTGCTAGAGGGAGACAGAAGAGTTGAGTTTCTCTCCACTTCTTCAGGTGCTTCCTTGGTAAAGGAGAACCTGCATCCTAGCATTAAATATCTGAGCGATTTTTCCCTAAAATTGTGAGCTAGAGATCACAAAACAAGACAAAGCAACATGGGGCACTTAATCCAAATGAGTAGCACAGTCTCAGTAGTTACAGCTTCAGATGACTTAGCACAAAAAAGGGGCTTCTATGTTCATAGAATAAAGGATCCTTTCTGTCATTTTTCTGTGATTTACACCATCAAAATACCAACAGAATTCCTCCTCTTGTTCCTTTGATGTATACTGCGTTTCTGAGGTTTACCATGTGCATTAAAAATAAGAAAAAGGCAGCCAAATTAAACTCATTATTAGCTCCACATTTTTCCTTATGTGTTTGTCTATGTGTTTAGGCCTATATAATTGCATGCTTATACCACGTGTACATGTCTGTGCCTTTCACATACTAGCAGAAAGAACTGTAATTCACTAAGTGCTACTGACGTGTGTAAGTTATTTACCTTCTGGAAATGACCAGCTGGGCAAAAACCTGTCAAGAGTTACTAGCTATGAAGTCAGACCTTCTGAAAATGCTGTAGATGGAGAACCATAATTTTTTCGTGCTTATGCTCAGTCTTTACATCAAGGGCTGCTGTCAACTCCCTCTGGCTCCTGCAAGCTGAATACCTTTGGGTAAGCTGAATGATCCATTTGCCCATAGTTCCATCGGACATTGCAGAAGGCCAGTCCAACACATTCTGAACATTTCAGGTCCCTCTCTGTGTATCTTACACTTTAAAAGCTGATGCTTAGCCTTCCGATGCTCCAGGCAAATCGTCAAGTATCTGTTCTCCCCACAGGCACCCAGATAAAAATAGTCATGGATTGCTTTGTTGATCCGGCTGTTTGGCTGCCTTGGAGATAAAACAGTTCCTGCAGATTCAGAAGTGATTTTGTTCTAAGCTGTGTTTAAACATAGGAGGTTTTCTTTGTTTGAGCAGAACAATCAAAAGACGAGTTAGAATAAAAATCAAGAGAGTTTGAAAACGGTGATATCAACTTAAATAGGGACACGATGCCTTAGGGAGTGGGAGACAAGCACCTTGAGGAACCAGTTGTTCACTCTGCTATAAGTCAAGGACACTTCTGCTTTTCACATTGCCTTGAAAGTCCCTAGCAAGTTTCTTCCATGTAAAAATTCAGCCTGCCTCCCTGAATACAGCTGCAGCTTCATTTTGCAGTTTGCCTCTGCCACTGGACAGGCCCTGTAAAGTGTTGGCTGCTCATTCACTGAGGTAGGGTGTTTCTGCTCTGTTGTATGAGACCACTTACTAGGCCAGGTGGCTTATGGTGCTTACAAATTGCAGAGTTTACAGCTAACTATTGAAAACAGTATTGGAACAAAAAATTGAGACCTGCTTTCTTGCCCTACCCCTTCATCATACATCCCACCAGGCATTAAAAACACCCTAAAATCAAGCAGCTCCTAATGTAGCTGAGGCCCTTGAGTACAAAAACTAACATTTTTAAAACTCTTGTCTATATCAGGTATAATTGACTAAGGCTGCGAGGAAAGTAGGTAGACAGTGAGTTACACTGAAATCATAATTTCTTCCAATATCTGAAAGAGATGCTGACTGAGATATCATCTGGCTAATTTCTTACCTGCCAAATATAATATATTAATATATTTTTAAGTACAGCATGGGTGCAGAACCTGAGATTTATTAAGCTGAACAACTGAGCTCACTTTGTGGATCTGTGGAAAGCCCTATTCCTCTAATTATGAATCTGCTCACCAGGAGGCAGTTGTCGGCTTTGTCTTACCTGCAAGTCTCAAAATGTGTGAGGTTTTTTGGTGCATGCTGGTTCAGTACAGCTGGCACACAACAGATGGCATGAGGGAGTCCCTAGTCAGAGGATGCATATGTGCTCATCCCCAAAGTCAAATCCGTGTTAAAGCCAGGGGGTTGCCAGGCACAGCCTATGAACATGTCCACAAGGTGCCAAGAGAAACTAGAGTACAGCTACTGACTAACTTTGCCTTTTTTGCTGTGGCCTAAGGGATGCTGTAGTTTAATCGGCTGTGCTGACTCATTAGAGGTTTGCTTTCAATTCTGCCATTGTTCACTGTAGCTAAAGGTATCAAAAGAACTAAGCACTGAGGGACAGCACAGTGGGCAGCTTTTAGCTCTTGGCTATTTTACAACATCTAGGAGCAAACCCCTGCAGGAAGCTGAAGGGTGAGAATTAAATTTGGAACATACCTTGCAGAAAAGGTAATTTGACTTGCTTGCAAAAAGCTACCTAAATAGAGGCATTTCCCGTTCAAAAAGAACCAAAGACATTCAAAACTTAAAATTTACACAGAAACCCAGGCGACTGCATGTAACCAGGAAGCAGGTGCTAGTTTTAAGCAAACCTCAGGGCTTGTTTAATTGAAGCACATCTGGTCTTTAAAAGCCAGCCCAGGTGTTTGCATTTTAATTGCACAAATCTATCCTGCTGCCCCATGTTATACCCCGGAAAAGTCAGAAGTCAACTCTGAGATAGCTGAGCTATTAATACAGGTGTTGCTAATTGATCACATGTTGGTCATGAAATAACAAGTTCAGAACTATGGCATTGCCTCTGTTTACTCTTGTGGTTCTTTGTCATATTTAATTTCAGAAAGATACCCTTGTTAATTAATTTTCTACAGTTTTATGAGTTCCTTTGACTTTATAGTGTGGCGATACCAGCTGTGATCATCATTTCGTTCTATGGCTTGGCAAAATGGGTGTCATTGATTTTTAGAGGTTGTGAAAATTCTTTGTCAATGTTTTGATCACTTTGTGGACTAAGCTGGAAAATATGAGAGAAGGTGAAAAACATCTTTAAATGCAAAATTTTTGAATAGCATGTTGGGAAATCATAGAAGTGAAGAGTTGTGATTTATTTGCTGAAGATTAATAAACAGTCCTAAAAATAAGGAAATATAGATACATTAAATAAAATTCAGTGATGAGGAGTGATGCTGATAATGGAACTAAAATGTCTTGGATTAAGATAGAAATACTCTCTAAACCTATTACTAGGTAACCATTACTAGGTACTTGGGAAGGAAAAGTGTCTGTCTAGAGAATCATTTGGACAAGAACAAAGCAGGTATTAGTGGGGAATACAGGAACACAAAAAATTGAAGACAGAAATAAAAGGAAAATTTGGCAGCTGTTTTAGTCAGAAGGATACCTGCATGTTGCCAAAGACTCTAATGTAGGAATCTAGGGTAGTATTAAAAAAACCCCAACTAGTTTATGGATCAAAAAACCCCACAACAGTGAGGTATTGATTTTCTGCGGACGCTTTAGTAAGGTGACTAGGGAGTGTGGAGTTTTAAATGATCTACAAAGTTAGGATATCAACGTTAGGCTGCATTTTGCGAGTTTGAAATGGCTTTTTTTTTGCTTTCAAGGTGTTGTTTGTCAGGGGGCAGGGGAATTGTAGGATATATTTTTCTTTAAATTTCAGCTCCTGAGCTGGCATTCTGATTGCAGCATATTTCGCGTAGTATCCTGTGCAGGTGGCATACTTGGAATCAAGCCGATTTAATAACTGAGGGATTTAAATCAGATTTAGTTGAGATAAAAATAAGGATAAATTAAGTTAGGTATATTTCCTCCCTGCCTTTATCTATGTAATACTTCACTACAGCAAAAATTATGGAGGAATGAGACAGTTTCAGAAGAGAGTAAAGCATCCAAGAGATATAACCATAAGTGAAGAGGGAATATATGTTTTAAAATATATACTTTTTAAAAATGTATTCTCTTTTCAAACCTATCCTCTCTGTTGAGAAGGAAGGCCAGGTGAAGGAAAGATTTTCTGTTGAATTTAGAGATGGCAGAATCATCCTGGAATAGTAAAAAATGCTTCTCACAGGAGTGTAAATCACTAAATGCATGAAACTAAGAGAGATTCTGATGATGTTTGAAGACAAATAAATACATTTTATGGCTGGGAGAAGACAAGGGTAGGAAGGATGAGGAGCTATGCTTATATGAGAAGTTTCATGCATCTGGAGAATGCCTGACTGGCATAGAGCAAAAAAAGGACTGTTTTAGCCATGGGGACCTCATTGTGAGGCTTTGAAAGCATGGCAGGCTTTTTGAAAAGGATAGGAGCTGAAGTCAGAACCAAATTTAGAACCAAATTTAGGTTATTCAGCACAGTTATCATCCCAGTGACAAATGTGAGAACCAAGCAAGCATAAATACAATGGAAGGTATTTAAATTTGGATGGGTCTGAAACAAAAGCTTGATGAGGTTCATAAATGTCAAATGAACAGATGGAGCTGAGAATTAAACCAGCAGGGAGATAAGGCAGAGATTGCTGTGTGCAGGGGTGGAAAACAGGAAACTCCAGTCGGTGGGTTACAGGGTGAGGATGAGGGACGAGGGACTGCCAAGATAAGAGCTGAGACAAAGGCAGTCCTCAGGCTGCAAGGAAGAGCAGAGGTCAGCGTAATCAATTACGGGAAAAGACCCCTGCTTGCAAATGCTGGGACCAGACAGAGGGGTCGGGAGTGGGGTATGCATGGGATCCAACTCAGAGACAGGGTGCAGGTGGGTTTCCCTGCAGATCTCTTTGGTGGTTTGCATGTGGGACCATGGCCTTGCACCCCCAGGTTTCATCAGCAGCCTGGGGAGGTCCATATGTCCCTGAAAGGATGCTCCTGCCTTACACACAACTGTTGCTGTGGGGTAGATTTATATATGGCTGTGCTGCTGGAGCTCCTGGAAAGTAGAGAACACTTGCTGGGCTGTGCTTGCATTCAGGGTCTTGTGCAACACAGCTGTGTCCTGCTCACCAGGGCCACACTGTGCCAGAAGCTGGATAATAAACAAACCTACATATTTGTGTTCTGGTAAAAAGAGTTTCTTTTTTTTTATTTTTTAAATTAAAAAAAAAAAGAAAAAAAAGAAAAAATATTCAAAGAAGAAGCAACTTCATTTACTTTCAGGCCATGTGCTCCCCAACACCATGCCCTTTATGAAGGTCTCTTGATCACTTGAGATTCAGCTTTAGCTTTGTGCTGTCTACCATAAAAATTTAGGCTAATGAGCGAATATGCAATGCAACGAGCTGCTGGTATAGAATCCTCCCAAGCAAATGACATCTTCAGTGTAAGGCTGAGCTACCTCATAATCCTAATGAGCAGTCTGGTCTACCTTGATGATGCTTTCCAGCAACTCCTGTACAACGGAAGCATGCTACAGGCACAGATGACTACTGACACCTCTAACTTTCCCTCATGTATATTGCAGCAGGTTTCAATGGGATGTTCACTGGCTCTCAAAACTAGGCTGAGTGCACAAGTATATGTTGACTTCTCTCACAGCATCAAACATCAATGCTATGTGTTTATTTACTTTACAAGCAGACATACGATTTGTAGATCATATTTATTGGTTAGTTGGTTGGTTGGTTGATTTACTTTTGCAGTCTGATTGACCATAGCAAAAAAAAAAAGAAATGAGGCTACTGTTCCAAACCTTCACCTTTAGAAGAGCCCTTCAAAATTTAAATTAATTCTTCACCTTCATATTAATTTTTTACTCTATTCTTGTTTATTGTGTTACAATCGGATTGCTTGAAAATAATGTGGCCAAAGAATAAGATGGTCCTTTATGTCTTTAGATTGCTTAACCAAGTTAAAGTATGCTGAGTATGAACAGAGTTGTTTGCGGTCTTTGTTTAGGAAAGAGCACTTAATTCTCAGGCTGCTTGTAAACTTTGCTGTTAAGCTTTCTGTGTCTTGGAGAATGGTATATGATTTTATGTGCCTCAAAACTCAGCAGGTAAGAAATTAGATACCATGATGACTAATGCTGTTCCTTCATACATTTACAATACTAAGGCATGGCACTAAAAGCCATTTATTTTTCTCTCTTTTCTTTTCTTTTAACATGAAATTGCAATTCTGACGAAGTGCCTCTCTTTTAAACCACACAGACAAAGTACAGGAAAATAAGACAGAAATGTAAATTGTGCTTAGTAACTCCCAAACACTTTTGTGTTTGACTTCTTCTGACACAGGCATGTTTCTTTTAAGAAGTAGTGTATTAATGCTTCTGTGACATTCTAGAATAATCACTATATTGAGAAGAAAAATGAAGTAAAAAAAAAGTTCTATAAAGAGTAAGCATTTTTTTGCAGCCAGATAAAAGCATGTGTAGATGAAGGCTGCTCCAGAGTTTCTTTTTCACTTTAAATGGTTTTAGTCCAATATTTCACACTCCTTACACTCATTTAAAACTGAATTAAAATTCAAATTAGGATTAACCACCCATTGAGTCTGGCATGACAATAGAAGTAGTCACGAACTTTTTTCCTACATGTTATTAGCAGAGGGAATTTATGTTAGAGAGTTTCATTACGAAAATATAATTTTTAATTCTTGACCACCTGCCTTTTTTTCCTTCCTTCCTTCTCAATGACTGAAGTTTTTGCACACTGTTGTGGCTCAGGGTGATCTTTATTCAATAAATATTCTAAATAGTGAATAACAGACATAATGATGAGCAAATGGAGAAGTGACACAGCAGGACAAATAAATTGGTTTGGTTTGCTGAACTGGAGTCTAGTACCAGGAGAGAAAAAGAAGCAGTTTCTTGTCTATCAATCTTTCACCTTTAATCATTCATTCAAAACAGTTAAAATTGGACAAAGGCAACAAATGTTCGTAGACATTTACAATGTTTTTCTTCACGTTTAAGAAGACGTTTTCCTTCATTTATTTTGAATGGTATTTTGAATGGTTGCAGCAAAGGAATCAAGAAAATATTGAAGTTTTAATTATCAAACACAGAATTTAATGGACTGAAATAATAGTGGTTTTTATTCCAGCAAAAGTTTCAGATGTTAATGTGTTAATGGATGGCTGAATCTTGGCTGCTTCAGTCAACATTAAATACAACTAAATAAAATTACTGTTATTAAGCTTCAGAAGGCATAGCCAAAAGTGGAATTTAGCCAGGCCAATCAGCCTTCATACATGGGTATCTGCACATACAACATTGATAATGAGATCACAAAGATAGTTCCTCATATATGTAAATACCTTCAGTAGAGTTTGGTGCTGTAGCTGCAAAATATTGTGACATAGCCTGAAAATTTTATGACATGGTCTGAAAAATGGCTTTATTTAAGCAATATTCAATTTATATTTATATTCAATAAAATCCCTGTTGTTTTTAGATAGAGCAAGAATTTTACCTTTGAGACAAGTGCAGTATATTTTTTCCCCCAAACTGCAAGGAAACCATGGCAGTACTCTGTGTTAGTGAATGAACTGTTCATTTTAATTAGGGAGGTTAAGAAGAAAGCACTGATGAGGGCATTGGCCTCCTGAAGTGTGATTTAAGACCTCATCAGAGACTGCATGTAGGTGTAAGTATAGGCCGAGCAATAATTCAGTACTAAGACAAGATGGAGATAATGGGATGATTAAAATGGAAGTTTGTCAGAGGTTTACAGTTCTGGTTTATATTACCCATGACTTTCAACAGAATTGTGTTGTCATACTACATAATTTCTTACCTAGGTGTAAAAAAGTGAACTTGTGAGTTTTAAGCACAACTGAAACCCCTAAGCAGGGGCTTGGCCAATTAACAAGGAGTTTCCTCCCTTTGCAGTAACAGAGCTGCATTTCTAAACCTGTCCCCTCCTTTCTATTACCTGGGCTTCTGCATTCATTTTTAATTCCTTAACAGCTAATTCCCAGTGAGGGCATATATAATGTAGCTACAGAGCATACCAGTATGAATTGTATGAGCTGTGACTGACATCACTGAAGCTGTGCAGATGGAGTGAGACTAAGTTTTTGTAGAAGTGGAGCTGTAAGTTATATCACTGGGTATCACTGGGGATGCTCAAGTGAAGATTTTGTGACCACATCCTTCTTCCCACCTTTTTTTCCTACTGGGTAGCATGGTACAAGAAAAATAAAATCTCATCTCAGCGGGAAAACCAGTTTTGGAAACGAATTCTTTCAATAGCTGACATCTTTCTAATTATGAACAGTTCATCTTTCAAGTTACCTATTTTCCCAGCTTTGAATTTCTTATCTGAATGCTTCATTTGCAAAGACATAACGTTCATAGAATCCTAGAATCATAAACTGTTCTCTGATTTAAAACTAAACAAAACAAATACGCTACCAAAGCTAATTTCCTTCCTTTTCTCTTGGCCAGACTGCTACATTTCTATAGAATTACATCTAGTCCAGAGAAAAAACTATGCAGCAGCACTTTTTTCCAAGCATTCATAGCTTCTATTGTCTTTGGATAAAATTTTCTCTTGTGCAATTAGCCTGTTTGGGACCTTACATTACCTTACATGGCATGTAATATTTCTCGGGTGAGTGATCAAATAGCACAACAGTCTTCAGCAGCATTCTGCTAATTTTCAAGGTATCCTAAAGGGATCTTGCTCACACAAGGAAAAGAAGCTTCAATATTCATCATTCGAGAAGTGAGAGCTTTAACTCCTGTTTCAAGAATGAGTGCTGTGTCATCACGAGGGATAGGGCCAACATTCCTCTCCAGTGTCCAAAAGCATTTCACATAAATTTGTTTTCAGCTTTACCTTGCTTTCAGTTTTCGCTCCTTGCTCCTGTTTTGCCTCAGATTATTGCTGGTAGCTACACATTTTAAGTTAATATCTCCAGGTAACCAAGAAGACTAAACCTGTAAATGTGAAATCTTTTCTGTGATGGTGGGACACAGATGGACTTAGCATATTCAGCAGTGATCATGTGGTATAACATGGAGGCTGTAGGTGCAAGAATGAACAGTAGATATGACTATTAAAATATGTCACTGTTCCTTCATCAAAGTGCAAGAATTGCTTTGAGCAGTACCACACTATCATAGAATAGTTAGTGTTGGAAGGGACCTCTGGAGATCATGTAATCCAACCCCACTGCCACAGGAGATTCACCTAAAGCAGTGTTGTTTGATGGCCACTGGCAGGGGTACTGACTGCCAGGTGAGATGCTCCTTTCCATTATCCATCCAAAGCCAAGCTAGACATTAGCACACTTACAGCATGACTTGCAAGGCAGCTGAAAGTGGGCCATGGCCATTGCACTGTGAATAGGATCTGTGGTCTTGCTAGAAACCATTCAGACACATAGGCTCAAGACTGGGATACCTGGCAAGCCCTAGTCTTCCACCATCTGCTGATAACTTTAAATGGAGAATTTGGAGGATGAGTTGAGCTAGCTGTAATATTCTTGTACATCTGACAAAAGCTGAACAAGACGATCTGATCTTCACATTGCTAAAGTTAGAGGTCCAACTACTTCTTGTCATGTGAAGTGCAAAGCAAGAATTACACCCAGCAACAATTTGGGAAAAACTATCCCAGAAAGAATATGATTGCAGGAATTTTATGAATGGCTAAAGTAAGAAATTTGCCAAGTGAATGCTTTTCTATAAAGTATTTGCTTGTTTCTATTTAGTGTCATAAAGCTGGTTAGTCTACTTGCCTTCCAAGTTCACACTGTATTGTGGACCTACAAACAGACTGAAAATGGCTAGTTAGTGAGAGAGACAGATGGAACACAGGGCTTTATTGTTCCTTTTTTTTTTTATTAAGAAAACGGGTATCCAAATTAAGTGTTCAAATTACCATGACCAACTCATGTATGCTATTTGCATGACTTGCTAAGGCTTTTGCAGATTTCAGGAAATTCATTTGCCTTTGGAAATGGAGGCTTCAGTGTTCAAATAGAGCACTTACCCTTCAACTCAGTAGGTGCTTGATGGAGCTGAACAGCTGCACCAGCTTGAAAAGAGTTACTATTGTGCATTGCACATTATGGTCCTGAAAGCAAGAACTGACTGCTGCCAACCCACATGGCTCTTCATATTCACTGCTGGTAAGTACCCTCCAGTTGAGAAAGTGATGCTACTGAGCATTTTCCTCTGGCTTGCTTTCCCCCATGGTGACACACCTCTATGGACAAACCTTTTCTCCTACAGTTACTGTGCTGAAGCTAGGAGCACTGTAAAGGATGCTCTTATGGGTGATACAGGCAGAAGACAAAGAGCTGATCTCTGATACATTGTCATTAACTCTGTGCTTTTTCTCTGGCTGTAATCCCTTGATGACACCCCTGTTTAGGCAGCATTAAATACTCACTATTTAGTCCACACAGTCCATCGAGAAGGAGGAGGACATTGTATTGCAATGATCGACTCATTTTGAGTGCCAAGCGCAATAGCGCTCGTCACAAAAAAATAATGCTACGTTCAAGTGCACTCCATGCAGTCTTCCCGACATGCTCTTTAAAGCATTGTATTCTAACTAGGCAGGAGGCTCATATCTGATGATGACCAGTGCTGGCTTCTTGCTCTGCCGGCTGGCAGGTGCGGGTAGTCCTGTGGAGGCAGCACAATCAACCCCTGTGGAGGAAAGAGTCCTTCACACCACTCAATGGCAATCTCTCCTGCCAATTAAGGGGATTTGTGGATGAAATCCAAAGGGAATTGCAATCCATTTGCCTTGGCTGGGAGAATGAAGGCTCTGGTCAGTGCAGGCGGGGCTATAGGCAGGGAGAAAAGGAAAGAGCTGTTTGCAAACAGCTCCCTTTTGGGAGACACACATGAACTGGAGGCTATTTTAAGCTTAAAACCAAAGTGGAACTTTTGAAAGGACAAGGAGAAATTTTTAACCCTTCATCTCTTGCTACACTAGCAGGCACTTGGAGCAGACTACAGCACAGTATTTTTAAATGCTCATGTCTCTATTACAGTATGTAAGTGAAACATCACTGAGAATTTGTGCACTGTTTATTCACTTTTGGTCATAATGACATGATTTTGACATTCACATCACGAACACAAGTCTGGAACAAAATACAGCATCAAGGCAGATGGATATACAGCAAAAAGGATGTCTTCTGTGGGCGTAGGAAGTAGAGGGGAACCTCAAAAGACTTAAGTCACCCGCTATACTTTACACTGTCAGTCAGAGCCAAGAGAGAGATATCATTTAGTGAATTTAAGTCTGTGCATGGAATACCACCTGGAAAAGGCACCAATATTTGACAGTCTTATGCCCAAAAAGGTAGGATTTTAGCTTTTTTGAAGGTGATATCATCACACTAATTCTGCTGCTCAGTGGCAGAGGTGCTGGGCTGTGCTTCTTCTCAGGTAACATCTGGGGTTAAGTGAAAACACAGTAGACAGAGAATAAAGGCTATCTCTGCCTAAAATCAGAAATCTTGTTCCTCCTTCTCCTTTTCAGAAGTTATTTTAGACAAACCAGTGAGGCTGTTTTGTAGTGCTGCTCTCTGATAGACCAATAATCATTACTACTATATGTTTTACAATATGTGAGTTTTGAGATGGTGAACTCAAAACAGCCTTACAAAAACAGGCATGAGTATGACAATTCTTGCATGTACTGATTTTTTCACTTTAAAATACTGCAGGTAAGGTTAGTTGTCATGAATCATTGGACCCATGTCTTCCCTTATGCAGTCCTGCCATCAAACCACTCTCTCTCATAGCTAGCAAAAATCAGTTAAAGTAATTTGTCCATGGTCAAATGGTCCTTAATAAACTCCAAGTTGTTCTGTTGCTCAGTGGCAACATTTCTATCTATCCCTGAATGAAGGAGTAAACAATATAACCTGTTAGTAGTTCTGCAGGTTTAATCCTGAAATAACACTTTAGCTTGTGCTTTAAACAGCCTTATCTCATTATATTGAATTTTAAAGCTGAAGCAAATATACTTCTTAGAAACTAGGATGCATAGAGTATCCATTAAACACTTAAAAAAAAATTGAGTTTTAAGTTTTGTGTCTTCCAGAGAGGAATTCTGCCTTTGCCATTCCTACAAAGGGGTCTCCCCTTACAGTGATCTACATCCATTCAGCTATTGAGATCTCAGAAATCCTTTTCTTTTCATGGTGAGAGGTGTTAGGATAAAAATAAAATTTTAAAGATTTAATCATAGTTGTATATCTCTATCATATGTGTATATCTCTGCTGGCACCAGGCACTGGTAGAATTATGTCTAGTATTACATTTCTACAGTAGCATCTCTTGGCTTCCAAGACAAATACAGCTTGTATATCTGCTGTTAAGAAACAGGATGTCCTGACACAAGACCTCTAGAAGCTCTCTGGATTGCTTGAGGATGTGCTTGTGCACAGGAAAACTGCATTGTGAACACAGCATGGAATCAGCTCCTCAAAAATTCTTAACAGTATTTGTGCCGGTTTGGCCAAAATCTAGTAATATATCCCCTGAGAGAAAACTGGGTTACAACCACCCTTCCCCCCACCAGGTTCGGGAAAAAAAAAGAAAATTTTTCCTCGAAGGAAAGTGAAAGAGATAA